>VZQC01011509.1:743005-969605 GCA_009823505.1 Rhizomys pruinosus
AAGGAAGGAAGGAAGGAAGGAAGGAAGGATGAATATGAACATTATGGGAAGGAGTTGTTCCAGATTTACTCTGTAATCAGAAACCACTGAACGTTCTTTTTTTAAACAAAAAGGTTTGGGGGTAAGATGACATTTTTACAGTTTGGATGCAAAATGTCCCCAAAGGCTCATGTGTTACAGTTTTCTCATTGCAATGTTCAGGGGTGGAGCTTTGGTTAAATGACTGTATCATGAGGGTACCTGACTTATAGACAATCCATGGATGGCTCTATAACTTGATGGCATTATTGGGAAATAGCAGGAGATGGGACCTAGCTACAGGAAGAGAGCATTGGTCTCTCTGCTCTTCTACTATTTCCTTGAGATAAACACCTCTACTTCACCACACACTCCCTTCCTTGTTGCCCAGAAAACAATATAGCCAAAAACAATATAGCCAAGTGATCATGGCCTGAAGCTCCCCAAACCAGGAGGCACTAAATTATTTCTCCTTTAAGTTTTTCTCTCAGGTATTTTATCACAATGGCAAAGTCTGACATAGAAAAATATCAACAGATTGTTTTTAGAAGGATAACTCCACTTACAGTATAGGAATGAATGGGATGAAGAAAAAGATCTGTGGGCAAGTCCTTGTAGATCAGAGCGTAGAAAGAAAAGAGATAAACTAGAGAGAAATTATGTAAGTACAACCGTCAGTTGATAGGAAAGGGGCTAGAAAGAATAAGGAGAAAATATGAACTACTCTCCACTTGAAAACTGTTGGCTTGGAGATTGAGTAGATTAAAGCCAGGGTGAGAGAAAATAGTCATTCCCAGCCAGTGTCAGTTTGCAGTGTGGAATCTTAGTTAGGATTAGGGTTAGCCAGGGTTGCTGGAGCCATAACTATGGTAGCATAAAGAAGATAAGAAACTGTTTCTTCTTCCCACACAGACCAGTAGAAGCGATGTGTGCCAATATGGAAGCTCCATGGTGTTATGGGTATTTTCTGTTCCAGATAATATGTTGCCCCATCTACATAGTTTGGACATAGCTCACCACATCCCACTAGGTCCCCCCTTTCAGCCAGTGGGAAGCAGAAAACAAAGGTAGAGGTTGTGGGACATATCTTTTCTTTAAAAGATACTGCCTAAAGTTTTCACATTTTTATTTTTATTTTATTTTATTTATTTTTGTATATATATGAATGTACTATCTGCATGTAGGTTTGTGCACCCGTGTCGTGCAATGCCGCGGAGGTCAGAAGAGGGTCTCGGATTCCCCTGAAACTGGAGTTCTCCTGGAATTGGAGTTACAGACAGTTCTCAGCTGCCATATTTTTATTTTAAAAATTATGATAAAGTATACAATAATTTGTCATCTTGAATCTGTACACTGTTTACTAGAATTCTGTGTTCACATAAGCACACCCAGATCCTGAGAAATGGTGAATAGCTGTATACCCAGTTAAAATGTGGGTATCTTAGTCAGGTGTGGTGGTACACAACCTTTAATCCCAACACTCAGGAGGCAGAGGCAGGCAGATCTCTGTGAGTTCAAGGCCAGCCTGGTCTACATAGCTAGTTCTGGGCCAGCTGGGGCTACAGAGAAACCCTGTCTCAAAAAAAGCTTTTGTACATTTCATAATACAGTTCCTAATCAAATTTAGACCCTCCATGCTCCCCAACCCTCACTGGACCTCCTGCGAACTATCCATGTTGAAGCCTGTCCAGTCAGGCTTTGTACCCACAAAGCTTTTGTCTAGTCAGCCCATCTAGAGATTGTAAGTACCATCCTCTCACTCACCCAGCAATAATCAATCTCCAGTTGTTCTCTGTCTAGGGCCAGCCAGATTTTTAAGGCAATGCAAGGCCACTTAAGGACAGTGATTAGGGGCTGGAGAGATGGCCTAGCGGTTAAGAGTGCCGACCGCTCTTGCAGAGGACCCGGGTTCGATCCTTAGCACCCACATGGCGGCTGAGAACCGTCTGTAACTCCAATTCCAGGAGAACTCCAGTTCCAGGGGAATCCTACACCCTCTTCTGACCTCCGCGGCATTGCACGACATTGCACGGCATTGCACGGGGTGCACAGACCTGCATGCAGACAGTACATTCATACACATACAGAAATAAATTTTTTTAAAAAAAGGATAGTGTTTAGAAGTAGGAGAGAGTTGTATCTTGGAAATAAAGTAAGATATTGGAAGAAGATAGTCTGAAGACAGAGGCTCTTGGATTTGGAATGAACAAGTCATTGGGTTTGTTTTATTTACTTTTGTTTTTTATATCCATGATAGGGCATTCTGGGGAATGAAATTGGATTACATTCTATTCAGACAATGTGGGATAACAAGATGAGTGTATAATTTTCACACCTAGAAATTTGTTGATAGAAGAAGTTTGTTGATGAAGAGAAAGGATTTAGATAAATTCTTTGTCATTAAAAATCATTAACAAATCAGAAAAAAAAGGAATCTTTTGCTTTCTGCTAAGACTTTCTTGTTCTTGATACATGAGTTAAAATGAGCTTTTTTTCTCTTACTTTATGGGTTTTTCTGTATAATGGAATTCCACAGGCGCTGTTATTCTAACCAGCTGGTTTCTGATCGATATATCATGCCAGAATATTTTATCCAACTGGGCCACCTCTGTTGTGTAAGGATTTCTGAGGATAAGTGGTGGTACCGGGTTATTATCCATAGAATCCTTGGGAAAAATGAAGTTGAAGTGTTCTACCCAGACTTTGGAAATATAGGAACTGTCCAGAAGTCCTCTCTGAGGTTTCTCAAGTAAGTTGAATTTAACAAAAATGCTGGAAAAATGAAATTTTGACTCTTAATATGGGAACTCTAGGGCTGGGCTCTTTCTTGTTCTCTTCTTGCACCCATCATTCTTTCCATCCCTGATCTTAGTGCAGGTTTGGCAACTGATTAGCTAATTAATGGATGTATATAATCTCTTTTGTGTCCTTTCACTTGATTATAAATTTGAATGGACCATGAGAATAAATTTCAGACTTCCATTAAGAAAATGAGTCTAGGACAAGTTAAGAGATGTACTTATATTGCAAGAGATTGAACTATTCCTATCTGTGCTTTTATTTGCATGGCTCTTTTCAAAGGCTTACTTTGTTTTGTAATTTATTTCTTCTTTTTTTTAATTTTTTTTAATTTTATTTATTTCGGTATGTGTATCAATGTACTGTCTGCATGCAGGTTTGTGCACCCGTGTCGTGCAATGCTGCGGAGGTCAGAAGAGGGTCTCGGATTCCCCTGGAACTGCAGTTCTCCTGGAATTGGGGTTTCAGATGGCTCTCGGCCACCATGTGGGTGCTGGGGATCGAACCCGGGTCCTCTGTAAGAGCGGTGGGCGCTCTTAACTGATAGGCCATCTCTCCAGCCCCCTGTAATTTATTTCTTCTATTGCTTTTAAAGTACAAGTTATTAATTTAAAATGTCATGAATTAATTGAAATAATAGGAATAACAAGTAAAGAAGTAGATTAAAAACTCCATAAAAGTAGTTTAAACATAGGATTAAATATTCATATATTTTATTTTCTACTTACAGGTGCTGTTATACAAAGCTTCCAGCTCAGGCTATCCCTTGTTCTTTGGCTTGGGTAAGACCAATAGAGGTATGTTTGCTTGTTTCCTATTAACCAGATAAGATTTAGTGCTTGCTTTGTGCCAGTAATGGTTCTAAGTTCTCATGACACAAAAATAAAGCATGGAATCATTATATGTTATCCGAGAGAAAAGTGGGCAGAAATAACTGTCTCATATTTGCCATAATAAAAGTTGTCACAGTGTATGGGAAAGGAGCAAAAAGCAGCTTTCCAGCTTTGTCCAAACTAATCAGGAAAGGCCTCATACCTAGGGGAAAAAAAGAGAAACATTCCAAGCAAAGGGAGAATAGCACAAAGATTTCAAATGTGAGAAATTCTATGTAGCTTTTGTTGGCATGGACCATAGGATAAGCTGGAGTAAATAGTCATAACCAGTAGCAGCCATTTACTATCAAATATTGTGCACTGTGCATAATTACACATGCTGTACTTTCATATGACATGCAGCACAGTAGGCTTATTTACACCGGTATCACCACAGATGTGAGTAATGTATTGTCCTGTGATATTATCAAAAAACAGCACTAAGCAGTAGGGATTTTTCAGGTCCATCATAATCTTATGGGACTACTCTCATACATAAGTCAGTTACTGTCCAAAATATGACTTTGTGCTTTGCCACTATAAGTAAAACCTGGAGGCCTGGGTAGTGAGAGCACTTCCCTGATATGTGTGGGTTCCAAAACATAGCAACAACTCTAGGTAATTTGTTACCAGTGATCTTCCGTATCTGAAAGGAAATGAAACTGGATGGTAACTTAGATTTGTAGGAAGGAATAGAGATTATAGATAGTAGTTAGAAGACTATCTTTTAAAACTTTATTATTTGAAATTATTTCTTTTTATTCTTTTTGAGACCAGATCCCCCTGTAGCTCCAGGCTGGACTTGGTCTCACAGAGATCCACCTGCTTCTGCCTCCCAAGTGCTGGGATTAAAGGCGAACACCAATATGCCTGCCTTAGCTGAACCAATTTTTATAGATTGCTGATCTCCATAGAAGTTTCAAACTAAGCTGGGTCATCCTTTGATTTTGCTTTAGTATGTGTTATTTTTACAATTTATCTAGAAATTAAAATGTTTCAAGGTTTGGAGGGTTTCTTTTATGTTGTTCTAATTGTTCTTGTGATTCATTGCTTTTTTAAATTTCACTTAATTTTATTTTTTTATGTGTTGTGTGTGTTGCATGCACATATGGAATGCACCTATGTCATACAATGCTTTCAAAGGACAGAAGGGGGCAGTAAATCCCCTAGAACTGGAATTAAGGACAGTCGTTAATCACCATGTGAGTGCTGGGATTTGAACCCCAGGCTTCTGTAAGAACAGCCAGTGCTCTTAACTCCTGAGCCATCTCTCCAGCCTCTTTGCTTTTTTAAGATAAATTTTTACGGGCCGGAGAGATGGCCTAGCGGTTAAGAGCGCCGACCGCTCTTACAGAGGACCCGGGTTCGATCCCCAGTACCCACATGGCAGCCGAGAACTGTCTGAAACTCCAATTCCAGGAGAACTCCAGTTCCAGGGGAATATGAAACCCTCTTCTGACCTCCGTGGCATTGCATGACACGGGTGCACAAACCTGCATGCAGACAGTACATTCATACACATACAGAAATAAATTTTTAAAAATTAAAAAGATAAATTTTACATTTTTATTTTGTGTACGTGTACACACATCCATGCGCAGAGGTTAGAGGACAACTTGTAGGAGTTGGGGTTTTTCTTCCACCATGCAGGTCCTGAGGATCTAGCTCAGATTCATCAGGTTTATGGGTAGGATCCTTCTCACTCAGGCCCTCATTGTTTCTTTTGNCGATAGGCCATCTCTCCAGCCCCCTGTAATTTATTTCTTCTATTGCTTTTAAAGTACAAGTTATTAATTTAAAATGTCATGAATTAATTGAAATAATAGGAATAACAAGTAAAGAAGTAGATTAAAAACTCCATAAAAGTAGTTTAAACATAGGATTAAATATTCATATATTTTATTTTCTACTTACAGGTGCTGTTATACAAAGCTTCCAGCTCAGGCTATCCCTTGTTCTTTGGCTTGGGTAAGACCAATAGAGGTATGTTTGCTTGTTTCCTATTAACCAGATAAGATTTAGTGCTTGCTTTGTGCCAGTAATGGTTCTAAGTTCTCATGACACAAAAATAAAGCATGGAATCATTATATGTTATCCGAGAGAAAAGTGGGCAGAAATAACTGTCTCATATTTGCCATAATAAAAGTTGTCACAGTGTATGGGAAAGGAGCAAAAAGCAGCTTTCCAGCTTTGTCCAAACTAATCAGGAAAGGCCTCATACCTAGGGGAAAAAAAGAGAAACATTCCAAGCAAAGGGAGAATAGCACAAAGATTTCAAATGTGAGAAATTCTATGTAGCTTTTGTTGGCATGGACCATAGGATAAGCTGGAGTAAATAGTCATAACCAGTAGCAGCCATTTACTATCAAATATTGTGCACTGTGCATAATTACACATGCTGTACTTTCATATGACATGCAGCACAGTAGGCTTATTTACACCGGTATCACCACAGATGTGAGTAATGTATTGTCCTGTGATATTATCAAAAAACAGCACTAAGCAGTAGGGATTTTTCAGGTCCATCATAATCTTATGGGACTACTCTCATACATAAGTCAGTTACTGTCCAAAATATGACTTTGTGCTTTGCCACTATAAGTAAAACCTGGAGGCCTGGGTAGTGAGAGCACTTCCCTGATATGTGTGGGTTCCAAAACATAGCAACAACTCTAGGTAATTTGTTACCAGTGATCTTCCGTATCTGAAAGGAAATGAAACTGGATGGTAACTTAGATTTGTAGGAAGGAATAGAGATTATAGATAGTAGTTAGAAGACTATCTTTTAAAACTTTATTATTTGAAATTATTTCTTTTTATTCTTTTTGAGACCAGATCCCCCTGTAGCTCCAGGCTGGACTTGGTCTCACAGAGATCCACCTGCTTCTGCCTCCCAAGTGCTGGGATTAAAGGCGAACACCAATATGCCTGCCTTAGCTGAACCAATTTTTATAGATTGCTGATCTCCATAGAAGTTTCAAACTAAGCTGGGTCATCCTTTGATTTTGCTTTAGTATGTGTTATTTTTACAATTTATCTAGAAATTAAAATGTTTCAAGGTTTGGAGGGTTTCTTTTATGTTGTTCTAATTGTTCTTGTGATTCATTGCTTTTTTAAATTTCACTTAATTTTATTTTTTTATGTGTTGTGTGTGTTGCATGCACATATGGAATGCACCTATGTCATACAATGCTTTCAAAGGACAGAAGGGGGCAGTAAATCCCCTAGAACTGGAATTAAGGACAGTCGTTAATCACCATGTGAGTGCTGGGATTTGAACCCCAGGCTTCTGTAAGAACAGCCAGTGCTCTTAACTCCTGAGCCATCTCTCCAGCCTCTTTGCTTTTTTAAGATAAATTTTTACGGGCCGGAGAGATGGCCTAGCGGTTAAGAGCGCCGACCGCTCTTACAGAGGACCCGGGTTCGATCCCCAGCACCCACATGGCAGCCGAGAACTGTCTGAAACTCCAATTCCAGGAGAACTCCAGTTCCAGGGGAATATGAAACCCTCTTCTGACCTCCGTGGCATTGCATGACACGGGTGCACAAACCTGCATGCAGACAGTACATTCATACACATACAGAAATAAATTTTTAAAAATTAAAAAGATAAATTTTACATTTTTATTTTGTGTACGTGTACACACATCCATGCGCAGAGGTTAGAGGACAACTTGTAGGAGTTGGGGTTTTTCTTCCACCATGCAGGTCCTGAGGATCTAGCTCAGATTCATCAGGTTTATGGGTAGGATCCTTCTCACTCAGGCCCTCATTGTTTCTTTTGTAAGAGTGGTTTAGGGCTGGAGAGATGGCTCAGAGGTTAAGAGCGCCAACTGCTCTTGCAGAACCACCTACGTGGTGGCTAAGAACTGTCTTTAACTCCAGTTCCAGGGGAATCCAACGCCCTCTTCTGACCTCCACGGCATTGCACGACATGGGTGCACCAACCTACATGCAGACAGTACACTCATATACATAAAAAATAATAAAAATAAAAAATTTTAAAAAGAGTGGTTTAATGATGGAAGCAAGGTTGCCTATCTCCAGGGAGGGTTTGATATGCTAATACAAATTAACAACTAGAGGATTTGTGAACCACTCTGTGGTGCCAAAACTGAGCTACAAATCCAGGTGAAAACAAGCTTATTTTGTTCTTCCCTTTCCCAGTGAGTATATCCCACAGAACTTAGCTTAATGGAGGAAAGTTTTCTAGATGCCCTACCAATGTAGACCCTGGCTTTGATATCTATCCCCTTTGACCTGTTAGACCATCAAAACTATAGCTCAGATTTGCCTAGAAAAGCAGGTACCCTTAAGGTAAAAATTATCTCACTTTCTCTTGCATTTTAGTATGACAATTTGTTAGTAGCTTATAAGTTCTTTAGTTTTTTAGGAATATTAAAATAATATCTTACCTAGAATTTGAAAATTTTTTCTTTGGGATGTTTAGCCTAATAATCTTTTAACTCACTATTTTGAAAATGGGAGTTCGTTGTGTGCGAGTGTTTTGCCTGCACGAAGTGCACCTGTGCATGCAATGCTCACAAAGGCCAGCAGAGGGCAACAGAGCCCTTGGAAATGGAGTCAAGGATCTAGGTCCTCTGGAAGAGCTGCCAGTGCTCTTCAATAACTGAGCCATACCTCCAGTCCTTGGATCATTTAAAATTCCCAAACTTTTCTTTTAATTTTTAAAAATATTTATTATTTTTATTTTATGTATGTGAGTGTATTGCTTGCATGTCATGCAATGCCCACAGACGTCAGAAGAGGGCATCGGATCCCCTGGAACTGGAGTAACAGGCTGTTATTAGCCACCATGTGGGTGCTAGGAATGGAACCCCCATCCTCTACAAGAGGAGCCAGTACTCTTAACCACTGAGCCATCTCTCCAGCCCTGTCCAAACGTTTTTAAGAATCATTTTTTTTTTTTGAGTGTCATTATGTAGCATTGTCTGGCCTAGAACTCACTGTGTATACCAAGGTAGTATTAAACTCACAGGTATCATCTGCCTCTGTCTCCAAGTACTGGGATTAAGGTCATGTGTTACCACACCCAGCTTCATTTTTCTTTAATTGGTATACGAAGTAATTTCATTATGATGTGTGTTTTCTCTCTCTCTCTCTCTCTCTCTCTCTCTCTCCCTCTCTTTTTTAGTATTGTTGAGACAGGGTCTCCCTTTAGTCCCAGCTAGCTTGGAGCTTTGTAGACCAGGCTGGCCTTGAACTCACAGAGATTGGCCTGCCTCTGCCTCCCAAGTGCTGGGATTAAAGGCCTGGCATGACGTTCTCTTACATGCATATAATGCATCGTGATCATATTTACCCCATTAGTTTATTATAAGATTTTTGAGTATGTATATAACATATATAAAACATACATACCCTCTTCTTCCCATTCACTTTCTTCATCATTATATTACTCCTTTTGTTTTTATGCCCATGCAAGTTTCCACATATGAATGAAAAAAATACAATACTTGATTTGTGAAATTGTCTTAATTCACTTAATATGATAATTTTTAGTTCCATCCTTTTTTATCTTATATAACAAGAAGAAGTCATCAACCCCCCTGAAGTTGAAGTTAAAGGGAGTTGTGAACTGCCTGACATGGGTGCTGGGATTCACTCAGGTCCTCTGGAAGATCAGTACATGCTCTTAACCACTGAGCTTATCTTTCTAGCCCCTTAGTTCTATCCATTTTCCTGCAAACTGTGTAATTCTTTTATGCTGAATAAAACTCCACTGTTTATATATAACTTTTTTTGATCCACTTAACTATTAATGGACATTTAACCTGATTCCCTAACCTGCCTGTTGTAAATAGTACCACAGTAAATGTGAGGATATAGGTATCCCTGTAGTAAACTGACTTTGATTCTTTTGATATATACCCAGAAAGTTTTTTTTTTACCTTTTTGGGAACCTCAAAAAGGTTTTCATAGTGGCTGGACTAATTTACATTCCCACTAGCAATGAATCAGGATTTGTTGTGGTTTTCTTGATGATAGTCTTTCTGATTGAGATGAGATGTAATCTCAATGTGGTTTTGATCTACATTTCACTGGTGGTTGATCTAATAACATAACCTGCCACTTCCAAAAATGGGAGTTCTTCTTTGACACATAGTCACATTTGTTTAACCATTTTTTTTCTTCTGATTTTTCTCATCTTAAAATTATAAATATCATATGTGCTAGATTTTAGGGGTTTATTTTTCCACTTAAAACTAGTTGGTTAAAAAGTTCATTTTTTATATAACTACTATAATTCATGTTTAAATCTATCACATAAATATAATCTTGATGATATTTCAGGAACACTGGACATCCAAAGCTATTTTGCACTTCCAGAAGTTGTGTGGTTTGAAGCCATTAGTGGGAGTGGTGGATGAATATATAGATGGAATCCTTAACATTTTTCTTTGTGATACATCCTCAAATGAAGATGTCTATTTCCATCATGTCTTGAGGACAGAAGGCCATGCTATTGTATGCCAAGAAAATGCCCCATCTCAGGTATTCTGCATGTATTTTCAACATGTTTTATTTAAACATCCCACTTTAGGGTATAAGAGAATTTAATATGGATAATTACTTGATTTACTCTTTTTTTTTTTTTTGGTCTTTTCGAGACAGGGTCTCCCTGTAGTCCCAGCTGTCCTGGAACTCACTCTGTGGACCAGGCTGGCCTTGAACTCACAAAGATCCGCCTGCCTCTGCCTCCCAAGTGCTAGGATTAAAGGCATGCGCCACCACGCCCAGCTATCTTTTTTTTTTTTTTTGGTCTAATTCTTTAACCTTAGAGATGTCCATTAGGTTCCTGGCTTCTTAATGCAGAGCATCTCCTTAATTTTCAGATGTCTATTAAAACAAAACCATTTTTCTAATTGTCCTTGACTGAAATTCTCTCTTACCCCAAAGTATTTTAGTTTTCTAAAATCATCCTAGAGAAGAACAGCATTCTTGAATCATTTTGTAATTAGCAATAATACTGTCCACATAATCACTTGATTACTCATTTTGATGTTATTTTTTGTGACTAAACTGTCAACATGGAAAAAGTTTTCAGCTGTTAAATTTTAGTAGATAATATACTTCAATGGAATTTGAAAGTGCTAACTTGTTTAAACTTTCTAGTCAATTATATAATTAAAGGTGGCCTCTTCTTCCTCTTCCTCCTCCTCTTTTTTTTCCTCCTTTTTTTTTAATCCTAGGGCTTTAGAGATCTAAACCCTTTAGCATTATACACTAACTCCAGTGGAGTGCCGGGTGACACAGTCTTAACGGGACTGAGCTATCCTTCCCAGCAGGACTATTTTAATGAAGACAGGGATATAAGTCTGCAATCCAAGGTGAGTGTATTGCACACCTTGGTGAGAGGTTTCTGCAACTGTTAATTCCTTTTTTTAAATTTATTCTTTATATAGTTTTATTGTTATTAAACTTTTTCATACATCATTTCTCAATCCAATTTAGAGTCATTTCCCTTTCCATGCCCCCCACCCGACCTGAGTTCCTGCACTCCGCCATACACATCTTACATCTTTTTCTGAGTCTTTCCAGAGCTTTTGTTTTTTAAACAGAGGCTTATTGTTCTGGGGAAAACTTCACTGTTTCAGTCGGTTTTTTTCCCAGTTCTTTTGTTGTCGTTCTCACCAACTTGTATTGCTTTAATATATATGTATATACATATACACATACATAAATATATACATACAATCTTGTTGATATCACAGTTTGGTCTTAGAAATGAAATAATAAAAGAGAAAAAAATTAAACTGCCCTATCCTACTGGAGTTTGTGTTTTGATAGAGCAAGATTCCTGTATGTTATCACAAATACACATACACACACACACACACATACACATACACACACACACACACATACACATACACACACACACACCTCTGTTTGCCCAGTTCCCACTGGGTCCTATTGTTTTTAAACATCTATGTATTAGCTCCATCATTGCATCTTCTCAAATATCTTCTCCCTGTGTCATAATTTGGACATATCTCTATGATGGCTGTACTCAGAAGACAGTGCTGACTACCTGTTGTGTATTTTCCCATATTTTAGCTTCTTTAGAGCCAGTACTTTGGGGTTCTTTGTATCTACAAGGTGTCCTATAGACATTTGTTAATTTGTGCTCAGCAGGGCTTGTCTGAGATCATTGAGAAGAATGGGAAGACCTAGGGTCATGGGTAAAGTTAGAAAATTGACTAGCATTTATACAAATGTATGAATCATAGTAAAAAAAAAATCCCAACAAAATTTAGAGGAATGCAGATTCTGAAAACTATTAATATAAAAAATAATTTCTCTTTTATATCTACTAGCAGAATATTAATGATGAAAAGTCTGTAAGTCACCTTAAATCAGTGTCAAAGGAATTATTAAAGGATTCTAAATTCAGCTCATTCAAAATACATAAGAGCTATGAAGAAGATCCTCAGTGGTCCATCCTTCAGCCAAGGGATCTAAAGGAAGAAAATGAGGTAAGAGAAGGAAGGTAGTTTTTAAAATGCAATTAAATCATAAATGAATAGGATTGGAATATAATAGACCTTTAAGCTCCACTGCTTTCATATCATGGAGCATTTCTCATAGATGAATTACAAATGATCTCTCAACAGGCACCAAGACCAAAGCCGTAGCAACATAATATTGATCACAGTAAAGAAAACACTTTGATGTGTAACTTGCTATCCCAAAGATCTGGGCAAGAAGTATAACAGTGGTTTGAAACTAGTATTGAGAAGCAGTATTAGACGAAACCCATCAGGAAATAATTTTTGTTTTTTGTATATAGCCTAGAGCCTCTCCAACACCCATGACACTTTCTGAATTTTTCATTTTCTAAAATATTCATCTCTTTTAGCTGCTGTTTTTAGAATGTATCTCTAATTCTTTCATTAAATAGCATATTATTTCCTGATTTTGTAGTTTTAATTGTCATTAGACTTCTTACTATGAAAGATAAGGTTTGCTGGGGTGTGGTAGCACACACCTTTAGTCCCAGCACTCCAGAGGCAGAGGCAAGTGGATCTCTGTGAGTTCAAGGCCAGCCTGCTCTACATACTGAGTTCCAGGCCAGCTGGGGCTACAGGAAACCCTGTCTCAAAAAGACAAAAAAAAAAAAAGATAAAGGTTTAGTTCTCTTTCATCTCTTCATCTCACCACGGCACCAGAGAAACATGTTTTCCCTTCACCACCATATTTTATAGTATGTCAGACTTTTCATTATATTGCCACGTAGAATTTATGACTGTAAATTATATTTTATTGCCGGTTGTGGTGGTGCACGCCTTTAATCCTAGCACTCAGGAGGCAGAGGCAGGGAGATCTTTGTGAGTTCAAGGCCAGCCTGGTCTACAGAGTGAGTTCCAGGACAGCTGGGGCTACAGGGAGACCCTGTCTCCAAAAAAAAATAGTATTTTGTTAATATTTTGTTGTTTTTAAATTAACAATATTAATACAATAACAATAACTTCTGTCATTTTTGATACTTGTTTATTCAGCACAGAACACTTCTGTATTCAGCTCCAACACCTGAAATACTGTGTTACATTACCTTTTTAAAATCACAATCTTCCAGCCGGGTGTGGTGGCGGCACACGCCTTTAATACTAGCACTTGGGAGGCAGAGGCAGGCAGATCTCTGAGAGTTCAAGGCCAGTCTGGTCTACAGAGCTCTTTTCAGAACTGTCATATTAGTATTTTGAGATTGACATCTTTCATTTAGTATAGGACCTTCACCTTCAATACTTCACGTGCCTCCAAGTTGTTGCATGTATTAACAGCTCAAAGCTTTCGAGTGTTGATTGGTATTTATTGTATAGGATATACCACAGTTTATATGTTTTGTCCCCCTCCAAGGATTATTTAAATTGTTTTTAGTTTCAGGTGATTATGAATAGAGCTTCTACAAATATTCACATATACAGGTTTTTGTATGGACCTGTTTAATTTATACAGAGAAAATGCCTAGAAGTAGGACCAGTGGGTTGTGTGGTCAGTGTTTAGCAAACTGCCCTACAGAGGGGCTGTTCCATTCCAATCACTTTACATCCTTGCTAGCACTTGGTATTGCCAGCAACTTTTATTTTAGCCATTTTAATAAGCATATAGTAACATCACAGAATGGTTTTAACTTGTGTTTCCCTAATGACTGAGGACGACGAACATCTTTTCATGTGCTTACTTGAAATCCATGCACCTTAATAAAATGTGCATTGAAATAATTTGCCCATTTCTTAACTACATCATTTGCTTTCTTAACTGTTTTGAGGGGTTTTGTTTTGTTTTGGTTTTGTTTTGTGACAAAGTCTCACTATGTAGCCCTGGTTGGCCTCTGGAACTCTTCCTAGACCAGGCTAGCCTCCAACTCATACCTATCTGCCTCTGCTTCTTGAGTGTTGATAATAAAGGTATGTGCCACCACTACTGGCTTTTTGAGGGGGGTTTTATGTACTAGATATTAGTCCTTTGTCAGATACATGCTTTTCTTTCCTTTTGTTTTTTTTGTTTTTTTGTTTTTTTTGGTTTTTTTTTTGTTTTTGGTTTTTTTTGGGGGGGCTCTTTTCAAAACAGGGTCTCCCTGTAGCTCTGGCTGTCCTGGAACTCACTCTGTAGACTAGGCTGGCCTTGAACTCAGAGATCCGCCTGCCTCTGCCTCACAAGTGCTAGGATTAAAGGCGTGCGCCACCACGCCCGGCTAGATACATGCTTTTCATATATATTCTCTCATTTGTAGCTTTTTCTTTTCATTCTCTTAACAGCAATAATTTTAATTTTTAAGAAGTCCAACAGATCAACTTTTATCTATTATGTATAGTAAAAAACTGACAGCTAGGAGTATGGGTACACTCTTTAATCCCAACACTTGGGAGGTTGAGACAGGTAGATCTCTGTGACAATGAGGCCAGCCTGGTCTACATGATGAGTTCCAGGCCAACTGGGGGGCTACAAGAAGACCTGTCTTAAAAACTTAATTAATTAATTAATTAATTAGTTTTGGGTTAGTTTTAGTACCAGGTATGAGGTTTAGGATATCATTCATTTTGTCACCTATGGATGCTCAATTGCTTCAGCATCATTTGTTGAGAAAGACCATTCTGTTTCCATTGAAGTGCTTTGAAAACTTTACCAAAAATCAGTTGTTCATTTCTTATGAGCCTGTCTGTACTTTTACCATTACCACACTCTTTAAATTGAGAAATGTGGTGCTGGAGAGATGGCTCAGTGGTTAAGAGCACTTGCTGCTCTTGTAGAAGACCCAGGCTTGGTTCCCAGCTCACATGGCAGCTCATAACTGCCTGTGACTCCAGTTCCAGGGGTTTGATGCTCTCTTCTGGCCTCTATATGTACCAGGCATACATTTGATGAACATACATGTATGTAGAAACACATATGCAGATAAAAAATGAGATCAGGTAGTGTGATTACTCCCATTTTACTGGGTTTTAATTATTCTTTTAAAAATTATTATTCCAGTATTTTTACTTTCCTTTTCAATTTTAGAATCAGTGTATTTCTATATTTTGTCTGTCGTCATTCTGTATTTGAGAGTTTTCATTCTTTTGATTTTTTTTTTCATTATTTTACTTTCTTTGCATTTAGTTGGCTTCCTAAATTTTTAAGGTAGAAGCCAAGATTATTGAGACCTTTTTCCCTGTAAGATAAGCTTTTTGTGCTGAGTTTCTTTGTATCATTTTAGCCACACCTCATAAATTTGGACGCATTATATTTTCATATTCAGTTCAGATATTTTCTAATTTAGTTTGAAATACCAAATTTGACCTATGTAGTAGTGTTTAATTTCTACATGTTCAGAGATTTTCTTATTTTCTTTTCTCTTTAACATATTATGGTCTTAAGAACATACTTTGTATAATTTCAGGTCTTTAAATTTATTAAGATTTATTTTGTCAGCATAGAATATAGTCTATTCTGGCTAATGTCCATGCATATTTTTCTGTTGTTGGGTTGAATGTTCTATGAATATCATTTAGATCCAGTGGTTGTTCAGCTTTTCTATATCCTTGTACTTTATCAGTTTTATTAATTATTCAGAAGAGTGTTGAAGTTTCCAACTTTAATCTTACATTTTGTCTGTTTCTCCTTTTCCTACCAATACTTTTTCTGTCAATATTTTGAGCCTCTACTATTAGGTACTGTTCACTCAAGATTATGTCTTCTTGATGAATTAACCCTTTATCATTAGGAAGTGCCATTCTTTGTCTACAGTTACATTTTGGAATTATACATGTCTAGTATTAGCAATGCCTTTCTTTGTCTATAGTTACATTTGGGTATTATACATGTCTAGTATTAGCAATGCCTGCCTTTGTCTACAGTTACATTTTGGTATTATACATGTCTAGTATTAGCAATGCCTTTCTTTGTCTATAGTTACATTTGGGTATTATACATGTCTAGTATTAGCAATGCCTTTCTTTGTCTATAGTTACATTTGGGTATTATACATGTCTGGTATTAGCAATGCCTTTCTTTGTCTATAGTTACATTTGGGTATTATACATGTCTAGTATTAGCAATGACTTCCTTTGTCTACAGTTACGTTTGGGTATTATACATGTCTAGTATTAGCAATGCCATTCTTTGTCTATAGTTACATTTTGGTATTATACATGTCTAGTATTAGCAATACCATTATTTTTTTTTTATCTTTTTGAGACAGGATCCTCCTGTAGCCCCAGTTGCCCTGGAACTAGCTATGTAAACCAGGCTGGCCTTGAACTTACAGAGATCTGCCTGCCTCTGCCTCCTGAGTGCTGTGATTAAAGGTGTTCACCATCACGCCTGGCTAGTTTATTAATTTTAAAAATTTATTATGATAACATGAATTTAGTATCTTTAGACCATTTTCACTTTAATTTTAGATTTGGCATTATATTTCTATTTGTTCTCCCTGATTTTCATTACTCTGATTTCCCATTCAGATTATTTGGGTACTTAAAAGTTTAAAATTTTTATTTTTATTATGTCTTTTAAAAAAATATTTTTATTTGAATATTTGAGTATATTGCCTGCATGCATGCAAGTGTAACCCTGTCATGCAATGCCCACGGAGGTCAGAAGAGAACATTTGATCCCCTGGAATTGAAATTAAGGACAATTGTTAGCTGCCATGTGGGTGCTGGAAATTGAACCCAAGTTCTGTGCAAGAGCAGCCAGTATTCTTTATCTCTGGGCTATCTCTCCAGCCCCAATTATGTTTTATTATGGGTATTTTTACAGTTTTTAAATGGTTGCTCTCTAGAATATATGATATCATACACATCATATGTCTTTGACTTTACATTGGACTTATACAGTAATTTACCACTGAATAGCATGTAGATTTTTATGCATGCTTTTACCACCAAATAAGTCATTTACCCTTCCTGCCACTTTTATATTAATCTTGTGTATCACATCTTCTTACATTGAACACTAACAATATTGTGTTTCTTTCTTTTACTCTCAAACATACTCATAAAAAATTCAGGAGGTGAATAGTTTAATATACCTTATGCATTTCATTTCTGGTTTTATTGCTTTGTAGTGTGTCAGTTTCCTTCTGGTATCATTCTTTTGTGTTTAAAGAATTTCCTTTAGCAGTTCTTTAGAGCAGGACTACTGATAATTGTCTTTTTTGTTTGTTTGTTTGTTTGTTTGTTTGTTTTTGTCTTTTCGAGACAGGGTCTCCCTGTAGCCCCAGCTGTCCTGGAACTCACATTGTAGACCAGGCTGGCCTTGAACTCACAAAGATCCACCTGCCTCTGCCTCCCAAGTGCTAG
This sequence comes from Rhizomys pruinosus, assembly GCA_009823505.1. NCBI lineage: Eukaryota > Metazoa > Chordata > Mammalia > Rodentia > Spalacidae > Rhizomys > Rhizomys pruinosus. The sequence continues at coordinate 760,503 of VZQC01011509.1, forward strand.
AATTAAAGGTGTGCGCCACCATGCCCGGCGATAATTGTCTTTTCTTTTGAGGGAATGTATTCCTTTGTTATTGCAAACATACAAGTTATGTTTTCCCAGATACAGAGATCTCATTTGCAGTTCTTTTCTTTCATCATTTTAAAGTTCTCATTCCACTTCCTTCTGGTCCTTGTGGTTTCTGCTGTAAAATTCATGGGCATGAACTAGTTCTTCCTCTGTGAGAAGCATGTCATATTTATCTGCTACGCTCAATAGTTTCTTAGCTTTCAGCATGCTGACTATAATCTCTAGGCATAGATTTATTTGGGCTTATCCTACTTGAGAGTTTACTCACCTTTGTTTACCAAAGTTTGGGAGTTTTTAGCCATAATTTCTTGTTTATTTAGCAATAATGTGGATAAAACCAAGGACTTGATTTATTAACTGACAAATACTCTGACAAAGCTTCATCTCTAGCCCTTCAAATTATGTTTCTACATTGTAGCTTCTCTTTTTTTTTTCTTTTTGAAACTTTGATTATACAAAACAAAGGTTGACTATTTTGGAATTGTCCCACAAATCCCTCAGTTATTTTATATAATTTTGCGGTATTTTCTCCCAAACTTTTTTCTTTGTTTTTCAGACTAGATAATGTCTATAGATCTGTCAAATCCATTCATTCTTTCCAACTATACTGAGATAGCCAGAGATCTCAGCACACAGTATAAAAACTATTATAGTTTAGATATGATATGCCTCCCCTCTCTCCCCACAAAGATTCATATGTGGAAGCTTAGCCTCCAGCTGGCAGTGCCATTGAGAAGTGGTGGAGACTATAGCAGATGGTGCCAGTTGGAGGAAGCAGCTCACTGGGCACTGGGTGTGACCTTGAAGAGTAAGCTGGGGCTCCATGAAAAGAGAAACTGTAGGAGATGGTGCTAGTTGGAGGAAGCAGCTCACTGGGTGTGTCCTTGAAGAGTAAGCTGCTGCACCATGAAATGAGAAACTTTTCTCTGATACATCCTTCTCCCGTGATGTCTCTGCCTCAGTGTAGGCCTCAAAGCCAGACCAGCTTGTACTGAAACCTTTAAAACGATGAGCCAAGCTAAATTTCTGTTCCATTAAGTTGCTTTTCTCCGCTATCTTGCCACAGTATTGGAAACATAACAGAGAACTGATGCTAGCAGGAAGTGATTGTACCTGAAGTTGTGTCAGAGTCCTTTGGTATCACTGGTTTGTAGGAGGAATTTGGAATCATCTGGAGAAGCAGGCTAAAGAAAGCCTAGAATGCTGTAAGCAGAGCTTAATGGGTGATTCTGATGGAAGCTCAGAAGACCAGAATTCTGGTAACAATGTCAAAGCTGTGCTCATGAGGTTCCAGGGAGAAATGAAGATTCTGTTGGTAATTGGAGTACACGTCATTCCTATTATATTCTGGCAAAGAACGTGTCTGCATTTTTGTTCCGTGTCTGCATTTTGTTCATGTCTTGAGACTGTGACTGAATTTAAGGGTGTTGGAGTAGTTGGTGGAGGAAATTTCAAGGCAGCACAGAATTCATGCTGTGGTTATTTCTGGCTCTTTTAGCTAGATTTATAGTGAGAATCAGGTATAAGCAGAAGAGAAAAAGTTTAAAGCTTTCAGTTCAGAAAACTTATTCTCTTTTTCTGTGTGTGCGTGTGTGTGCGTGCGTGTGTGTGCGTGTGTGTGTGTGTGTGTGTGTGTGTGTGTGTAGATTAGTCAAGGAAGATGTGGTTGCTAAAGATTTTAGTGATAATAGAAAGTAATTAAGTATTTTGCATTGAGACAGTAGGGAAAATGCCTTGAGAGCATCTTAGGAATTGAGCAGACCTCACCCATAGTAAGCTTAAGAGTATAAAAGTACAGGGGCTGGAGAGATGGCCTAGCAGTTAAGAGTGCCGACCGCTCTTGCAGAGGACCCAGGTTCGATCCCCAGCACTGTGGCTGAGAACCGTCTGAAACTCCAATTCCAGGAGAACTCCAGTTCCAGGGGAATCCGATGCCCTCTTCTGACTTCCGCGGCATTGCACAACATGGGTGCACAAACTTGCATGAAGACAGTACATTCATACACATACAGAAATAAATAAATGGCTGGGCGTGGTGGCGCATGCCTTTAATTCTAGCACTTGGGAGGCAGAGGCACGCGGATCTCTGTGAGTTCGAGGCCAGCCTGGTCTACAGAGTGAGTTCCAGGACAGCCAGAGCTACAGGGAGACCCTGTCTCAAAAACAAAAAAAGACCAAAAAAAAAAGAGTATAAAAGTACAAAGTTGTTGGGGCTGGAGAGAGGGCCTAGTGGTTAAGAGCACCAACTGCTCTTGCAGAGGACCTGGGTTCGATTCCCAGCACTCACATGGTGGCTAAGAACCATCTTTAACTCTAGTTCCAGGGGAATCTGATGCCCTCTTCTGACCTCCGTGGCATTGCACAACATGGGTGCACCAACCTACGTGCAGACAGTGTACTTATACACATTAAAAAAGTATAAAGTTGTTTGACATACTTTAAGAAAAACACCCTGCTGCCGCAAGTTCACCTCTATTCCCGCTGATCAGCCATCCAGGCACTCAGTGGCCCCTTGTGACCATGACCAAGGAGGCCCTGGCCACTGCTCCCAGGTTGTAGACTTTGACATCAGATTCTGAAATCATCCACATGCTGGTTTTTCAGACACGAAAAAAAAATGTGAGAGTTACAAGTTCATGGAAGTTTTCACTGAGATCTCAAAGGAAAGCCTTGGGAACCAGGCATTGTGTAGCAGATTGGAAGTCCCTGTGAGAAGCTTCCAAAGGCATAATGCATAAGTCTATGAGAATGAAGCTAAAGTCACAATGGAAACCATAGGAAGTTAGAAATTCAGGTGTAGAGAAAAGCTATAGGCATTGAGTAGAGTCAGCTCATGAGTGCTGCCGTATGAATTACGGCTAGAAAAGTGGTGGGATGGCATTACCAAAGCCCTATTTTTTTTTTTTTTATTTGAGACAGGGTCTCCCTTTAGTCCCAGCTCCAGCTAGCCTGGAGCTCACCATGTAGAGCAGGCAGGCCTTGAACTCACAGAGATCCACCTCCTCTGCCTCCCAAGTGCTAGGACTAAAGGTGTGCACCACCACACCCAGCCCAAAGCCCTTTTTTCATCACCTTGTTCCCTGGATGCTGGGCTTGAAGCTACAGAATTTATTGTTTGCTGGGTTTTGTAATCACTTTGGTCCAATCCTTTCTTGGTATCTTTCTGTTCCTTTCATTTGGAATAGAATATTTACCCTGTGTCATATTTTAAAGAATATATGAGTTAAAAAAAATTACAGAGGCACATAGCTAAGAGTTTTCCTTGAGTTTTTGAGGAAACTTGTGAGGCTTCTCCACTGATGCAATAAACCAGATTAGCAAAATCAAAAGTATAAAAGTGGGGCTGGAGAGATGGCTCAGCAGTTATAAGAGCGCTGACTACTCTTGCAGAGGACTGGAGTTCAATTTCCCAGCACCCACAGGGTGGCCAAGAGCCATCTTCAGACTGGGCGTGGTGGCGCACACCTTTAATCCTAACACTTTTGGGAAGCAGAGGCAGAAGGATCTCTGTGAGTTCAAGGCCACCTTGGTCTATGGAGTGAGTTCCAGGCCAGCTGGGGCTATAGGGAGACTCTGTCTCAACAAAAAAAAAAGTATAAAAAACAAGTTTAATAAGACAATAGGGACTGGTGGGTGGGTTTGCTGATCTTACAGGTGGAGGTCAAGGAAGTTGCATGCCTGGGCTGGGGTAGGGACTTTTTAAATGGGAAGGGAGGGGGGAAAGGGTGACATGTTGGATGTGTACAGAGATAGTACCACATTCAGTGACTTTAGGGCCCTGTAGGTGGGTCTTATGTCTGGTGGTTACTTTGGAATCCAGAATTAGGGGTTAACTTCTTCTGATGTCTTGTGTGGGCTTTTGTAAGCATGGGCTCCTGATTGGAAGGAGGATGGGGACTTCCCTATCTACACCATCTTTGGCCTTTGTCCTAAACCTCTGGCCCAACATCTTTGGGTATATGGGCACTGGTTCGAGTCTGGCTACTTCCAGCTGGTAGGGGGTGTCATGGGGATGGGATGGTCGGGATGGTAATGGGGGTGGGGGAGGTAAGGATGCAGGAGCATTTGGTTGATAGCCACTTGGGAGACCTTACACATGCATTCCTGAAGAAAGCAGAGGAGAACAGGGTGCTAGGAGAAAAAATAGATTGTTACCAGCAGCCCTATGAATGGTGCTAGCAATGTGAAGAGTGAACACTTCTGGAACCAGTGGAATGGAGATGTGCCCCCTGATTGTCCTGGCAACATTTTTCAGACAATTTGTAGAGTGACTCAGTGTTAGTTTCCACCAGGCCAGACTTGTTGATGAGGTAGCAGCCTTTTTCTCCCAGGAACAGGCAGGTGCCCCTTCTGTCAACTGTGAGAGGGTCCAATGCGATGAAAGAGGAAGTGAGATCACTGACTGACAGCTTCCGGAGGAAGAGGACATCTCTGTGTCCATTGGGATCCTGGGAGAGGGATTGGAAAGATTTTTTTTTAATTTTATTTACTTTTGTATGTGTATGAATGTACTGTCTGCATGTAGGTTTGTGCATCCATATCGTGCAATGCTGTGGAGGTCAGAAGAGGGCGTCGGATTCCCCTGGAACTGGAGTTAAAGACGGTTCTCAGCTGCCATGTGGGTGCTGGGGATCGAACCCGGGTCCTCTGCAAGAGCAGTCTGTGCTCTTAAGTGCTAGACCATCTCTCCAGCCCCCAGGATTGAAAAGATTTTTAGGAAAAGTTCTGGTACACAGAGCTCCAGGATGAGAGCCAGCATAACCATGACAATAGGTCCTGGGGAGGCATCAGTCATGAGTCCCAAGTATTTCTGACAGGTTAGTAGAAATAGCACAGCAGTTCTCAACTATTTCTGAGATTTTTTTTTTAATATTTTATTTATTTATTTATTTATTTATTTATTTATTTATTTATTTATTTATGTGTATGAATGTACTGTCTGCATGCAGGTCTGTGCACCCGTGTCGTGCGATGCCGCGGAGGTCAAAAGAGGGTCTCGGATTCCCCTGGAACTGGAGTTCTCCTGGAATTGGAGTTACAGACGGTTCTCAGCCGCCATGTGGGCGCTGGGGATCGAACCCGGGTCCTCTGCAAGAGCGGTCGGCGCTCTTAACCATTAGGCCATCTCTCCAGCCCGAGATGTTTTTCAGCATGGCACAGCAGGTCTCTCACCTACCTCTCTGGTAATAGGGTATAAGTTATTGTATTTTTCTTATGATTAGACTTTTCTGTTGGAATGTTTAAAACTATCCTGTTAGCTCAGATAAATTAATTTAATTTTGCTCTTAAGGTCATTTGAGGTTCTGGTCCCTAGGGTCACTAGAGCTTTCTGCCTGGCACCTTTTACCAGTTCCATCTATTTGAGGACAAAGTCAGGCCTTGCTTGACTGAGCTTACCTTTGAAGCATGAGGAGATTCTCCTCTATATTGACCTTCCTTCTTTGACTGGACAGTGGCTAGATGGAGTCCCTTAAGTGAACCTCCAAGACCTCCCTGGCCTGGGACAACTGATGACTCACAGCCATAGGACATGTAGAGAAGTGCCCATGCAAACCCCTATGACTTAAGTTGACCTTAGAGGGCAAGGGACAAAAGATTGTCCCTTTAAATCCCTCTGGCCAAATCAGATTGGAGCTTTAAGTATGGTTGTTAAACCTCCAAAAGGGTCAGTTGTATGAATCTGGTATTTTAATTACTATATAATACATAAATAAAGCTTAAACAGTGACTTAAGCATTCTTAATAAATCCTGAATCACTGTGACAAAACACTCTAATAATAACTTGGAGAGGAAAGGGTTCATTTGCTTTACATTTCCTAAGTCAGTTTATTACTTAGGGAGCCAAGGTAGGAGCTCATGGCAGGAACCTGGAGGTAGGAACTGCAGCACAGGCTAGGAAGGAGTGCTCCTTACTGGCTTGCGTTGCTGGCCCATGTTCAGCCTATTGAATTATACAATATAGAAATATCTGCCCAGGGATAGCACTGCCCACAATGGGCTAGGCTCTCCCACATCATTTTACAATTAAGAGTCTACCCTGTAGACATGGCCACAGGCCAGTCCAATGAAGGCAGCTATTGAGGTGTGTCAAGTTGACATTAAAATGTATGTAGTAGAGTATACATTTTGTTTTTTAAGGTCTAAAAAGGCTATTTAGGTACTCTTAAGTAGAATGGATTTAAACCATGAAAGGAAAAATTTAACATAGCCCAGGAAACAAGCCCAAAATAATAGAGGCTGAAAACAATACCTTCTAGGTCCATCTCAAAAGAAGGCTGTTTTACTATAAATATACACCATTTGTTTTTCTTGGCCACCCCAGATTCTGAATTACAGTTTTGAGAAAGAAATGGGAGCATTTTCATACCTACAGCAGACAGGAAATGGACTTAAATCAAACTCACTGGAATTGGTTTCATTTGGACTGTCCCATATGGTCCCCAGAAGTAAAACCCAATTTTTCTTAAAAATATCAAAAGTAACATGTGCAAAGATATATAGAGAACATTTTTAGTATGTATGGGTAACTCAATATGTATCTATGTCCATTTTACCTGAGACTGTAACAAGGTGTGCAGTACAAGCCAAAGGGATGGACTTAAATTTTTGGTTGAAATACTAATTTATTTTTTATTATTTTTTTGGCTTTTTTTTTTTGGTCTTTTTTTTTTTGAGACAAGGTCTCCCTGTAGCTCTGGCTGTCCTGGAACTCACTCTGTAGACCCGGCTGGCCTCGAACTCACAGAAACAGGGTCTTCCCTGTCTCAAGGCATGCGCCACCACGCCTGGCTTTATTTCTCTCTCTCTCTCTCTCTTTCTCTCTCTCTCTCTCTCTCTCTCTCTCTTGGAAATACCCCACACCTTTAATCCAAGCACTGGTGAGGCAGAGGCAGGTGGATCTTTGTGAGTTCAAGGCCAGCCTGGTGAGTTCCAGGACAGCTGAGGCTACAGGGAGACCCTGTCTTGAAAAGACCAAAAAAAAAGACTGATTTTGTCATTCTTTGAGAAATACTAATTTTGGGGACTGGAGAGATGGCCTAGTGGTTAAGAGCACCAACTGCTCTTGGCTCTTGCAGAGGACCCAGGTTCGATCCCCAGCACCAGCTGAGAGCTGTCTTTAACTCCAGTTCCAGGGGAATCTGACGCTCTCTTCTGACCTCCGTGGCATTGCACGACATGGGTGCACAGACCTGCATGCAGACAGTACATTCATACACATAAAGAATAAATAAAATTAAAAAAAAAGAAATATTAATTTTTATAATAGCAAGTACTCTCAAATAAAATATTCAAAATCATAACAGTGAAGAATGTCCACAGGTTGCACAATATCAAGAATCTCTAGCTGTGGAACACAATTTCCTTGTAATGAAGATGTAAACATATTAAAATAAATTTTAGTGATGACACTCTATAAAAGTTGTACTGTCTGTCCATGGTCTGATAGATCCTTTGTGTGCTGTACCCACATTATAGAATTCTTAAAAGCAAACAGTACTTCATACAGACACTCATACGTCAGGTTCTAATAATTGATTTTGGTGATGGCATTTATAAAGGTTGTACTGAGTAGAGGCATATAACATTGTTATCACAAATAAATATTTCTATTTGGAGAAAACACCTTACATTGTCTACTGATGGCCTGATAGATTCTTAATATGTTATAACTACATTGCAGAGTTCTTTTTTTGTCGTTTTGCTTTGTTTTGAGACAGGGTCTCCCTGTAGCCCCAGCTGGCCTGGAACTCACCAATCTGGTATTGAACTCACAGAGATCCACCTGCCTCTGCCTCCTGAGTGCTAGGATTAAAGGCATGTGCCACCATGCCTGGCCATTTCGGAGTTCTTAACAGTAGATACACACATTGGAGAAAACACCTTAATGGTATCATACACATACATACACACATGTATCTACACATTTACACATGATTTTTTTTAGCCTAGCATTTGTACTGAACAGAGTCACATACATTGCTGTCAAACTTTAAAAAGCTTTCATTTGGAGAAAGTATCTTTAGAGATGTCATTTACAGCATGCAGCCCTAATTAGTTTCTTAGCATTCCCAAGGCTGAGGTGGCTAATGCAGTTTTTCTATCATGCTGTTACCAAACATCTTATACCTTCAGTTTTAAAACTATGATCCAATTTGTACTAAAGGCTAGGCATAACTAAAATTACAATTAATGACAGTTTCATCAAGGGAGAAGTTAAAGAATGGGGTGACAGGAGACATTCAGTATTACTAAGACAGTACGAAACAATGATAATTCAGCAATTGACAATACCAAAACCATGCAGTTGGGCACAAGAGAATGGTATTTAGGAACCTAGAATGAGAGAGGAAGGCAAAACATAACCTACAGTGAGGGGGAGGAAACCTGTGTTGGCCACAGCGCAGGCCAGGATGGCGGCACATACATAAAAGCATATGGTAATTTTTTTATATATTTTTTATTTTATTTATTTCTGTATGTGTACGAATGTATTGTCTGCATGCAAGTCTGTGCACCCGTGTCGTGCAATGCCGCTGAGGTCAGAAGTGGGCGTCGGATTCCCCTGGAGCTGGAGTTCTCCTGGAGTTGGAGTTTCAGACGGTTCTCAGCCGCCATGTGGGTGCTGGGGATCGAACCCGGGTCCTCTGCAAGAGCAGTCGGCGCTCTTAACTGCTAGGCCATCTCTCCAGCCCGGTAATTTTATAAAATAGAACGAACATAATAAGGTCTAAAGGTAGTTATTTTGAACATACTACAGTTGTCTATTCTTAGGAAGCCTGTTTAAGAGAAGAGAAAACACCTGTTACTAAACCTGTTAATAGGAAGGGTTAAAATCAGATTTTGAGGTCTGAAAGCAATAACAATCTGAGTGGAAAGTGAAATCAAAATACCTGTAAAGTAAACAATCCAAAGAGAAAAAATACCTGAATACTGGTGTGGAGATCAAACTCAGCCTAACAGATAACAAATAACATTTATGTAAATAACCAGCTTAGATACACTCTGTAGATGTTTAAGGAACCCGGGTTCTTTAGGCCTTTGAATATATTAAAATAGTTATAAATTTTAAGTAGGCATGCCAGAAAAGATGTTAAAACTATAATTTTGTGCACAAAAAGAAAAATTAAAGTGGCCGCAACTTTTTTAAAAATTGTTTTGATACAAATACTGTTTAAAGACAATTAACAGACAACACAGAAACATGACTTTTTGACACATAAAACATGACACGATTAAATGTAATCTTCATATGAAAACATTTGTCTTATACTTGCTTTGAACAGGAAATTAAAGTAAAGGAAGTTTTTAGTGTTGAGAGATAAATTATGAGGTGGTTCTTTGTGGCTTAGTAAAAAGGAATTTTCTTCTTGGAGCAGAGCTAGAATTCTGAAGAACAAAGAAGTTAAATTTTAAAGCATCTACAAAGTGGAAAGTCTGGGATTTGAATCATGAGAGAGAAAGGGAGGGAAAGGGGAGGGAAGTAGAGGGTAAGGAGGTAGCAAGGTGGAAGGGTTGGGTAGGAGGGGACTGGCTACTAGGTGGTGCTTGTGGTGAGAGGGAGGAGGGAGTAGAGTAGGGAGGGGGTGATGAGGTGGGAGGGGGAAGAGGTGGGTACAGGGGAGAAGGGTGGGCACTAGAATAAGGCTGGTCAGGGTGGAAATGATGGCTGTAGAGGAGGGAAGGAGCTGCGGTGGAGACAGATCACAGGGCAGGAACCACTGCAGTGGTGGCAGGAGGGGGAACAGAAGTTAGAAAGTAAGGGGCAGGTAGGGCCTTGAGTTCCTGTGGAAAAGCAGGAGGTGGTGGATAAAGGGATTCAGGGCATATGTGATAGATGGTGGGGTGAATGGGGTGGATGAAGCTGGAGAAAAAGGAGTAGGAGACAGAAGGTTGGGGAGGGGAGGCCAGAACTTCAGGCAGCTCAGTTAAGGCTGAAGGCTCAGGGTCAGTCCCTTCAGGTGAAGTGTGGGTGAGGGCTCCTTAACCCTGGCTGGCAGGACCTGAGCCATGGAGGCACTGCTTACAGAAGGAGGGGGCAGGAGCACAAATTCCAGAATCCCTATGTGTAGGAGAGTTCAGACCATTTACCAGCGTATGGTCTGAGCAGACTCAATTTAGACAAATTTCATAACAGGTACCACAGGGGTGACTGAGGAGCAGATTTTGATCCAGAGTTGCCCATCCCCAAAACTGCACTGGGGACCAGAGGCTAGGGTAAGGTGATGCCTACAGTTGCCAGAGGTCAGATTATAGGAGTGGGGAAATCTCGGGTGGGCGTGTCCCAGTGAGAATCCCTGGAACAAAGACTCTTTGTTCTGACGTGGACTTACTCTGGTGCGGCCACAACTCTTGGCAGAGAGCCTGGATCATAGGCCCTGATAAGGCACCCAGTGCCTTTACAGCTACAGTTAGGAGAAAGGCAACTTACCCCGAAACAAAAGCCAATCTGGTTGGGCAGAGAGTGAGAAACAACAATCAAATGGAGGGCTCCACAAACAGCCGGGGGCAGGGACCTTGCCTCCAATAAACCAGGTTAACCAAATCAAAAGTATAAAAGCAAGTTTAATAGGACAGTAGAGATTGGTCACACCCAGGCAGGTTCGCTGATCTCATAGGCGGAGGTCAGGGAAGTTGCACACCTGGGCTGGGGTAGGGGATTTTTAAATGAGAAGGGAAAGAAAAGGGTGACATGTTGGTTGTGTACAGTGATACTGCTGTATTCAGTGGTTTTAGGGTCCTGTAGCTGTGTCTTAGAGCCAGTGGTCACTTTAGAATCCGGAACTAAGGGTCAGCTTCATCTGTTGTCTTGCGTGGGCTTTTGCAAGTGCAGGCTCCTTACTGGAAAAGGAGGGTGAGGACCTCCATGTCCACGCCATCTTTGGCCCTTGTCCTCTGGCCTCAACACTTTGATTGTACTTTTGAGCAATATTAGAAGTGCTAAGATAACTGTGAACTCTTGAAGGTAGATTAAATGTTTTTGAATTGTGACATAGACGTGAAAGTACAATTTGGATTTGAAGTTTCGCACAAAGGCTATGTGCTAAAAGTTTGGTTGCTAATTTATGGTGCCACTGTGAACTTAGGGGATAGGGTCTCTCATTTTTCCTCTCTGCTTCCCTCCCACTAGGGGATGAACAGTGTCCTCTACAACACTCTCCCACTTAGTTGAGAGTCTGTTTTACCTTAGGCTCATACGTACAGAGGCAGTTACCATGGACTGAATCTCTCATGAGTCAAAATAAACCTTTTCCTCCTTTTTGAAGCATTTTTCTTAGGAATTTTGTCACAGTGATGCAATGCTGACTAGCTTAAAAATCTTTATTTCTCTTTTTTTTATTCTGGAGAGTTTTACTCTACAGAAGTCCCTATTGACCCACCAGAAGATCCTCTAGTCTCCAGCAAGTGGAAGATGTATAGTTGCTTGAGTCCTTGGACTAGGGCAGGGTACTTAGAGATGTGAGGCTTCCTACACTACCTTCCACCTAGGGCTCTGACTTTCATTCTCCCTTTACTCTCACCTCTAAGAGCTTTGTTTCTAAAGTTTTAATCTTTCACCTTAAAAACTCCTGAATTTTATATCTGTTATATAAATTTGGATTACCTCTTAGTTTTTTTCACCATAAGCTCTGGATTTCTTAATCAAGTGGGACTTCTTAGTTGTCAACAGACCGCTTTCCTGCATCCAGAAGATAAATGGGGTTTTTTTTCCTCTTTATGAATCTATACCTTAAGTGCCCTCATTTCTTTTATTTTAGTGGCATTTGGAGAGTGTATGTAAACTTTCGTCTTCACTTGGAGCCAGGAAAAAGTTATACACTTAACATTTTAAATGTCTACATATAGGAAACATAAATTATAGTTCTCTTTGTCTTTTGATGCATTCTAGGATGAGATCCCCACTGGAATGCCATGCCTTGAGTCAGTGACCATAGGTGATGATATTTGGGATGAGAACTGGTTGCCTCTACAGGCTAAACTGGGAAAAGGAGGTGATCCTGCTTCCCACCTATTTACTTCAAGCCTTGTTGGGAAGAAACAGTATCCATCATGTGGAGAAATGACCCAGAAGGTTAGATTCTTGGGATAACAAATAGCAAATCACTGTTGACAAAGGAAATTTAAATTTAATCGTCCAAGCCTCTAGAAAGCTTTACATACTGGAATTCAGAAGGATTTGGCACGCCATAGTTCAGAAGACTACATGATTGTCGTTGTTGTTGTTTAGTTAAGAGGATGGAGGATATAGCAGAGGGGAATAAACCACATTTTGCATATTTGCCCTTCCTAACTTATCATCGACCCCCCCCAATCAAAGCTTTACCATCAACAAATTAAATTATTTTCCTTAATTTTGTGTTATCCTGTAATATAATCTTGGGGTTTCTTCAGTCAGGATATTTTTCAATATTGACCCCTAACTACATGTTTGAAATTTACTTGCCACTGTTTATGAGAAAGAAGAAATACCTACAGTTAAGTGTTCATATCTTTTAAATACTAGGTGATTATGAAAAGTCATTTAAACAGGAGAGTGGTATAAACAGTATAGTGTTGCATTTATTTTTATGAGATTTATGTATTCAAGTATTAAGTACAGACCAGTAAAGCACAGAGGAAAGTCACACTGATACAAAACCTGAGCAAATCCCCTCTTTTGTTTGAAATGCATTGCTTCCTTGCCTGTATGCTGTTAGCTTGTTTTGAGATCTTCTGTCACAGTGTCTTAGTTTACTGTTGCATTCTTTTCTTTGCAGGATTGGTGTCTTTCTACACCTAAAAATATATGGGAGGATTTATGGCAGACTTTAAGCCCTGGGAATGAAGAGAAGGTAGAAATTCAAACACCAGAAAGGCTCAGTACTCAAGAAAAAAATGCTGGCACAACCAGAATTCAAAAGGTAAATATCTAACTAGCATTACTGTGACAGCTTTATGTGACTAAGCACTTTCATTCTTGGAAAGTAAAATTATTGTTCATGATCCCTTCTTAGCATTTGGTAAAATTCATATGCATAAAAATGTATGTTTAAATTGAATTTTAATTGACTTAATATAGTAAGCCCTGTTTTCAAAAGAAAAACAGTGGCATACGCTTGTGTTTTTAGAAAACTTGTGAGGAAGCAGCTAGGGGATCTCTGTAAGTTCAAGGCCGTCAATGCAGAGCTATCTAATGAGAATCCTGTCTTTAAAAAAGATAGGTAGTTGCCAGGCGTGGTGGTGCACACCTTTAATCCTAGCACTCAGGAGGCAGAGGCAGGTGGATCTTTGTGAGTTCAAGGCCAGCCTGGTCTACATAGTGAGTTCCAGGACAGCTGAGGCTACAGGGAGACCCTGTATCGAAAAACCAAGAAAAAAAAAAAAAAAAGGTACGGAAAGAAAGGAAAGGAAAAGGAAAAAGAAAACCCTGAGCATAGAATTAAAAGGTGACTAAACCTCTGTTAGGAAATAGAGCAAAATGGATATTTCATCTAATTTAGCCATAAATTTTAACCTTTATATATATCTTATATTCTAGATTAGTTTCTTTTTTCATGTTGTTTTGGCAGAATGAAAAATGCATTTGTTTCCTATTTCTCCAATATACTTTAAGCATATTTTTTATTGAATTTTTGTGATTTTCATACAATATAGTTTGATGGTATCTAGATGTGCTCCCCTGGCTACACCCCCCCCACTGTACCCTGCCCAGTTCAATGAATTTTGTTAGATTTATGTTATATATAAATATATATTATATATAATATATAATTATATAATATAAGACTTCAATACATATTAGTAATTTCAAATTTTATATATATATAATATATTTATATATATAATTCATATATATATATATGAATATATATATATATATATGAATGATGGCCTGTAGAGTCTGACTTGTGTCCCCAAATGTCCTTTAGTGTGGATCTATCCCCTGGGCCCACCAACAGTCCATCCCCATAAGACATTGCCTTTCCTTCCTCCTAGTAGCCATCAGTTGCCAAACGTTCCTTAGGTTGTGTTGGTACTCCTTGCCACTGTCCTGTGTCTGTGCTGAGATTTTGTCTGATTTGGCCTTGCATAGGACTTGTGGATGACGTCACCATTGCTGTAAGTTCATATGCATAAATGACCAGCTAAGACTGTTTCCTTGTGGTCATCCACCCCTTCTGGCTCTTACATCTTTGGACCACCTCCTCCTCCTCAGTGATCCCTGAGCTTTGGGAGGCAGAGGTTTGAATTGGTGTCCAGTTCTGGGATAAGCACTCTGTTGCCTCTTGTTCTCTGCGCCAACTGCTGCATAAGGAAACCTCTGGTGAAAGTTAAGAGATGTGTTCGTCTTAAGTGTGGAGGTTGCATTAAAATTGTGTCACTTAGGATTAAGCATCTCAAAGACAGTTATTCTCTGTGTTTGACCAGCTTCGGAATTCTATAATTGTCTCCCTCTGTTGCAAAAAGAAGTTTCTTTGATGAGGGGAGAAAAAAGGTAGCATTGTCTGTAAATATGAGAATATATATTTAGAATAAGTTGCTTTCACATAATTTGAATATTAATTTCTACCACCACCATCCCCCATTCAATTAAAGGACAGGGAGATAGAGACTATTCCATGATTTTGTAGAGAGGAGTTTTGAGATAGAACCTTGTGTTACCAAGTCTGGCCTTGAATCATAGCCTCAGTTTTAAGTGCTTGGTTTACAAGTATGAGCTACTATCCATGGCTTTCTCATTTTAAAAAATCTAGTATTAGGGGGCTCAAGAGATTGCTGCAAGCCAGGCATGGTGGCACACACCTTTAATCTTAGTACTCAGGAGGCAGAGGCAGGTGGATCTCTGTAAGTTCAAGACCAGCCTGGTCTACAGAATGAGAACGCTGGCTTTTCTTGCAGAGGTTTGATTCCCAGCATCCACATGGTGGCTAACAACTGCTCATAACTCCAGTTCATTACACAACATGGGTGCACTTACACACATGCAGGCAATACACTCATAAAATCAAAAGCAAAGCAATAAATAAAACATTAAGCTAAGCATGGTAGCACATACCTTTAATCCCAGCACTTGGGAGGCAGAGGCAGGCTGTGAGTTCAAGGCCAGTGTGGTCTACATAGTGTGTTCCAGGCCAGCTGAGGCTATAGGGAGACCCTGTCTCAAAAAGACCAAAAAAAATTAATGTTAGAAATTATGGCAAAAATTATATATAGAGACTCTGGGTTACCTTCCTCAAAGTAAGGTCAGGTTGTTTTGACTAGCAGATACCAGCAGTTCACCTTATGATACACATTTAGGCTTAGTTTTAGACTTTATTAGAATGCTGCTGTTCTTGTTTCCTTTCTGTTGTTATAGTAAAACACTCTGGCCAAAAACAACTTAGGGAAGAAAAGGGTTTATTGGGTTTATACTTCCAGGTCACCATGGAGGAACGCTGCTTGCTGGCTCACTCATGCTTACCGAACTTTTTTATACTGCCCAGGACCACCTGTCTAGGCACGGTGTTACCCACAGTGGTCTGGGCCCTCTGCATCTATTAATAATCAAGACAGTTCCTTACAGGCATTCCTACAGGCCAATCTGTTTAGGCAGTTTCTCCTTCAGGCTGGCCTCTCAGGTAACTCTAGGCTGTGTCAAAGTTGACAATAATAGCTAACTAGGACAGGTGCAGTTCACATTGTCCTCACTCCTTATTCCTTGAT
The DNA here is from genome assembly GCA_009823505.1 of Rhizomys pruinosus. Classification (NCBI taxonomy): domain Eukaryota; kingdom Metazoa; phylum Chordata; class Mammalia; order Rodentia; family Spalacidae; genus Rhizomys; species Rhizomys pruinosus. The sequence continues at coordinate 776,251 of VZQC01011509.1, forward strand.
GGCTCTTACTTCTCAGGCCTATCCTTTGACAAACCACCTGAAAGTCTGGAGACTTTGCTCTATGCCTTGTTGAGGCTCAGACTCCATCCTCTGTCTTAGCAGCACCACAGGTTGCTGGAGTCTCTGTTAATCTCTTTTTGCTTCCCAGCTACAATTTCCCATGGGGTGTCTTAGACTCTCATACTATCCATGCAACTTAGGACTTAGTAAATAGTTTGAGTTATGAGCAGATTGTTAGACTGTTCTATAGTCCCTTTTCTCTGGGGTTGTGTCCCCCAAGGCCTGACTGTTTTGTCAGTCTTTGGTTCTGATCTGCCTTCCCTAGGCAATAAGGCTGACACTTTTGTTTGGAACGCATCCCATCTGTCTTCTTTGGGGAATGACTTCAGTTAAAATGCTGAGGTGAATTTGGAACACCCTTCATTTTCTGAAATTATACCTGATGTGGTTGTTCCCCAGGGCTTTCAAATATTATAAAGTCTAATTTAGTCCAGTGTTTACAGTGCTTGAGAAAAGAGGGTTCATCTGATTCCAAGTTACTATACTATGACTAGAACTAGAAATCTTCAAATCAAGAAATCAAGATTTGTAGACCACCTATATCTGATTCTCCTGTGTCTTTTGTAACCATACTCCTATTTAAATAATACGTTCTGGGTTTTTTCAATTACTGTCAGTTAATTTTCCCATTGCTATTCTTTATTTTTTTTTAATTTTATTTATTTATGTATGTGTATGAATGTACTGTCTGCATGCAGGTTTGTGCACCCGTGTCGTGCAATCTTTATAAAATTGTGCTCTTCATGGAATTAGAAGTTTGATCGCTCTAGTCAAATACCTAGGCTTTGGTGTCTACCATTCATTATCTCTGTGACTTCTTCCAACCAATAAAAAAATAGCATTGTTGACAGTGCTCGTGCACTTACTATTTGCTGCCACTGGAGTTAGGGATGGTCGTTAGCTGCACAGTGAGTGCTGGAAATTGAACCCAGGTCCTTTGCAAGAGCAGCCTATGCGCTTAACCGCTGAGCCATCTCTCCAGCTCCCTGTTTATCAACCATTTTATTTATTATTTTTTTATGTGAATGAGTGTACTGTCTGCATGTAGGTTGGTGCACCCGTGTTGTGCAGTGCCGCAGTCAGAAGAGGGTGTCGGATTCCCCTGGAACTGGAGTTAAAGACGGTTCTTAGCCACCACATGGGTGCCGGGAATCAAACCCGGATCCTCTGCAAGAGCAGTTGGCGCTCTTAACCACTGAGCCATCTCTCCAGCCCTCAACCATTTTAAAATGAAGAAATAGACATAGATTAAATAAGTTATACAAGGTATATAGTAAATAGTGAAGCCAGTATTGCTTAGTTGTATAAAGCTGTGTTTGCCATGTAGTAAGCACATATTAGCTCATGAAAGCTGTAATAAGAGTAGTAGCAATAGCAATATTATTACGACTAATATGGGCTTGTAAAAACTAGATAGGTTGATTGATTTTGAGAAAAATCATAATTTTATTCATTTTTAGGGACTTGTAACAACATGAAGATAGGCCTGCCTGCATATTAAAGATAGGTACCTCTATAGCTTTTCCAAAATGAGAGATCAATAGAAGTACGTAAAATAAGACTCTCAGTTTTAGACTTGATTATTATAGAGGGCATTTATAAAAATCTAGAAGAAAAAGCATTATTATATTTCTGATCTTGGAGAGTATTCCCTAAGAACAAATGCCAGTAATATCATCATTACTTTGATAATTTCTAGATTCATGTGTAGGAAAAACTTTAACAAACCTTTGAAAATATCTCCCATTGTTTTGTGGACAAAATGTGTTGAGTTAGAAATGCCACTCTAGGGCTGGAGAGATGGCAACGGCGGTTGTGGGAGCACCGACGCTCTTGCAGAGGACCCGGGGCCTGATCCCCAGCACGCACAGGCGGCTAAGAACGTCCTGTAACTCCGAGTTTCCAGGAGAAACCCCAGTTTTCCAGGTGGAATCCGGGACCCTCTTCCTGACGCTCCCGGCACTTCGCACGACAGGGGTGCACAAGACCTTGCATGCAGACAGTACATTCATACACATACACAAAAATAAATAAAAAAAAAAAAAAAAAAAAAAGAAATGCCACTCTACACCAAAGAATTCTCTTGAGAGGCCAAAAACTAGAGGAAAAGCTTTAATAAAAGAACATTACATCAAGGAAAGAGTACAGAACACTACACAGAGATAGTGACAGAGACAGATCAACGACCCATGGGACTGGAGGGCAGCTGCCTGAGGTCTGATCCTCTCTTATCTATGAATAGAATCTTCTATTAGAATAGAATATAGTATTGTATTAGTCAGGGTTCTCTAAAGAAACAGAAGCAACAGGACAAATATATAGCTATATACAATTTATTGATTTGCTCACATGACAGAGTTGCAAGGAGGTCCAACAGTAGCTTGCACCCACACTGGAAGAGGCCGAAAATCCAGGAACTAACTGCTCAGTCCCGCAAGGTGAATGTCTCAGTAGTCCCAATCTAGTGCTGAGGCCCAAATGGATTCCAGGAGATCTGCCGGTCTCAGTACACCTGGGATACCGAAAGGTTGATCACAGCAGCAAGACAAACTCACCAGATGAGAAGAGGCAAGCCACAGGAAAAAGGGACCAGCTCCCTCTGCCCGTGGCCTTAAATACACGCCTGCCCGGCAGAAGTAATCCCCACATTTGGGGTGGGCCATCCGGTTGAGGTGGTCCAATCGAAGAACCCTTTTTTCTCTTATTTGTTCCTTAGTCGTCAAGTTGACACCCAGGATTAACCATCACAAGTATTCTATTCATAGATAGCAATCTGCACGCCTCTTCACGTTGGCCAGTTGTGGTTTATCTGTTGTATAAGAAGCGCTTTGCCTGAGAGTTGAGAGATGCATTATGGGTGTAACAGCTAAGTCATTAGAATGAAAGGGACAACAGCAGCAAAAGAACTTATTCAGAGATCTGTCAAAACAGAAAACATCAAAAAAAGTTTTTAAAAATACTAGAAAAAAGATGCAAGATGAGACTTAATGTGTATAGCAGAATGGATGGGCTCTGGGTGAGGGGGGCATAGATGGGGAAGACAGGTCTAAATTTGATGGGAAAGGTTTATGAAATGCACAGAAGCTCAATAAATTTTTCAAAGTCTAATGCTATATCTATTGAGCAGAGTAATAGTCCTTTCCCAGGGCCTGTGAGCTGTCTGGCCTCAGGTACATAGGTCTGATAATAGCAGTAATTAGGTATGGCTTCACCCATGAAACAGACCTTAAAATCCGATTAAAGAGTAGTTGGTTNGCCATGTAGTCAGAAGGGAGCCTGTAGGAGTCCTGCACCTATGAGGTGGATCATGAGGTGGATCAAACTTATATCTCCAGGCTTGACAGCAGGTGCCTTTACCTGTTGAGCCATCTCACTGGCTAAATATAATTATTCTTAATGTATGAATACTCTAAAACTTTTTGTTGACTCACCCAAATTCATATCTAGAAATATCAAGGCTGAATAAGATCCACTTGACTGCAAGGCTTAGTTCCTGAGCCCCAACCCCAACAATGACAAGCTTTTCCAGAGCTCAATTATAGCCCACTGCTTGATAGCATCTCTCAGTGTTAGCCACTTGTATTAGTCAGGGTTCTCTAAAGAAACAGAAGCAACAGGACGAATATATAGCTATATACAATTTATTGATTTGCTCACGTGACAGAGTTCAAGGAGTCCAACAGTAGCTGCACCACACTGGAAAGGCCGAGAATCCAGGGAACTGCTCAGTCCGCAAGGCTGGATGTCTCAGTAGTCCCAATCTAGTGCTGAAGGCCCGAATGGATTCCAGGAGATCTGCCGGTCTCAGTACACACTGGGATCCGAAAGGTTGATCACAGCAGCAAGACAAACTCACCAGATGAGAGAGGCAAGCCACAGGAGAAAAGGGACCAGCTCCCTCTGCCGTGGCCTTAAATACTGCCTGCCGGCAGAAGGTAATGCCCACATTTGGGGTGGGCCATCCGGGTTGAGGTGGTCCAATCAGAAGACCCTTTTTCTCTTATTTGTTCCTTAGTCCAGTCAAGTTGACACCCAGGATTAACCATCACAAGTATTCTATTCATAGATAAGCAATCTGCAGCCTCTTCACGTTGGCCAGTTGTGGTTTATCTGTTGTATAAGGAGCTTCTTTGCTGAGAGTTGAGAGATGCATTATGGGTGTAACACTAAGTCATTAGAATGAAAGGGAACAACAGCAGCAAAAGACTTATTCAGAGATCTGTCCAAAACAGAAAACATCAAAAAAAGTTTTTAAAAATACTAAGAAAAAGATGCAAGATGAGACTTAATGTGTATAGCAGAATGGATGGGCTCTGGTGAGGGGTGGCATAGATGGGGAAACAGGTCTAAATTTGATTGGGAAAGGTTTATGAAATGCACAGAAGCTCAATAAATTTTTCAAAAGTCTAATGCTATATCTATTGAGCAGAGTAATAGTCCTTTCCCATGGCCTGTGAGCTGTCTGGCCTCAGGTACATAGGTCTGATAATAGCAGTATTAGGTATGGCTTCATCCCATGAAACAGACCTTAAATCCGATTAAAGAGTAGTTGGTTACTCCAGTAATATTCAAGCCACTATTGCACTAGTGGGCATATCTTGACAGGATATTTATTGTAGCTTTCAGGATTCACACCTGGGTAAAGTTGATAATAAATTTACTCTTCAGGTAGCATGCATAGCACTTCGCAGCACTAGCCAGTAGAGATAAAGCTTTGAACTGAGCACCAGCTTGATTCCTCCTTGTTTATTCTACAGCTCATATATGTAGTATCTTCAGCAATAGGGTCTAACCATGAAGTTCTGGTGGGAAACCAAGAACAGGGGCAGTGGCCGGTGTTGTTTGAGGGTTTATGGGACCCCTTGTCAACAACTTCAAAACAGGGAGTCCATGCCTGACTTTTACTTGTTAGCCTATGGTGTCTAGTAGGGGCAGTGCCCTCCCTGTTATAAGGTAATTCTGTTTAATCTTTTTATATATATATATATATATATATTATGTGTACATATATATGTATATATACATATATATACAAATATATATGAATTTATATATATAAATATGTATATATATATATATATATATCTTAAGAAGCTTCTATAGTCCTACCAGCAGTTTGAATGCCCCAGTTTGTCATGTTGACATTAGTCATGTTAATGCCAGTTAACATCACAGAAGATAAATGCTCCTAAGTTATACCATATGCTATTTGCGCTTCAGCAGTGATGGTATGTAGGAAATAGAATCTAACTCCTCCTTAGCTATGTCATAGCACTCCGGACCATATTTGCTCATAAGCAATGTAGTCAAAAAAAATTCCTTAAATTGAATTGATGTCCATTAAAATGGAGAAGGGTTCACCTTTTCAAGAGTTTTCTTTTTTAATTAAGATATAAAAAAAAACCACAAAAATCTTGATTCTTAGCTGGGTGTGGTATTGCATACATTTAATCCCAGCACTTTGGAGGTAGAGGCAGGTGGATTTCTATGTAATCAAAGCCAGCCTGGTCTATATAGTGAGTTCCAGGCCAACTGGGGCTACAGGGAAACCCTGTCTCAAAACAAAACATAAAATAAAAGAAATAAAGTAAACCCAAAGGCTTGGTTCGTGCCACACTAATAGTTGCTGTTCATGCCTTTGCTCCATCTCTCCCATTTTTGCAGCAGTCAGATTTAGATTGGGATTCTTCCACACTGCCCAAACTGGAAGAGTTCTGCATCTCTCTTATCAAGTCACAACAATCAGCAGAAGGGAGCCAGTCTGAACCTGTCAGCATTCAGACCCATCCTAAGCACATTCAACTGTCCTCAGCAGTAGCCAGTTCAACTCCTGCAGTGGTTGAAGTTTTAGAAAGCCACTCTGACTCTGGTAAGTTTGCATACCACTTATGCATGCCATATTGCTTAAAACCTTCATTTGTCTCTTCAGAACACACTTTGAAAGATAGCTGTCTTTAGCATTTACTTCAAGTTCTCATGTTAGTTTGAGTTCAATTGTTCCCTTTAATTCTGCTACTCCTTTTTCTTTAGTGCAGGAAAGCAAGTCCCTTGGGGGGGACTTCACATTTGTATAAAACTTTCCAGTGTTCAAGGGTATGGTTCTTTGAGTCTTGGCAAATGTGTTCAATCATCATATCTCAAGCACTCTGAAGAAATTCCTTGTGCCCTTTACAGTCAGTCCCTCCACCAACTTGCAGCCACTGTACCTTTTCCAGAATTATATAGTGTATACTTTTCATATCTGGCTTCTTTCCTTTACTATCATATTACAGAGTTTCATTTCTGTTGAATAGTTACTTGGAAATGATTTTGCTAAGGCATATGTTAACTACATGTGTAGCAATTTACAAAGTTGGTGTATCATTCACATGTCTACCAGCAAGGTATAAAAATTTCAGTTATGCTGGGTGTGGTGGCGCATGCCTTTAATCCTAGCACTTGGGAGACAGAGGCAGTTGGATCTTTGTGAATTCAAGGCCAGCCTGGCCTACAGAGTGAGTTCCAGGACAGCTGGGGCCACAGGGAGACCCTGTCTTGAAAAGACCAAAAATAAATAAATAAATAAATAAATAAATAAATAAATAAATAAATAAAAATTTCAGTTACTCCATATCCTAGCCACCAGATGGAATTTTAATCTTTAAAACTTAAAAAAAAATTGTGACAATTTAGTGGGATGTAAAAGTGTATTGTATGGGCTGGAGAGATGGTCTAGTGGTTGGGAGTGCCGACTGCTCTTGCAGAGGACCCGGGTTCAATCGCCAGCATCCACATGGCGGCTGAGAACTGTCTGAAACTCCAGTTCCAGGGGAGTCTGACACCCTCTTCTGACCTCCACGGCATTGCACAACACGGGTGCACAAACCTGCATGTAGACAGTACATTCATACACATATGAAAATAAATAAAAATCACAGGATGAAATGAAAAAGGAAATCAAACACTCATCCACTCAATAGGAAAGGACTGGAGAAAGCCTCAGTAACAGAATGGATGAAGCAGAAAATAGAATATCAAGATTGGAACATAACATGGATGAGCTAGAATGCTCTAGAAAGGATTACAAAAATAAAATACACAAGAGTGTAATAATCAGGAAATGTGGGACACCACGAAACAACCAAACCTCCACATCATAGGGACAGAGGAAGGAGAAGAATCCCAAGATAATGGTATTGACCAGATCTTCAACAGAATTATAGAAGAAAATTTCTCCAAATTGAAAAAGACAAACCCATACAAATATAGGATGCACATAGAACACAAAATAGACAAGATCAGAAAAATTCCCCACACCATATCATAGTTAAACCCCTACATGCTCAAAAGAAAGAATACTGAAAACCACAAGAGGAAAACAAGTTACATGTAAAGAGGAACCCATAAGAATTATGGCTGACTTCTCAGTGCCAGAGGAACATGGACCAAAGAAAGTACTCCAAGTACTTAAATGACCATAAATGCCAACCCAGGTTACTTTACACAGCAAAAAATGTCGATTCTTGGAGAAAGGAAAATCTTTCATGACATAAAAAGATGAAAGAATACCCAGAAATGCCCAGAAAACCAACCCTACAGAAAATACTTGAAGCAATTCAAAGGACAGAGAAAAGGAGCAACTATCCCCAAACAACTAGACAGGTTAATTAATGAAGGCATAACTATGGAAAAACAAACTTAGACCAAGAATGCAAACAGAAAGTCAGTTGAAAGGAAGCAATATAGATCTCTCAATATAACTTTAAATATTAATGGTCTGAACTCCCCAATCAAGAGACACTGGGAGAATGGATTAAGAAACTGAATCCATCTTTTTGCTGCCTACAAGAAACCCATCTCACCTTCAAGGACAGGCACCAGCTGAAGATGAAAGGATGGAAAAAAAATATTCCAAAGAAATGGTACCAAAAAGCAAGCAGGAGTTGCTATTCTAATATCAGACAATATACTTCAAAGTAAAACTAATCAGAAGAGACAAAGAGTCACTACATTCTTATCAAAAGAACAATTAACCATGAATATTTCACAACCATGAATATATACACACCAAACTCCAGTGCACGTAACTTTATAAGCATGATCCTGCAGGACCTCAAGGCACAGATTAATCCCAGCACACTAATAGTGGGAGACTTCAATGCCCTTCTAAGCCCTTTGGACAGGTCAACTGGACAAAGAATGAACAGAGACATCAGAACTGAACAATATGATACACCAAATGTACCTAACAGACATCTACTGAATATTCCACCCAAACACGAAAGAATATACTTTGTATTCAGCACCCCATAGAATATTCTCCAAAATTGACTACATACTGGGAAACAGAAAAAATTTCAACAAATAGATTGAAATAGTTCCATGGATTGAAATAATTCCATGCATTCTAGGATTGAAAATTTTTTTCAGGATTGAAAATAATTCCATGCATTCTATCAGAGCACAGTGCAATAAAGCTTAATGTCAACACCAGGATGCCCCTACTATCTACAACAACAGACCGAGACTAAACAACACACTCCTGAATAATGAATGGGTCAAGGAAGAAATAAAGAAATAAAAGCATTCCTGGAACTAAATGAAAAAGACAGTACAACACAACAAAACCTATGGGATGCTTTAAAAGCAGTCCTAAGAGGGAAATTTATAGCCCTATGTGCCTACATTTAAAAAAAACACAGAGCACAAATAAATGATCTAACACTGCAGCTAAAAACACTTGGGAGACAAAAACAAATGAATCCTAGACCCAACAAATGGGATGAAATAACAAAAATCAGAGCGGAGATCAATGAAATAGAAACTAAAAAAAACAATACAAATATCAATGAATCCAAAAGCTGGTTCTTTGAAAGGATAGACAAGATAGATAGACTTCTAGTCCAGCTAACCAAAAGAAAGAGCAACTCCAAATCAATAAAATTTGAGATGAGAGGGGAAACATTACAACAATGAAAAGATCCAGACAATCTTCGAAAACCTATACTGTACTAAATTTGGAAACCTAGGAAATGGATGAATATTTGAAGTCCTGGAAATAACCAAAGCTTAACCAAGAAGAGATCAACAGTTTAAACAGACCCATAACATATGAGGAAATCAAAACAGTAATTCAAAACCTCCCAGCTAAAAAAAAAGCCCAGGCTCAGATGGATTTATGGCAAATTCTATAAAACATTTAAAGAAGACTTACAACCATTATTACTCAAATTGTTCAAAAGGATAGAAATAGAGGGAAATCTTCCAGATTCCTTCTATGAAGCCAACATCACTCTAATACCAAAATTTGGCAAAGATACAAACCACAAAAAAATAAAACTATAGACCTATTAATGAACATAGATGCAAAAGTTCTCAATAAAATACTTACAAACTCCATACAGTCACACATCAAAAAGATAATTCATCATGACCAAGTTGGATTCATGCCAGAGATGCAGGGATGGTTTAACATATGTAAATCAATAAATATAAAGCACAAAAAAATTGAAACTAAAACCACCTGGTCATCTCAATTGATGCAGAAAAAACCTTCGACATCATCCAGCATGACTAAAGTCCTAGAGGGAAATGGACTGAAGGGAACATTCCTCAACAATCAAAGCCATATACAACATACCCACAGCCAGCATCATCCTAAATAGGGAAAAATTAGAAGCATTCCCCTTAAAGTCAGGAACCCAGCAAGACTGCCCCCTATCACCACTCCTCTTCAATATAGTGCTTGAAATGCTTGCTAGGGCAATAATACAAGAAAGGAAATTATAGAAGTACTAATTGGAAAAGAAGAGGTCAAACTAATCCCTTTTTGCAGATGATATGACAGTTTACATAAGAGTTGCTATAAACTCCACCGGAAAACTCCTAGAAATGATTAAGAGTTTCAGTAAAGTGGTGCAATACAAAAATTAACCTATAAAAATCAGTAGCCTTTCTTTACACCACCACCAAGCAATTGGAGAAGGAATACAAGGAGACCTTCCCACTCACAATAGCCTAAAAAAAAAAAAACCTTGCACCAAACCTAACCAAAGACACCAAAGATCTCTACAATGAAAATTTTAAACCCCTGAAGAAGATTGAAGAAGTCACCAGAAGATGGAAGGACCTCTCATGCTCATGGATTAGAAAAATTAATAGAGTAAAAATTTCCATCCTACCCAAATTAATATACAGATCCAATGCAATCTCAATTAAAATCCCCAAGAGTTTCTTCACAGACTTTGAAAAAATCTTTAAATTCATATGGAAAAAACAAAAAGACCCCAGATAGCCAAAGCAACCCTGACCAAAAAGAACAATAGAGAAGGGATCACTATATCAGTCTTCAAACTATATTACAGGGCAATAGTCATAAAACAGCCTTGTACTGGCAGAAAAACAGACCTGTAGATCAGTAACAAAACCGAAGATCCAAATTTGAGCACATATAAATTCAGCCCCCTCATATTTGACAAAGGAGCCAAGAAAACTCAATATAGGAAAGAGAGCATCTTTAGCAAATAGTATTGCCAAAATTGGATCACCACTTGTAGAAGAATAAAATAAAACCCCTACCTCTCGCTGTGAACAAAAATCAACTCCAAGTGGTTCAAAGACCTCAATGTGAAACCTGAAACTCTGAAAATGATAGAAGAAAACACTGCAGTAACCTCCAAGACATAAGCATAGGAAAAGACTTTCTAAATCAGATAGCAGCTGTGCAGGAAATAAGGTCAACCATTGACAAGTGGGACTTTATTAAAACTCAAATGCCTCTGGGGGCTGGAGAGATGGCTCAGCAGTTAAGAGCAGTGACTGCTCTTGCAGAGGACTTGGGTTCGATTCCCAGCACCCACATGGTGGCTAAAACAACTGTCTTTAACTCCAGTTCCGGGGGAATCCTATGCCCACTTTTGACCTCTGCAGCATTGCACGACACAGGTGCACCAACCTACATGCAGACAGTACACTCATACACATAAAAAAAAAATAAATAACGGTGGAGTCTTGCTTGACTCAGGGAGACCTGTATTTGCTTTATTGGTTTAGTGGCCTTTGGTAACACTCTCTGGCATTCCAGAGGCCATCTGTACACTTGCATGTGCGGTCTCAATACATCCCTCCGATGTTAACGTCAGGTCTTTGGCAGCAGGGTCTTATTGCCTCTCCTCCTGCATGTATCCCAACTTAGAGGCAAGGAGCCCTTACCTTTTGTGAGGCCTTGGATCCCCTGGCCAACATCCACCTGGTAGAACAATCCATTGCTGATGTCAGAGCTCCTGCATTAGTATACTTTGCCTGAATGTATGAAATGCACAAAGCATCAATAAAAATTAAATAAAAAAAAAAAAGTTCCATCTAGCTGAGGAGCCGTTGGCAGTGGATGGCTGCTGGGGGAGGAGAGTCTGTATTCTTCAGTGGTATGGTCCATGGCAGGTCACCCATGTTCAATGGATGGCACCCTCCATTCTTCCTTATACAGGCAGGACTAACCAGACTAGTGGGAGAAAGAAGAAGATATGAGGTTGCAGTGGGGGAATTTAGGAGGGTGGGGGTGGATAGGATCTAAACACACTGTATGCATGTATGAAATTACCAAAGAATAAATAAAAGATTAAAAAACCAAAATAAATAAATAAATAAATAAAAAGCTTCTGTACAGCAAAACAAGTGAAGAGAAAACCCACAGAGTAGGAGGAAACCTTCACCAGTGATAGATCTGCCAGAGCATTAACATCCACAATATATAAACTACTCAAAAAACAAAGGAGCAAGAAAACAAATGACCCACTCAGAAGATGGAGTAAAGAGCTGAACAAAGACTTCACAAATGAAAAAGATGGCTGAGAAACATCTTACGTGTTACAGGGTTTTTTTTCCATATCACTATCATGTTTTTCACTCTGCCTTCTTAAATATATGGAGTATCCTGGCACCAATTTAAACTCATTTATTCTGTGATTTATCATTTCTAGATTTTTATCATCTGTGTCATCTCTTAATCTGTATGTGTTTTTTTTTCTCCTGATACCAAGCCATATTTTCTCCTTCTTTGGATGCCATATACTTAATTCTATAGTTTGAGTTTCTTTTCCTTCCTTTCCTTCCTGTCTATCTATTTAGGAATGGGAGGTGATAATTACATTTCTCAACATTGTTTAGGCTCCTCTAGTGAGTTTCCCTCTCTCAGGAACTGTTCTCTCACAACACTGTTGTTTCTTTTTTTTTTTAATTTTATTTATTTTTGTATGTGTGTGAGTGTATTGTCTGCATGTAGGTCTGTGCACCCGTGTCGTGCAATGCCGTGGAGGTCAGAAGAGGGTGTCAGATTCCCCTGGAACTGGAGTTCTCCTGGAATTGGAGTTTCATACGGTTCTCAGCCACCATGTGGGTGCTGGGGATCGAACCCGGTTCCTCTGTAAGAGCGGTCGGCGCTCTTAACCGCTAGGCCATCTCTCCAGCTCCAACACTGTTGTTTCTATCTGAGACTTGTTCCATGCATTTTGTCTAGTTTTCTAATTGTGTAAGGTATTAGGAGAGTAATATGGTTGATTCCTGTTTGACACTGTAACTCTCTATGTAATCACATATCCCTTCTTTCATATATTCATGGCTTGTCCTCTCTAGTGGGCATTACTTATAATTCTTTGATTAGAATTTGACTTTTTAGAACACTCTGTCAAATCCTCCTTCACAAAACTCATCACAAATACAAAGAGTACATATGACATGGTATGTGCTAAACATGAAAAGATGAAAAAGGGACTGGACTTTTTCTATGTAACTTTTGTTCTTTTAATTTTTATTGAATTTATATTTCATACAGAACATCTCAATCACCTTTACACCCTCTTCCCTACTGGCACTCTCCTGCAGCACCCCCCAGGATTTCACTAATTCCCTCATTCATGTTAAAGGCCTAGCAAGTCAAGTTAGTGTACCCAAAAGTGCCTCAGTATAAGTTCACGCAACTGAAGTCTAGTCAGCCTGCATAGAGCCCCCCCCCCCCCGTAAGAAGATCGGCTCTTTCTCACCCAGTGGTATTCAGCTCCCTGTAGTTCTTTGGCTAAGGTTGGGGCCTGGAGCCCATTTCTACAGTTCTATGCTGGGTTTTTATCTGCTTGGGTTTGCATAATTGTGGTGCTTGTTGACACCATTGCTGTAGGTTCATATGAGCAGGGTTTCAGGAGTGTAAGACTATTTCAATATGGTCATGTACCTCTTCACCTGGATTTTACAATCTTTCTGCTCCCTCTTCCACAATGGTCCTTGAGCCCTGAGTAGGTGAAGTTTAATATAGGACTCCTGTCGAGGGACCCACACTCTGCAGACTTATCTCTGCACTTTGGCCGTCTGTGTCCTTTTCTGTTTATGGACCTCTGTTGTGTGAGGGAGCTTCACTGATGAGAACTCAGAGATGTATTAGTGTTCTCTCTATCCCCTTGTTCTATGTTCTGTGAGCTTAGGTATGGAGGTTCCACTGTAGATGTGTCACCTATGATTGGGCATTTCTCAGACAATCTCTGGGTCTGACCAGTTGTGGAGCTCTGTAATATTCATCATCTTGCAAGTAAAGCTTCTTTGATGAGTAGTGACTGGCATATTTGTCTGTAAATATAATGATCCATATTTAGCACATATTAAGAAATAACATTTGTCTAGGGATGTGACATACTTCGGTTTTCCTAAGATCTTTGACCTCTCTAGCCATGTGTATTTGTCTGTGTTTACAGTACTGTACATGAGTTCCCTCTCATTGAGTGGGCTATATAACTTTTGAAAGTTGTGTTTTGAAGATAGAGAGCAGAGCCACTGTTTGCAGTGGTAGTACAAGTAACTATGCTGAGTGCTAAATCAAGCAGGTTGCCGAACACATTTTTGGGCTCCTCCGATTTTTTTTTTTTAATTTTTTTTTTTTAATTTTATTTTATGTGTATGAATGTACTGTCTGCGTGTAGGTAGGTGCACCTGTGTCATGAAATGCTGTGGAGGTCAGAAGAGGGTGTCGGATTCCCCTGGAGCTGGAGTTAAAGATGCTTCTTAGCCACCATGTGGGTGCTGGGAATTGAACCCGGGTCCTCTGCAAGAGCAGTTGGTGCTCTTAACCACTGAGCCATCTTTCCAGCCCCAAGTTTTGTTTTTTGAGACAGAATCTTGCTTGGTATATGGCCCAGGCTGGGTTGAAGCTCCCTATACACTCCAGACTGGTTTGGAACCTTCCATCTTCCTTAGCTTCCTAAATGCTGAGATTATTACAGGCATTTTCCAACATGCCCTTGAAACATGACTCTCTTCTTCTCACAGCAGGATGCTGCTTTTAATGGCAGTGATCTAGAACCCAATTTCTTAAATGAGATGTGGTGAAGTCACAAAATATACAAGAAATTTGAAGCATGCAACAATCAAAAATTAATTGAAACGCTTAGTGAATCCAAGTTGCTCATGGCACACTTGCCCATGTGGCATTGCACTCCTTCACTGTAGGCTTTGTTCTAAGCACATACCAGGTGCACTGTGCTCGTGCATACTGATCCCTGATACAGCATGTGACCTGCTGACAAATACTTTCTGAAACATCTTGGATCAGATTTCAGATGGGCTTATGTTATGAATTGCAGTGCTTTCATTGCACAAAGTTTCTGCTCTTTTAGACAGATAATGGCTTATCAGAAGAGAAGAAATGAGGCAGAGGCTGGAGATGGTGCTGAGCTGGTACATCTAGCATGGTGCTGAGCTGGTACATGCACAGAGCCATGGGTTCAATGTAAAACACTGCATATAACCAGATACGGCAGTGCATGCATATGATCCCAGCACCCTGGAGGTGGGGGCAGGAGGAGCAGGACTTCAAGATCAGCCTTGTCTACCGTTAGTTCCAAAACACAACCTGTGCTGCATGATTCTGCAGAGAGAAAGGGGGGGATGAGGGAGGAAGGGGAAGAAAGGAAATATGATGGTTCAATTATGGGAAATAAAATCTTTAATATTTCCCATTGTCATTCCTTAGTGCCTAGGTGTAAATTAGTATGTCTCTGGGTTGTGTTGTGTCAGAATGCTTGATTTAAAAATTGATGTTTGAGTTTCATTAAAAAAAAATCTTTAGTTGAACCTGCCTTAGGATTAGGATAGAAGTTCCCACTATGTCTGGAATGGCATTACACATACTTGCCATTTTGTCGTATGTTTTTAGTGAAGCAGTGTTCTCAGCATGATTATAAACTAAAATGTTATATTTACGTTGCAGGGGAGATACCATGATCACAAAGGTGGTTTTCCCAGGGTGAGGCTCATCCATTGCACTCCGGATGTGCTGACCCCTGCGATTTCCCCAAATGTGGGAAACTCAACTGCATAATTTATGGTAGTGGGGGACTGTGTTCGTGCTCCCCCCTGGGGAAAAAAAAAAAAACTAAAACTAAAATGTTGACTTTGAAAAATGTTGAAGACAGGCTGAGCATTTTGGTACATGCCTTTAATCCCAGCACAAAGGAAGCAGAAGCAGGTGGATCTCTTAAGATTAAGGCCAGGGGCTGGAGAGATGGCCTAGCAGTTAAGAGCACCACTGCTCTTGCAGAGGACCCGTGTTCGATCCCCAGCACCCACATGGCGGCTAAGAACCGTCTGTAACTCCAATTCCAGGAGAACTCCAGTTCCAGGGGAATCCGAAACCCTCTTCTGACCTCTACAGCATTGCACAACACCTACATGCAGATAGTACATTCATACACATACAAAAATAAATAAAATTAAAAAAAAAGATTAAGGCCAGCCTAGTCTACATAGCAACTTCAAGGCCAGCTGGTACTACAGAGAGGTCCTCTCTCAAAACACCCCCAAAAATTATTAAAGATATTCTGTCTTGGCAGTGTCAAATATTCAGCCAAGATTTAATCCTTTATGTAAAATTAAATAAGTACATTCATTGTATTAGTATGCATATTTGATTTTGTCTGTAATAAATAGTAAAATTACATTTATACCAAAGAATTGTTTTAAATTAATTTATGACTTATTACCAGTAAATATTTTATTTATATACCTATATACCTGGAGTCATGTGAAAATTTCTCAGGCCAAAAAAAACCATCCTTTTATGAAGCCTTGGTCTAGAATATTCATTTAAAAATGTTTTATCCTCTTTCTTGGTTCCTATGAGCTCTTGGGCATTGGAGTTCAGGATTTTCATTTTCATAAATGCTTCTTATTTAACATGAATGCAGAATGTAGGCATTTATGCTTGGGAAGTAGATTTTGGGTAGGTAGTCTTTTATGTCTTTGGTCTGTCACTGGCAAAGACTTCAAATTAGAACCACTTTGTCAGTAGAGAATGCCTGTGGAACACCATTTTGCTTAGTACTGGAAGGGGAGCTTATGGGCTCCTCTCTGGGATTCGTGTGTATGTGTGTATGTATAAATTTTTATTGACTATTTCATACAGAACATCTTAGTCAGTTTTAACCATATTTTATACCCCTTCCCCACTGGTACCTGCCCATATCCCCCCTCACTGGACTTCATACATTCTGTCATTTCTGTTAAGGCCTATCATGTCAAATTAGTGTCCCCAGACATCCCTCAATACAAGTTTATTCACTGAGGTCTAGTCAGCCTATTTACAGTCCTTCCCATTAAGAAGACAAGCTCTTCCTCACCCAGCATAGTCAGTTGCCAATAATTCTTTGACTAAGACTGGGGCCTCTGCCTATTTCCACAGTTCTGTGCTGGGTTTTTATCTGGTTAAGTTTGCATGGGTCTTGTGCATGCTGACACCATTGCTGTTAAGTTCCTATGAGCAGGGTCCCTGGAGCCTACACAATTCTATTTCCATATGGCCATGAGCCTCCTTCTGCCTCTTAAAATCTTTCCACCCCCTCTTCCACAATGGTCTCTGAGTCCTGAGTGGGTGGAGTTTAATATAGGAATCCTGTCCAAGGACCCTTATTCTGCAGATTCTTATTCTCCAAGCTTTGGCCATTCATGACCTTTTCTGTTTCTGGGAGATGTATTAGTATTCTTTTTACCACTTGTTCTATGTTATGTTAGCCTTAGGTGTAGAAGTTGCATTGTAGATTGCCACTTAGGCTTGGGCAATTCAAAGACAATGGTGTGTGTGTGTGTGTGTGTGTGTGTGTGTGTGTGTGTGTGTGTCCAGTTATAGAACTCTGTAATAGTCTCCGACTGTTGCAAAAGAAGTTCTTTTGATGAGTGGTGACTGGGATACTTGTCTGTAAATATAAGGATCCATATTTTGCACATAGTAAGAAATTGTATTTGTCTAGAGATGTGACAGCCTTGGGATTTTCCTCTTAAGATATATGACTTCTGCAGCCATGTGGTTTTGGCTGTTTACAGTACCACACATGTTTCTCCCTGTTGAGTGGTCTTTAAGTCCAATAGGTTGCTGTTGACTACCCCCAAGATTAAAGTGCCACTACTGCAACCATGTCGTTTGCTGTGCTGATCATTGATGGGTTATTAGGCCTTGAAGCTGGGATTAGACCATGAGTTGATATTCTGCCTTAGCAGCTTGTATAGCGCCCTCCAAAGCTGTGAGAGCTAGCCTGTAGGGGAGGTGGCTTCCAAGTCAGTTCCGGCTTCATTGCTCCAAAACCAGTCTCTGAAGCATGTCCTCCTCTTCAGCAATAGGGACTTACCTTCAAGTTCTGGGAGGCAATCAAGGGCTGTGGCAAGCCTGTCCAGTTTTGGGAATCTTTTGGGCTACCCTAGCCAATAGTTCAAAGGAAAGTTTCTCCTGTCTGGAGCTGTTTCTTGTTATGTAGCCTTCAGATATACACATAGATTCATGTAGAGATTATTCTATGTGTAATTTCTTGGTAAGTTATTGTACTATTAGGATTCCCTACAGTTTTTTATACTAACTAGGCATTATTTATCTCTCTTCTCTCTCGTTCCAGGCTAACTCTTCCTCCATGCCTGCCCCATTTAAAATGTCTCCATATTCCCCATTTCTCCCTTGATAATACCAGTTTCCTATGGTCCCACCTCTCTTAAGCGCCCTCTTTCCCCTTATTTCCAAATTCCCTTGTATAACCCTCCCTTCCTCTTTCCATTTAAGTACCCCCATTTTATCCATTTCTCCCTTAATAATGCCTGTTTCTTACTCCTCTTTTGGGTTCCTTCTTTCCTTTTGCCTCCCTAGTTCCTTTCCATTTTCCTGGTTCCTGCAGCTACAGTGGTGCTAGGGTCCACAAAGAAGGATTTGTTTTTCTGAGTATGTGTTACTTCACTTAGCATAACAGTTTCTAGTTATATCCATTTACCTGCAAATTTCTTGATTTCATGTTTTTTTAGCATTGAGTAGAACTCCTTTGCGTAAATGTTTCACATTTTCATTATCCACTCATCAGCTGAGGGACACTTAGGTTGCTTCTGTCCCTTAGCTGTTGTGAAAAGAGCAGCAATAAACACGGATGTACAAGTATCTCTGCAATAGGATGAGTCTCTTGAGTAAATGTCATGGAGTGGTATAACCAGGTATATGGTAGGTTCATTTTTAGTTTTTAAAGAGTTCTCCACACTGCTTTCCATAGGGGTTGCATGAGTTGCAGTCCCACCAGCAGTGAAGGCGCATTTCCCTTTCTCCACATCCTCTCCAGTATTTGTTCTCTTGATCTTAGCCATTCTGACTGGGGTAAGGTGAAATCTTCAAGTGGTTTTAATTTGCATTTCCATAAGTACCATTGATGTTGAACACTTTTAAGATGTTTCTGCACGACACAGGTGCACAGACCTACATGCAGACAGTACATTCATATAAATAAATAAATAAATAAATAAATAAATAAATAAATAAATAAATAAATAAATAAAATTTAAAAAAATTTAAAAAGATGTTTCTTAGCCATCTTTGTTTCTTCTAAGAACTGTCTCCGAGGCAGCCGTGGTGGCGCATGCCTTTAATCCTAGCACTTGGGAGGCAAAGGCAGGCAGATCTTTGTGAGTTCAAGGCCAGCCTGGTCTACAGAGTGAGTTCCAGGACAGCTGGGGCTACAGGGAGACCCTGTCTCAAAAAGAAAAAAAAAAAACAAAAACCTATCTCTCTTCAGATCCTTGGCCCATCTTTTAATTGGGTTATTTGTTTTATTCTTTCTTTTTCGGGTCATTTATATATTCTGGATGTTAAACCTCTGTCAGAGTTTCACTGGTGAAGATTTTCTGTGGGGGACACCAGGACTGACAGAAGTTGAGCACAGCTGTGCGACCCCGACATCCTCTCCCTGAGGACGGTAGGAGTCTGGCTAGCTCTGTCCTAAGTCATGAACCTGGCCCTCTCCGTGAGGATGGTAGGAGTCTGGCTAGCTCTGTCCTAAGTCATGAACCTGGCCCTCTCCCTGAGGACGGTAGGAGTCTGGCTAGCTCTGTCCTAAGTCATGAACCTGGCCCTCTCCGTGAGGACGGTAGGAGTCTGGCTAGCTCTGTCCTAAGTCATGAACCTGGCCCTCTCCGTGAGGACGGTAGGAGTCTGGCTAGCTCTGTCCTAAGTCATGAACCTGGCCCTCTCCGTGAGGACGGTAGGAGTCTGGCTAGCTCTGTCCTAAGTCATGAACCTGGCCCTCTCTTTGAGGATGGTAGGAGTCTGGCTAGCTCTGTCCTAAGTCATGAACCTGGCCCTCTCCCTGAGGACGGTAGGAGTCTGGCTAGCTCTGTCTTAAGTCATGAACCTGGCCCTCTCTGTGAGGATGGTAGGAGTCTGGCTAGCTCTGTCCTAAGTCATGAACCTGGCCTTTGTTCTCAGCACCTGGCACTCAGCCGCAGGCTCCCGTGAGTGATAGCAGTAGTTTCTTTACCCATGCAAAGACCCTTGCCAAAAAAAAAAAAAAATCTGTGACCTTGCAGCTATTCCTAAGGAAGCACCCCATCCCCAAGTCACTTTACCTTTCCTTAACTCTGCCCCCAAATTTCCTGTTGAAGTCTTGCCTCCCATATAAGCATCTTTGTCTTTGTGATAAACTGGGCTGTCCTCTGACACAGTCTCCCAGGAGGTGCTGTGTTCCCTTTGTAATCACCAATGCTCTGAGGACCCTTCTCTGCAATCTCAGGATCCCCCGCTTGCTGCAACCAGGACTGGTGGGCATGGGCCATGGGTGGTGTGTGTGTGTGTGTGTGTGTGTGTGTGTGTGTGCGCACGCGCACACACGGCTGCCACACAGAAGGTTGAGGGAGCTGGTGGTCCGGAGGGAGGAACTCCACAGCTGATGACCCCACAATTTTTTCCTACTCTATGGGCTTTCTCTTCACTTCCTTGACGGTTTCTTTTACTATACAGAAGCTTTTTAGTTTAATGAGGTCCCACTTGTTGATTGTTGAACTTAATTCTTGAGCAACTGATGTCTGATTTAGAAAATCCTTTCCTACACCTAAATCTTGTAGGTTACTGCCAGTGTTTTCTATTGTCAGTTCTATCAGTTTCAGAGTTTCAGGTTTCACATTGTTCTCTGGGATTTGAACTTTGTCCAATTTAAATGACATTCCTAAAAAGAAGTCTTCCTGGGTCTGGAGAGATGGCTCAGTGGTTGAGAGCACCGACTGCTCTTGCAGAGGGTTCAATTCCCAGCACCCACATGGCGGCTAAGGACTGTCTTTAACTCCAGTTCCAGGGGAGTCTGATGCCCTCTTCTGACCGCAGCATTGCATGACATGGGTGCACCAACCTACCTGCAGACAGTGCATTCATACACATAAAAAATAATAAATATATTTTAAAAAAAGAAGTCTTCCTGTCCCTGTTCGTGTGTTTTCCTCCTCTCTTGGCCCTCATCCTTTAAGAATTCATTTTATACTAAATGCAGGCTTCTTCTTGTTCATTCCTTTCTGTTCAATGGCTCATGTTTGAGTATCATCCTTTCTGACTGGTAATTATCATGACATGGAAAAGGTTGTAATACATGTTGTAAACTAGAATGGGAGAAATAGGCAGTGAGTTTGAGAACCTCTTGAAAGGACTCTTGTTTTGTTTTGTTTTTTTTTCTCTTTTTTAGTGGAAAGCTCTCCAGGGAGCCTAAAGAATGAAGATTTTTCTAGTAGCCATGCTGTTACGATGTTCAAGGACAAGAGTCAAGGAGCCATAGACCAGCTCTCTTTCATTTTGTCCCCCCAGCACCAGATTTCTCAGAAGCTCTACATTCCTCGAAGTACAGCTTCTGCTGCCTTGGGAGCAGCTGCACGGTTAGCCACGTCCAGGAGCCTCCTGCACTGGTACCCCAGTGTGAAAGAATGGAAGGCTGAGAGACAACAGGTGGAGAAAGATGAAATGAAATAGCATTTGGGTAGTGTTCACCTGGTTTTTCTGTGTGACCCTATACTAGCTTTGTTTTGCTAACTGACCACTTTGATGTGTAAGTATTGATATTTTATGTTAATTTTTATTTTTGTTCCTGATTTTACTTCATTTTGAATGGTTTGGTTCTCTTTTGTTTTTAATGAAGTAATTTAAAGATGTTTGCATGTTTCTGTGAATGTCTTTCTTGTACATATCATGTCTGATAAATGAAAATTGAAAAACTAATATTTTGTCATTTAATTTTAGCAAGACAAAAGTATTCTCACATTCCTATCTCCAATAAAAAGAGATGTCTGAATTTTAGGACTGCTGCTTTCTGTCTAATTTGAAATCTTTTACATCATAGAGGATTTTTTCTTTTCTTTTTTCTAGAATAAGTAACAAAATCCATAGCCTAAGGTTTGGTCATATAAATACTTTCATATTTTAAAAGATCTAAGCTATTTTTAGAATAGACAAATTTCTTAAATGTAGCTGAGCCCTCTCTATCTTTGTCACAGCTCCTAGAAGCCTTAATGTTTAAACCTTTACACACCACAATGTTCTTTCACCATTCATATTGTATAACATTCACAGTATAAGTTGAGAAAATATTGAAAAGTGAAATTTAAAAATGAGTGATACTTGTGCTGAAGTACCAGACTTATCTCTAAATTTAAAATATATTATTTTACCCATAGAATTAAGTCCCGATATAAAATTATTTCTTAGAATTAAAGTCTTAGGCCAGATATGGTAGCACATGCCTGTAAGCCCAGCACTCAGGAGACTAAATCAGGAGGATCCCAAGTTTCAAGGCCACACAGGGCTATGTAGCAAGACCATTGAACAAACAAACAAAAAGAATTAAAGCCAGAGAAACAACCTGCAGTTGCTGGCATTCTGCATGTAACATTGCATGTTCACTGTGTCCTTTTTCTTCCTACATAAGGAATTTGTTAACCTTCCTTATGAACTATTTTATCAACAAAATAGCCCTGAAGGACAGGCATGAGATGGAGATAAAAACAGAAGTGCATTTAGGGTACTACCATGCCAGTCCTCCTTTGAGTTAAGTACTAATGAAACAAAGTCTTTAAATACAATTTTCCACTTAAAGGATTTATATAAAATGGGTTTAATATACATTTAGAAGTCCAGATTCACCTTTAATTCCAGCATAGCTGTAAGAATGATAATATACAGACAAAAAGGTTGCTTAGAAGCATCACTGATATTTGATCTAACAGATGGAACAAGTCCTGATTTGGACTTTTATTTTGTTTTTGTTTTTTTTCTTTTTTTGTTTTTTTCACATAAATTTATTTATTTATTTTTAACAAATCTAGACCCGTGTTCCCGCTCATTCCCCCACCCCGCCAGAGCTCATGCATTCTGCCAAACATGCTTTCCATCTCTTAGTCTTTCTCAATATTTTCCATGGGGAACTTGACTGTTTTGAGCAGAAGTTCACTGTTTCAGTCAGTTCTTTGATGCAGTATTTTCTGTTGTTGTTGTTGTTTCCAAAATGCATTATGTCCAACTGCTTTGTACAGAAGCTCAGGGGGCCCTACACAAGAAATACTTACAACTGGGTAATTGGCACTAGCATCCACAGATGAGGGATACCATTCGTCGTTTGTTTTTCTGGGACTGTGTTACTTCACTCAGCATGATGTCCTCTAGCTCCAGCCATTTTCCTGCAAAGCTCGTGATGTCGTCTTTCTTTACTGCTGCATAGAACTCCATTGTGTAGATGTACCACATTTTCTCTATCCATTCGTCAGTTGAGGGGCATTTAGGTTGGTTCCAGCTCTTTGCTATTGTGAAGAGAGCTGAAATAAACATGGCCGTGCATGTATCTCTGTGGTGGCGTAAGTCTTGAGGGTACATGCCCAGGAGTGGTATGGCTGGGTCGGGTGGCAAGTTCATTCCAAGTCTTCCAAGGGTTCTCCACACTGCTTTCCATAGTGGCTGTACGAGTTTACATTCCCACCAGCAGTGGATGAGTGTTCCCCTTTCCCCACAACCTCTCCAGCACTTGGTATCATTTGTTTTCTTGATCCTAGCCAGTCTTATTGGAGTAAGATGATATCTTAAAGTGGTTTTCATTTGCATTTCCTTAATGATTAGTGATGTTGAGCAGTTCTTGAGGTGTTTCTCAGACATCTCTAATTCCTCGCTTGTGAAGTCTCTGTTCAGTTCTTTGCTCCATCTATTGAGCGGGTCATTTGTTTTCTTTTTTCTTTGTTTTTTGAGTAGTTTATATATTCTGGAAATCAATGCTTTGTCAGATGTATCTGCAGTGAAGGTTTCCTCCCACTCTGTGGGATTTCTCTTCACTTCCTTGATTGTTTCTTTTGATGTACAGAAGCTTTTGAGTTTGATGAGGTCCCATTTGTCAATTGTCGACCTTAATTCTTGTGCAGCTGCTGTCTGATTTAGGAAGTCTTTTCCTACGCCTATGTCTTGTAGTCTGCTGCCAACTTTTTCTTCTATCACCTTCAGAGTTTGGGGTTTCACGTTGAGGTCTTTAATCCATCTGGAGTTGACTTTTGTACAGGGTGAGAGGTAGGGGTTTAATTTCATTCTTCTACAAGTGGTGATCCAGTTTTGCCAACACCACTTGCTGAAGATGCTGTCTTTTCTCCATTGTGGTTTCTTGGCCCCCTTGTCAAATATGAGATGGCTGAAATTGTATGTGCTCAGATTTGGATCTTCGGTTTTGTTCCATTGGTCAACAGGTCTGTTTTTGTGCCAGTACCAGGCTGTTTTTATGACTATAGCCCTGTAGTATAGTTTAAAATCTGGTATAGAGATCCCTCCTGTGTAGCTCTTTTCACTCAGGGTTGATTTGGCTATTCGGGGTCTTTTGTTTTTCCAAATGAATTTAAGAACTTTTGTTTCCAAGCCTGTGAAGAAACTCTTGGGGATTTTGATTGGGATTGCATTAAATCTATACAAGAGTTTTGGTAAAATGGACATTTTTACAATGTTAATTTTCCCAATCCATGAGCATGGGAGGTTTTTCCATCTTCTGATGTCTTCTTCAATTTCTTTCTTTAAAGGTTTAAAATTTTTGTTGTAGAGATCTTTGGTGTCTTTGGTTAGGTTTGTTCCTAGGTATTTTATTGTTTTTGAGGCTATTGTGAGTGGGAAGGTCTCTTTGAATTCTTTCTCCAGTTGCTTGTTCTTGGTGTAAAGAAAGGCCATTGATTTTTTTAGGTTAATTTTGTATCCTGCCACTTTGCTGAAGCTGTTAATCGTTTCTAGGAGTTTTCTGGTGGAGTTTTTAGCATCCCTTAAGTAAACAATCATATCATCAGCAAATAGGGATAGTTTGACTTCCTCTTTTCCAATTAGTACTCCTTTAATATCCTTTTCTTGCCTTATTGCTCTAGCAAGTGTTTCAAGCACTATATTGAAGAGGAGTGGTGTAGGGGGCAGCCTTGCCGAGTTCCTACCTTTAAAGGGAATGTTTCTGTCATTTCCCCATTTAGGATGATATTGGCTGTGGGTTTCCTGTATATGGCTTTGATTACATTGAGGAATGATCCCTCCAATCCAAAGAACTTTTATTTTGTATCAGACATCTTTATTGGAAAGTGACCCAGGCAGTAAAGATTTAAATACTATATGATAACTAATATGTGCTAGCAAAGTTCTCTTTTCATGTAAGTTTTGTATAGTTATACAGAATTTGTTTCTAAACAAAAATTTAAGTGATACTTCTTGAGTTTCTTCCTTTAAAGAAGGCAAGTCTGATTAATTTACTTCCCTTCCTCAGGTGAGCAATTATGGGTTTTGGGATAAGGTGACTCTGAGAGAATAATATATCATAAGAAGAAGGTTGACTGGAAGTATGCATTAGCCATTTAAACTATCAGCCTTTCTAAATACTACAATCCCCCAGAGGAGTTCTGTGAGAACTAAGCTGTCAAAACTCTTCATAAGTTTGACAACTGCTTTCATAAGCTGAAACCAACTAATTTTATACCTTGCAAGTTAAAAGTAATTGTGCTAAGGCTATTAAGCAACCCATCCTTTTGAAAATGGCCAGAAAGACAGTCACTTACAGCCATCTCAAACTGATGAGTATCAACACAATTGAAAAAAAAAAAAACTTCTTGAGAAATAAATGGTTAATGTCTTATTTGAGTTAGAGTGAAGACTGAACCTTTAACAGGCTTGTGGATCTTGCTTTGACTAGGATGGCCCATATGTTGATCTGTAACTGCCTTATCCCAAAAATGTAGGCTTTGTTGGTAATTAAATATCCACAGCATTAAACTTGGTAAATCATTGTAAAAAAAAAAAAAGGCTGAATGTGGTGGCACACACTTTTAATTCCAACACTTTTAGGAGGCCAAGGCATGTGGGTCTTTGTGAGATCGAGGCCAGCTTGGTCTACGTAGCTCTAGACCAGCTAGAGACATGGGGAGACCCTGTCTCCAAACTAACAAACAAATGGGGCTGGAGAGATGACTCATCAGTTAAGAGCACTGGCTGCTCTTGCAGAAGACTCGGGTTCAATTCCTAGCACCTACATGGCAGCTAGCAACCACCAATAACTCCAGTTCCAGGGGATCGGTGCCTTCTTCTGACAACCACGGGCACTGCACAACCTGGGTGCACTTCCATGCAGGCAGTACACTCAAACACATAAAATAAAATAAAATTAATAAAATATTTTTAAAAGATGGAGATGTTCTGTAAATTGCATTTTACTGTCAACAAACGGGTTGGCATCTCTGCATGGGATGTTTGTGGTGTTAAAGAGCTATTATTAACATTAGTGGAAGTCCCTGTGCATTATTAACTAGGAAGGGGAAGCTGACGTGTATGAGACAGAACTGGGTGAGAAGATAAAGGGAAATCCTGGTTCTTAACTCTGGAGAGATGGGAGCCAAATGGCTTTTTCTAATAGGCACGGTGTCTCAACTCCAGTGGCTCCTAACTAAGGCTCCCCTACCTCCCATGGAAAGATATTCCATGGGTTTTTAACAAATGGACTGTTCCATCAGTCATCTTTTCCCTCTAAATGTCACACATCTGAGATGTCAGTTGTCCATTTCAAGACATGGTAAATGACTGGAGATTTCTGCCTGCATTTCACTTGCTCTAACTTAGAGATTTAGAATTACAGAATTTTGATCTAGGAAAATCCTTGGGTAAGGAAATGTAAAGCCTAGAAAAACTGGCTTTTCTAAAGTTATATAGCTTACATGCCTATATATACACTGACTTCTAGCTCAGTGCCTTTCCACAGCAAAAACAAAACAAAACCTCAACTGCATTTTGTATACTTTAAATGATTTGTGCCAGAAGGAATAAACTTAGTAAATTAGTTCAAAGGAATGGTGATTTTGATTTTTGATAGCTGGAAAAAAATTTGTAATGGTAGAGGAGAGGAGTGACCATTTCCAAACACCTCAGATGCTTGTACATGGATAATTTAAATAGCAGTGAGCCAATTCCATAACCAAAGAATTGGAAAAGGCGTATCATAAGAAATCAGAACCAACATCTTGCAGAGAGATCTTTCTAGAGCTGTCTGTTATCATTTATATTTTTCTAACATCTTTTCATAATTAATCTCATGAATGGCACTCACTATATACCTGATTTGTAATTACGTGTCATCTCTAACACATTGAAAGTAATTCACTTTCCATATTTCACTCAGATCCTGATATTTTCCAAATTTCAACCAAAATACATAGCTGTGTCAGGCAAATATGACCTAGTATTTGAGCACCATTCCCAACAGCTATCCTTTGTCTCATGTAGTCACCAATCAGCCTGGCAAGATTTTGGTATTGGCTTACTAGAACCATAGTCCTTTAAACACTATTTTAACCATGTACACAGAAAACATTAACTGCTCAGTCAAGGACTTCTGTGTGCTACTTTTCATGTGAAATTGAATGCTTGGTCATGCATCAGATTATTTTATAAACCTTTTTAAGCCTGTGTGGTAGGGCACACCTATAATCTCAGCCCTGGAAAGGCTGAAGCAAGAAGATCACAGAATTCAAGACCAGCCTGGGCTGCATGGTGTGTTCAAGACTCTGTCTCACAACAACAAAAATCTTTCTATAAGAGATAGAAACACAAGTGGCTATTAGTAAATTTTATTATCTGTTAGATTGATTGCCAGCTGGGCGTGGTGGCACACGCCTTTAATCCTAGCACTTGGGAGGCAGAGGCAGGCGATCTCTGTGAGTTCAAGGCCAGCCTGGTCTACTGAGTGAACTCCAGGGCAGCTGGGACTAAAAAAAAGGAGACCCTGTCTCAAAAATACCAAAAAAAAAAAAGCAACTTGGGGCTGGAGAGATGGCCTAGCGGTTAAGAGCTCCGACTGCTCTTGCAGAGGACCTGGGTTTGATCCCCAGCACCCACATAGCAGCTGAGAGCCGTCTTTAACTCCAGTTCCAGGGGAATCTGACACCCTCTTCTGACCTCCATGGCATTACACGACACGGGTGCACAAACCTACATGCAGACAGTACATTCATACACATAAATAAAATTTAAGCATAGTAGTGTATGCCTTTAATCCCAGCACTCCAGCACTCAGGAGGCAGAGGCAAAGGCAAAGTTCAAGGCCACCCTGGTCTACAGAGCAAGTTCTAAGCCAGCTGGGGCTACAGGGAGGCCCTGTCTCAAAAAGACCAAAAAATAAAAAAAGGATTTATATTAATATATGGAAATTGGTGAGAAACAATGTTTGATTAATACAATTTACAGAAATGTTCTGATAAGGAAGCCAAATTTATGATTATCTCAACTTTTGTTTTCAGCTTTTGTCATAGGAAGTTGGTGAGATCAAAGAAAGATGATTTAGCTTAATCTTTGGAACGTGCAACTGAATTTCATTTAAACATTTACAGAATGGAAGTTTGTTTTGTCAAAAATATCCAGATGTTTATATTTTTATTGTGTTTATTCTGCATGAATTTTACTTGAATATATGACGTGGAGAACTTAGTTGAGTGAAGTAGAGAATTTATGCCATTAGACAGATTTGACATTCGTGTTCACTACACTACTTGTCTTCCTTTTTGTCGGGACTTCATTTCTCAGAGGAGGCCTTAGCAATCCTTTGTTGTATTATACAGAATCTTACTCCATGAAATTGGAAACTCATTCATGTTTGCACTACTTCCTGACAGCTGCATTTCTTTTTCTTTTTTTTTTTTTTTTTTTTTTTTTTNGCCTTTCTAAATACTACAATCCCCCAGAGGAGTTCTGTGAGAACTAAGCTGTCAAAACTCTTCATAAGTTTGACAACTGCTTTCATAAGCTGAAACCAACTAATTTTATACCTTGCAAGTTAAAAGTAATTGTGCTAAGGCTATTAAGCAACCCATCCTTTTGAAAATGGCCAGAAAGACAGTCACTTACAGCCATCTCAAACTGATGAGTATCAACACAATTGAAAAAAAAAAAAAAACTTCTTGAGAAATAAATGGTTAATGTCTTATTTGAGTTAGAGTGAAGACTGAACCTTTAACAGGCTTGTGGATCTTGCTTTGACTAGGATGGCCCATATGTTGATCTGTAACTGCCTTATCCCAAAAATGTAGGCTTTGTTGGATACTTCTAAATATCCACAGCATTAACTTCTGGCTTAAATATTGTAAAATAACAAAAAAAAAAAAAAAAGGCTGAATGTGGTGGCACACATCTTCTTTAACTTCCAACACTTTTAGGAGGCCAACGGCATATGGGTCTTTGTGAGATCGAGGCAGCTGGTCTACGTAGCTCTAGACCAGCTAGAGACATGGGGAGACCCTGTCTCAAAAAAAAAAAAAAAAAAAAAATGGGGGCTGGAGAGATGAACTCATCAGTTAAGAGCATGGCTGCTCTGCAGAAGAACTCTGGGTTCAATCTCAGCACCTACATGGCAGCTAGCAACACTCCGTAACTCCAGTTCCCAGGGGATCCGTGTGGAGCACTATTTCTTCTGACAACCACGGGCACTGCACAACCTGGTGCAATGTCTTTGCCATTGGTCAGGCAGGTATGACGTTCAAACACATATAAAAATAATAAATTAATAAAATATTTTTAATAAGAGGCAGAACTGTTCTGTAAATTGCATTTTACTGTCAACAAACGGGTTGGCATCTCTGCATGGGATGTTTGTGGTGTTAAAGAGCTATTATTAACATTAGTGGAAGTCCCTGTGCATTATTAACTAGGAAGGGGAAGCTGACGTGTATGAGACAGAACTGGGTGAGAAGATAAGATAAAGGGAAATTCCTGGTTCTTAAGATCTGGAGAGACTGGGAGCTTCAAATGCTTTCTTTCTAAATAGGAACGGTGTCTCAACTTCCAGTGGCTCCTAAACTTGCACATGGCTCCCCTCACTCTCACCACTGGAAGATATTCCTAGTCGGTCTTTTGAACAAATGGACTGTTCAGTCATCATCTTTCCCTCTAAATGCTCACACATATGGATTCAGCTTCTCGACCATTCAAGGCATGGTAACGTTGAACTCGAGAAAGATTTCTGTGCCTGCATTTCATATGTTCTAACTAGAGATTTAGAATTACAGACATTTTGGGATCTAAGGAAAACTCTTGGTAAGGAATGTAAGCCTAGAAAAACATGGGCCTTTTTTCTTAAAGTTCTCATAGCTTACATGCTTATATTATAATCACACTGAGTACTTTCTAGGCTCATAGAATGCCTTCCATCTCAGCAAAAACACCAAACAACAAACACTCAAGCACTCGGCTATTATTGTATCACCTTTTAACATGATTTGTGCCAGAAGGAATAAACTTAGTAAATTAGTTCAAAGGAATGGTGATTTTGATTTTTGATAGCTGGAAAAAAATTTGTAATGGTAGAGGAGAGGAGTGACCATTTCCAAACACCTCAGATGCTTGTACATGGATAATTTAAATAGCAGTGAGCCAATTCCATAACCAAAGAATCGGAAAAGGCGTATCATAAGAAATCAGAACCAACATCTTGCAGAGAGATCTTTCTAGAGCTGTCTGTTATCATTTATATTTTTCTAACATCTTTTCTCCAATATTTAATCTCAATGAATGGTACTTCTCTATTAACTACTTGAATTTGTAATACGTTGTCATCCTCTAACACATTGAACGTAATCTCACCTTTCCAGTTTCACACTCAGACTCACTGATATATTTTTCCAAATTTAACCAAAATAACATAGACTTGTTGTCAGCATATGACCTAGTTATTTGAAGCCCGATTCCACAGCATATCGGCTTTGTTCATGTAGTCACCCTAGAAATCCTCAGTCCTGCAAGATTTTCGGTATTGGCTTACTAGAAACCAAGGTGGTACGACATCTTTAAACACTAATTTACCCATGTTATCACAGAAAAAACATTAACTGGCTCCAGTCAATATTTCAACCAAATACATAGTCTGTGGTCAGTGCTGATCACAATAATGACCTACGTATTCAGATTGAGCACAATTCCAACAAGCTATCCTTCTGTCTCAATATAATCAACCAAAGACATGCGAGCCTGGCAAGATTCTTGGCGAATTGAGGGCTTACTCTAGATCACCATATGTCCTCTTAAACTACTATTTGTTAACCCATGATGACAAACAGAAACAACATATTAACTGCTCGCAGATCAAGGCACTCTGATTGATGCACACTTATTTCAAGTGTGAAATTGAAATTGCTTGGTCCATAGAGCTCTAGATTTTTTTATAAAGGCATTTTTTAAGCCTGTGTGCGTAGGGCATAAACCTATAATCCTACCCCCCCTGGAAAAGGCTAGAAGCAAAGAAAGAAACAGAGAATATCCGAGCATGACCAGCCTGGGCTGCATTGTGTGTGTTCAGAGGTACTGCTGTCCTCTCACAACAACAGAAAAGTCTTTCTATACTAGATATGAATCACCAAGTCGGCTATTAGTAAAAATCTTTTATTATCTGTTTAAGATTGTATTGCCAGCTGGCGTGGCTGGCACATCGCCTTTACAGTCCTACTGCACTTGGGAGGCATACTAGAGGAAGGCGATCTCTGTGAGTTCAAAGGAAGCCTGGTTTACTGAGTGAACCTCTCAGGGCACTGGGCTAAAAAAAGGAGACCTGGTCTCAAAAATACCAAAAAAAAAAGCAACTTGGGGCTGGAAGATGCTAAGCCAGGTTAGGAGCTCCGACTGCCCTTGCAGAAGGACCTGGGTTTCGATCCCAGCACCCACACTAGCGCTGAGAGCCGTCTTTAACTCCAGTTTCCAGGGGAATCTGACACCCCTCTTCTGACCTCCATCGGGCAGAATTAACACGACACGGGTGGCACAAACCTACATGCAGACAGTAACAAAATTCTCATACAACATAAATAACATTTAAAGCCATAGTAGTGCGTATGCCTTTTGATGAACCCAGCACTCTCCAATTTGACACTACATATCACTAAGGAGGCAGAGGCAAAGGCAAAGTTCAAGGCCACCCTGGTCTACAGAAGCAAGCTTCTAAGCCAGCTGGGGCTTACACGGGAGGCCACTGTCGTCAAAAAGAACCAAACAATAAAAAAGGATTTATATTAATCATAGTGGAAATTGGGTGCTGAAACAATGTTTGATTGATAAAATTAAAGCACAATGATTTGAATTAATTAGGAACGTTCCAAATTTAATGATGTATACTCAACTTTGATTTTGTACAGCTGTTTGTCATACGCGAAGTTGGTTGATGATCAAAAAAGCATGATTTACGCTTAATCCTTGGAACGAGCAACTGTGAATTGCATCACAATTTATCACATGTTGAAGCGGAAGTTTTTTTGTCAAAAAACATATCAGTGTTTTATATTTTATTTAATTGTGTCTTATCTTCTGGTGCCAATGATTCATTACATTGAATATATGAACGTGGAGATAACTTATTGGAGTGAAGTAGACATTATGCCATTAGTAGCAGGAGTTACATTTCGTGAGTTCACCTAACAATCATACTTGTGTCGTCCATTTTGTCGAGGAACTCATCTTCAAATTTTCTTGCATAGAGGAGGCCTTAGCAATCCTTTGTTGTATTATACAGAATCTTACTCCATGAAATTGGAAACTCATTCATGTTTGCACTACTTCCTGACAGACTGCATTCTTTTTTCTTGTTTTCTTTTTTTTTTTTTTTTTTGCTCTTTCCAGAACAGGGTCTCCTGTAGTCCAGCTGTCCTGAACTCACTCTGAAGACGCAGGCTGGCTTTGAAACTCACAAAGATCCGTCTCCTCTCTGCCTCTGCCTCCGGAGTGCTAGGATTAAAGTCATGCACCACCACGCCCAGCTCTACATTTCAAAGACTTACTTTCTTTTGTTTATGGCAATGTGTCAAACCCTTCTAAACCGTCATCCAGGTTTTAAAAAACCCTTTGATGCCATTCCACACATCAGACAAAAGCTAATCTTGCAGCTTCAGTTGGGCATTCCTTTGTTTGTTTGTTTGTTTGTTTGTTTGTTTGTTTGTTTTTGAGACAGGGTCTCCCTGTAGCTCTGGCTGTCCTGGAACACACTCTGTAGACCAGGCTGGCCTTGAACTCACAGATATCTGCCTGCCTCTGCCTCCCAAGTGCTAGGATTAAAGGTGCGAGCTACCACACCCAGCCAAGTTAGGCATTCTTTCTTTGCCCCAGGTTCAGACCTTTTGCTGCAGTCCAGTTCTGCTTACAACATATTGTTTCCAGGTGGTGCTCAAATTCCAGAACCTTTTCTTTATCTGTCATCCTGCTGGGCCATAAGTAGAAGCCAAAGACTAATTTCTCCTCATTTCTTATTAGAACAAATTACTCCTTGAGAAAAGCATTTAAATTTTTTAAATTTATTTTTATTTTATATGTATGACTTTTGCCTGCACATTTGTAAGTG
Source organism: Rhizomys pruinosus (assembly GCA_009823505.1). Lineage (NCBI taxonomy): Eukaryota > Metazoa > Chordata > Mammalia > Rodentia > Spalacidae > Rhizomys > Rhizomys pruinosus. The sequence goes on from VZQC01011509.1 coordinate 809,448, forward strand.
CAGACCTGTCATGCAGTATCTACAGAGGCCAGAAGAGAATGCCAAGTCTCCCAGAACTGGAGTTGGGCAGTTGTTACCTTGTGGGTTCTGGGAACTGAAGCCAGGTCCTGTGCAAGAGCAACCAGCGCTTGTAACTGCTGAGCCATCTCTGCAATCTCTGCAGCCCTAACAAAGGTTTTTATTTATTTCTTTTACTACAGTATGTTCTCTGATGGAAATTTTTCTGGTGCTATGTATGTGAAAACACTTGAATAAGAGTATGTGTGCCATTTCAGATAGTAATAGGCAGACTATCCAACAGAATGTTCCCTATCTCCTTCCCATAATACCCTCTTTCACCATGGATAACTTGCCCTTACAGTGTTGAATCTTAAGCAAATATATACAATATGAGCAGAGTCAAAGTTTATCCTTTCTGAAGTCTAAAAGTAAAAACACTGGGCTAGGGAGGTAACTGAACAGAACCTGTGCCTAGTATGACCAAGGCCCTGGGCTGTACCCCTAGCAGTACAAATAAGTAAATCAATATTTTGGTTTATTGTTTTAGAGTAGGATGGTTAAACTGAAAGTAGAGGGGTAGAATATTAGAGTATCAGTGGTAAATGTTTTGCATTTCATATTTTAGACAATGGAGCATCTATATATGATCAACTGATCAGTTAGAATGCCTTGTAACAACTTTTGAACTAACTGGTACACATTTTTTTTCTTGCAAAATACTTTAGGTTAGAACCATAGCTCCAACAAATTTGGAGATCCTTATATAGCTGGTACTTAGTACTGTTCAACTTTTCTGTTAAACCCAGATTCTTTTTTTTTTTAATTAATTTTATTTCTGTATGTGTATGAATGTTCTGTCTGCATGCAAGTTTGTGCACCCGTGTCGTGCAATGCCGTGGAGGTCAGAAGAGGGTGTCAGATTCCCCTGGAACTGGAGTTCTCCTGGAATTGGAGTTTCAGATGGTTCTCGCCGCCATGTGGGTGCTAGGGATCGAACCCGGGTCCTCTGCAAGAGCGGTCGGCGCTCTTAACCGCTAGGCCATCTCTCCAGCCCTAAACCCAGATTCTTGAGACTCAGTAAGGTTGCCTCAAAAACTTACTGAGAATAGGGGTTGCTATTAGATCTTTTATCCCCCAACCTAGTTTTCTCACTGTGTTAGTCACTTTTCTGTTGCTGGGATAGAACCACCACAACTAGTGGAACTTAGGAAGAGTTTATTTGAGCTTATAGTTGATGGTTCCAGGGAAATTAAGAGTCCATCATGGCAGGCAGACATGGTGGTAGGGGTGCCCAAGCAGGACCAAGAGAGTCCATCATGGCAGGCAGGCATGGTGGTAGGGGTGCCCAAGCAGGACCAGAAGCAGAGCTTCACATCCAAGCAGGCACAGGAAGCAGAGAGCGACTGGAGATGGGGAAGGTCTTTTGAACTCTCTAAACCTGCCCCAGTGTGAAGCTTCCTCCAGCGTGGCCGCACCTTCTAAGACCTTCCAAAACAGGGCTACCAACTAAGACCTTCCAAAACAGGGCTACCAACTGGGGACAAAATGTCTGAATACTTGGAGCCTATGGGGGACATTGTCATTCAAACCACCACACTCACTGTGACTGGTAAGCATTACTAAAGACATTTTCCCTGACATCTCTCTTGGTACATCTCTCTACGGAACCCAGAAAGAATCCTTATTATTTAAAACATATAATGTGAAACCCTGGTGATTGAGAAGTAAGCTGACATGGATTTCTTTGTTGGGGGGGGAGGCTCTTTCTATCTCACCACTCAGCAACCCCCAGTCCTAACTGGGTTTTTGGCTGCTGGCATTCTGATAGCCCCTCCAAGCTCTAACCTATGGCTGGGATTCTGGTGACCTCTCATCTTTACCTTTATCCTACTCCCAGGGTTCTAGCCTCTCCTTTCTGGCCTTCTGTCGTTAGAATTTCTGCTCCTCTTTCCCTTACCCCAGGCAAGCGTCTGAGTACTCTGCAACCTCTGTTCACTGTGCCAAAATGCACAGAAGTACGTGCTCCATGGAAGTTGTAGGCAGAAAGGAGTAAAATACTTTATGGTCTTAAACCAAAGAAGGAGAGTGTCCATGTTTTACCACTAGATGATGAAAGGAGTACAGTTAGAACCAGGAACACCAAAAGATGTCCCTTTTAGCAAACACTTTGGAAATTGGATCTCTGGATCTTCATGGTAGAAATGGGTTTAATAGTAATCCTGTTAATCTTTGAACTTGTGCTTAATAACTATTATAATTTTATCTCCTTGTTTACAGTCCACCTGGGAAACTGGCTACTGGGAGTACTAACAGCTGCACTCCTCCAGCCTCTGTGCTCCAGACTCCCCCACTCTTCCTTATCGTCTCCACAGCCATCCAACTATTAGATCTCAGTTTATTTTTCCAGGATAAAACCAGGTCATAGACTGTAAGGACAACATACTCCCATACATAGACTAGATATGAGTTCAACTTTTATTTTTACATAGGGTCTTACTGTGTAAACCTTACTGGCCTGGAACTTGCTATGTAGATTAGGCTGACCTTGAACTCACATCTGCCTGCCTCTGCCTCATGAGTGCTGGGATTAAAGGGAGAGAAAGAGAGAGACATCCTTTGAGTTAGGCATCAGAGGTGAACCATGTGCTAGATAAGCAACCACATAGCGAAGGGAGGCAGGGCTTCAGAGAATAAAGAGTCCCAGAGCACACTTACCTGGCAGGGGAGATACCATGATATTGAAGGTGGTTTTCCCAGGGCGAGGCTCATCCATTGCACTTGGGATGTGCTGACCGCAGCCAGGACAGGACCAAGGACATTGTCAGCTTATGGTTGGGGATGTGAACAGAGGCGCTTGTCTCTAAACTGCCTGTCTCATTTTGATCTCCTGTCCTCATCATTCCCCAAGTTATATAAGCAAAAGCGGTTAGATCACAGTGAGGGATCAGTCAACCTTACATCCTATCTAGTACCTTCACTAAGGTACTAGATAGTACTCCTGACCTCTAGCAAGTAGCAGCCCCAAGATAGGGGCAATAGGATTAACTTTCTAAAATAGGGTTTTATGTGCTGTCTAGTGCCTTTGCTAATATGCTGAGCTCAAATGTCCCTCTCCTCAGAAATCTATAAATATAAGGAATTTCCTTTGTTTTCTGTGTTGCTACTCCTACACCAGCTTTCTGTTGTTACTAAAAGATATTTCACCTGAAATCCATCTCAGCATATGTCTCTACCAGACCTGGAAAGAATTCTTACTATTTAAACTCCAATTCCAGGAGAACTCTAGTTCCAGGGGAATCTGACGCCCTCTTCTGACCTGCATGGCATTGCACGACACGGGTGCACAAACCTACATGCAGACAACACACTCATACACATAAAATTAAATTAAAAACAAACATATGTCTAAGCATGCAAGAAGCCCTCTGTTCAATGTTCAGCACCATATAAAACCGGCAACAGAGGTTTGTGACTCTAATCCCAGTGTTCAGCAGGAAGACGAGAGAGTCAAAGTCGCCCTCCTGTACAGAGTGAGTCTGAAGTCAGCCGGAGCCACATAGGACCCTATTTTTTAATAATAAAACAGTTTTAGGAAAAATGTCCCAAGACCTATAATTAAGCTGAACTTATTCTTAGCATCAATCACTGATATATTAACTTAGTATCCAGTAAACATTAAATCAACACTAACCAGGCATTAAATCAATGAGATCGATGTTAGGTTTGTAAGAAAGCAAGTGGCCTGAGGCAAAAGGTGGTATCATAGGTTGCCCAGGACCTCAGGTATGTGTTGGGAAATGTCCATGAGTGTGCGTATGCATGCAGGAGTGGTGCCCAACCCCTGCCTGGTCACTGTGGCCTAAGGTTAGGCTGAAGTGGGAAGCCTTGGGCCTGCGCTCAGTAGAAAAGACAAAAAAATTTAAACACTGAAGAAAACTGTGAAAAAATGCCAGTTTTGCAAATAAAATACAGTGGACATGTCAGTGATAGAATAGATCAAGCAGAATTGAAAGAGCTGGGGACTGCAGACAAGGTTGAAGAAATATGACACTGAGATAGCAGTAAAGGAAAAAAAATGAGCTTGAGTATAACTTGCAGCAACTCTAAATGACATATGATGAAAACTCAAAATGTGGTATCTAACCATGCAAACATAATGTAATAAATCCAGCACTTGAATGAAGTATATCGCAGACCACCCTGAATGCACCTAATTTGTCACAGCATTCTATACTATGTGTTAAACATGAAAGCAGCATGCAGAATGGAAGTCAGGCATAAAATGCATCACATATGAATCCCTTTATTGCAGAATAGGAAAATCCACAGAAATAATAGATCAGTGGCTGCTGGAGGTATAGGGAAAGAGGATAGGGACTGATAAGTAACAGGTTTTTGTGGGGGTGGGGGTGGGGGTGGGGGCTTTTCAAAACCTTGGTTGCTCTCTCTCGTCTTTTTGAGACAAGGTCTCCCTGTAGCCCCAGCTGGCCTGGAACTTGCCATGAAGACTAGGCTGGCCTTGAACTCACAGAAATCTGCCTGCATCTGTCTCTCAAGTGCTGGGATTAAAGGCATGTTCCACCATGCCCACCTGGAACATTCTATTTCAAAACTCTCATCAACCACATACTTTAAAGAGATGGTTTACATGTTCTGTGAGTTATGTCTCAATAAGCTGTTATTTTTAAAAACTCACATAACACGAAAACCTTTGTGGGCACTGAATTACTTTTTCTGTTGCTATGGTAACAGAACTATGACTATGACTATGACCATTACCAAGGCAACTTACAGAAGAGTTTAGTTGGCTTATGGCTCCAGAGGATGAATTTGCCATGCGTGGGAGCCATGGTAGTAGAGGTGCCCAGAGCAGGAAGCTGAGGGATCACATCAGAGGGCAAACTGGAAGTGAGGCTGGGCTATAAACTGAAAGCCCACCCTCAGTGACTTGCTTCCTCCCACAAGGCCTCACCTCCTGAACCTTCACAGACAATACCACCAACTGGAAACAAGTATTCAATTACTTTGCCTATGGGGGACATTTCCCACTCAGACCACCACATCCCACTTCCTAGGACCCAAAGACTCATGACCAAATGGTAATGTAAAGTGCATTTAGTTCAACTTCAAAAGTCCTCCGTCTTGGGCCTGGAGAGATGGCCTAGCGGTTAAGAGTGCTGACTGTTCTTGCAGAGGACCTGAATTCAATTCCCAGCACCCACATGGCAGCGAAGAACCATCTTTAACTCCAGTTCCAGGGGAATCTGATGACCTCTTCTGACCTCCACAGCATTGCATGACATGGATGCACCAACCTACATGCAGACTGTACACTCATACACATAAAATAATTAATTTTAAAAAGTCCTCAGTCTTTAACAGTCTCAAGACTATTCAAAATTCCAAGGTCTCGCCGGGCCAGGCGTGGTGGTGCACGCCTTTAATCCTAGCACTTGGGAGGCAGAGGCAGGCGGATCTTTGTGAGTTCAAGGCCAGCCTGGTCTACAGAGTGAGTTCCAGGACAGCTGGGACTACAGGGAGACCCTGTCTGAAAAAAAAAAAAAAAGTCCCAGGTCTCTTCTAAGACACAGGGCAGTCTCAAGCCTGTAACACCCTGTAAAATAAAAAAGCAAATTATATACTTCCAACATACCACAGAACAGATAGATATGCATTCCCATTCCAAAAGGGAGGGTTGGGGCATAACGAAGAAATAGCAGACGAAAACAAGACTGGAACCCAGCAGGGCAAAACCCAAATCTTGTAGCTCCAAGTCTGATGTCTGGGACTTCAGTTTCAAAGGATCTGGATGACTCAGCCCCTTCAACTTTGATGCCTGGAACATTCATCACTCCCTTGGGTTACTACTACTACTGTATACAACTCTCCTTGGCAAATATCTCACAGCTATGACATCTCCAATATCTTGAGTTCTCCACTACAAACTAGGTTTAATCTTAACAGCTTCTTGCAATGATCTCTTGGGGGCTCTTTGCTTATCAAGGCTTTTTTATGCAGAGATTCTCCTGCTGTACTCTGCCTGGCCCCAGAGGCTCTGAAACCAGAGGAAGAATCCACAACCCCTCCCTCTTGGATCTTGCATGCTTCTGAAGCCAGCACCATACGGATGACACTGCCAAGTTTGGTTGCCATCTTGGGATGGACCTTGGCCCCTTCACCCACATAATCAGCAGTTTTATTATGTTGTGGTTTTCTAGAAACAGAAAACCCACTTAGTCCTTCTCATCTCACAAGCTGGAAGCATAGCTGGGTGAGGTCTTGCCCTGAGAACATTCTTGTTCAGTAGATAGGTTACCTCTCCTTAATGGTTCTAATCTCTTTTTTTAATGGGAGTGTCTCTCTCAGAACACACCTTGGCACCAACGTTGTGTTTCCTAGTTCTCTTTTTCTATACAGATTGTATATTTTGTATTTCTATACCATTATTTTTTCATTTTAGATCTGCATAATGTTCACCATTAATAACCATAGCACAAATTCAACATTAGGTTGTCTTCAAATTTTCTCCACCAAAGAAATTAGTCTCATTACTTTTTAATTTAACCTCAGGTAAGTTCTTGGGCTGAGGGCCAACAGCAGCCATATTCTTTGCCAAAATATCCCAGTTGCTGTTTTAAGTTGTTTCTCTCTTTCTCTGGAAACGCATTTCTCTCAGCACTACTGTCTTCCAGTCTCCTACTAGAACAGCCTATTAAGCTCTGCTTACAGCATTCAAGTGCTTTTCTAGTCCAAACTTCCAAGGTCTTCCACATTCCTGCAAAGCACAGCATGGTCAGGTTCTTCACAGCAACACCCTACATTCAAGTACCAACTTCTATATTAATTACTTTTCTGCTGCCAGAAGAGTTCATTTGGTCTTTTAGTTCCAAAGGGATGAGAGTCCATCATGACAGGGAGGTATGGCAGCAGAGGCAGCTGGAAGAGGAAGCTGAGTGTTCATATCTTCTGTTACAGGAAGCAAAAGAAGGCAAATTGGAAGTGGGGCAAGGCTATGAACTCTCAAAGCCCACCCTCAGGGACATACTTCCTCTAGCAAGTTCCTCCTGAACCACCAACTGTGGCCGAGTATTCAATTAAAGCCTATAAGGAACATTTCTCATTCAAACCATACAGAGAAAGTGAAAGGATGGGAAAAAATGAGTAACTGGAGGCCAAAGTCAGGTATTTGACAGAGTAGATTCCAAGCCAAAAATAGAAAAAATAAGGATTACCATACATTAATAAGGAAATGATCCATCACAAAAGCAGACTCCCAATTTTTAATATGAAGTAAAAGAGCAGGCAGTAACCCAACCAACAAGAAAAACAACCAACAAAATTAAAGGAATTAGCAAATATCTCTGAATAGTAGCCTTAAATGTAAATGGCTTCAACTTACCAGTAGAGAGATGCAGGGTAGCTGACTAGATTACAAAACAAGATCCATCTATCTCTGTTTCAGGAAACGTACTTTACTGGCAAAGACACTCAAAAACTTGACACTCTTAAGGATGTGAGTTAACCTATCAAGCAAATAAGAGCCCCTAAACAAGCTGGTATAGCTATTCTGATATCTGATAAGGTAGAATTCAAATCAAAATTAGAAGAGATAACAAAGACCACCATATTAAGGGAATAATTCATCAAGAAGAATAATTGTAAAAAAAAAAAATATATATATATATATATATGAAACAAAGTACTAAAACTCCCACATTCATGAGCAATAAAAGGTCAGATAGGTCCTGATGCAATAATAGTTGGCTCCTTCAGACTAATAGTCAACAAAGAAACCAGAGTTAGACTACACCATAGACTAAATGGCTCTCACATATCTACAGAATATTCCATGCAACAGAAATGGAATCCAGCTCTCAGAAGACCATAGAACCACATTATAGGTCACAAAGCAAGTCTTAGCAAATACAAAGAATAAAAATTATTCCTTACATTTTTGTCAAATACAAGGATTATTTTCCCTGTAGGATGTGTGTTAAAAAAGACCTTTACAAGATTTTCATGTGGTACAGAATTTTCCCTTATGAACTACTAGAGAAGAAAGTAGAAGGAGAAGGCTAAAGAGGAGGAGGAGGAAGAGGAAAGTTAGAGAAAGATAGATGATTGTAAAAGGCTGAAAAAAATTAGATTCCTTACAATTCATCTCTAGCTCTGGCCAGAAATTTCATCGTTTTTTATCTTAAATGCTTTAAAATTTCCAACTAAAGTAAGTTGCCTTTATTATATATAGTTTTTTAGAACATACACTTGTACTTTATCAATTGTTAGGTTATAATTTGTATCTCTTTGGAAAGAAGAGATATATCTGCCTCTTTTCTCCAAACATAATATACAGAATTTCCTCTGTGATATTCCTACTTCTAATCTGTATACTTTATTTCCTTCTTACTTTATTCTCCCTTGCCTCCTTCCCTATTCCCTCTTCGCTACTTAAATATACTTAATACCTTTTCCACCAAACAGTGACCTAGTGCACAGTACTTTCTGCAGCTAACATTGGGACTGTCGTCAGGCATCAGAGTTGTTGCTGCCATTGGTTTTCATTGATATTAAAACCTCCTCAGGTCCAGCCGGAGGGGTTGGGGTCACGACCAAGGAGTGGGAGTGAGAGACATGGAGTCAACACACAGACACTGGAAGTCTGGTGAAAGCAAGCAGATCACGAGCTACTGCAGACTCATTTATTTAGGGGAAGGAAGCATGTGCCACCACACCCAGAGTGATTTTAATTCCAAGGACTGGGATTAAAGGTGTGTGCTACCACTTCTGGCCTGGAACTCACAGAGATCCACCTGCCTCCCCAGTGCTAGGATTAAAGGTGTGAAAACAGGTTAAGTCTGTTCTGCAGGCAAGGTGGTAAGTACTCTATACCTTCTGAACCTAAATTCAAATTAAGTCAACTCACCAGGATGAGTTAAAAACAGTGGAGGAAACTGGGAGAATTACTAACTACAAGAAACATACATTACAAAATAAATTCAAAAACACAACAAAGGAACATAGAAAAATTCCACTATGACCCCCCCACACACACACACACATGCACACACACACAAATTGACAACTCCTCAGTGCTAGAAAACAAAGATGACTGGCTGAAATACCAGGAAAAGATTACAGGGTCTTACTTTTAGAAAGAATTAGTGACTAAAATAAAAGACTTAAATGGACAGGGAAATTAAAAGACTGGGACAAGAAAGTTATCACAGTTAATTGAATCAACAATTTGAAGGAAAAACATTTTAAAGCCTAGAGGGAAAAAAAAAAATCATTGTGAGGAAACTGAAAGAATCAAATTCTGGAAATGAAAGAATATATATTGGTTTGTATAATATCTTCCTGTTGAAAAAGAAATTAAGGAAAATCCCATTCACAATAGCTTCAAAAAAATAAGATAATAGATGTCCGCAGCTGCACGGGTTTGTTTCATTGGCCCTCTACTATGTTCCATGGATCTGATGCCTTTTTGTGAGTACCGTGCTGTCTTTGTCCTTATGGCTGTGTAGCACAGTTTGAGGTCAGGTGTTGTGATTCCCTTCGTAATGTTCTTTCTACTTAGGATTCCTTTGGATAGCCATGGTCTTCTGTTTCCATATGAATTTTGGGATTTTTTTTCCTAGTTCTATGAAGAATGTCATTGGAATTTTGATGGGGATTGCATTTGGTAGTATAGTCATTTTCATAATATTAATTTTGTCAATCGAGGACCATGGATGGTTTTCAACCATCTTTTGTCTTCTTCAATTTCTTTTTTCCCTGTCTTGAAGTTTTCATTGTAAAGGCCTTTCACCTCCTTAGAGTTATTCCTAGATATTTTATCACAGCAACAGAAATGAAACTAGGACATGAGAATATAAAATATTTCCCTTTAAAAATAATTGCAAGTTAAGTTGCCATAATTATCAAACATAAAACCACCTGGAGTATCAAATACTGGGATTTTCTCCAAACATCCCTCATCTCTTGAATTTTTATTTTCCATTTTAATGCTTTTTTTTCTTAAAAGTTGCAACCTTCTCTTTCAGTGGGAGGGATTTGCATTTTGGATCAGATTTAGGTATTACTTACGGGAGTGGCTCCTCCAGGTCTCACCCTGAGCTTGGTTCCTCCCGCTATGACTTGGGCTTGTCCTTCGTGCTTATAGGACTGTGAGGGAGCTCATGACATGGGGGGAGAAACTCTTACATGTCTCTTCCAAGCTGAAACAAGGTTCTTCCAACCTAGATATAAAGTATGTTTTCTTGGGCTTCTCTATAAGGTGGGAGCACACCCTTGGGAGTTCCCTCTGACACCTCTACTGTCTCTGGCTGGAGGGAGCAGGTGGGTACATCCTGTCTTTGGTATCTGTATGATTAGGCACTTGGAATTTCTAAACTGAAGTGGGCAAGGTTGTATAAAGGAGGACACAGAAAAACCTGGAATATTGGAGGAATGGCAGGACAAAAAGGACATATGCTAGAAATAAATGCTCAGAAAACGAAAGACAAATGACCAAACGGATGCTCAGAAACCAAAGAGCATATCCAGAAACTGGCTCAGTATGAAACCATGGGCCATTCATTGCCCATGCCAAAGGGAGGTCCAGGCCCCAGAAAGAATTCACCAATATCCTCTCAAGAAGCCAATAAGGGGGGTGGAGAGATGGCCTAGCAGTTAAGAGCGCTGACTGCTCTTGCAGAGGACCCGGGTTCGATCCCCAGCACCCACATGGTGGCTGAGAACTGTCTTTAACTCCAGTTCCAGGGGAATCCGACGCCCTCTTCTGACCTCCTCGGCATTGCATGACACAGGTGCACAAACCTACATGCAGACACGTACAAGAATAAATAAAAATTAAAAAAAAAAAAAAGAAGCCAATAAGGACAATGGGGCACAGAGTGACTCCTCTGGTCATTCTTGGAATCTCATATTTAGACACCAAAATTGCTAATGCAAAGCAGCTCTTACCTCAAAGAGAGTAGGAGATTGTTCTAAACCAAATATGAGTGACTATGGCCCTGGAACACAGATTCAAGGGTTCCAAGTAAGATGTTCCAATGTAGAAGTGCTTTGTGAACTTTTCTAGTTACAGAACAAAACAAACTCATGACTCAAGGCACTTAACCAAATACATTGGTGGGAACTACATATAGGTGTGTTATTATAGCAGTGTGGAAAACTCAAGCCGTATGTCTCAGGTAAATAGATGGAAGCTAATGAACCACTAAGAATACATTCTAAAGGTTTTACTTAATGGCCAAAGGGATGTTAGATGAGACACATGCAGGCAATGAATAGGTATTAAATGAACTAAAATAGCCCAAGATCTGTAACACTCCAAGTCTCCACAATCAAAATTCTACTCTGTCAGATACTCAGCCTTGTAAAATGTTCAACATAGGTGTGGCTTTTTTTCTGGCAACTTTATACCCCTAGAAACCTCCATCAAAAAGCTATTAGAGGGGGACTGGAGAGATTGCTCAGAAGTTAAGAGTACTGGCTGCTCTTAAAGAGCATGCAGTTTCAGTTCCCAGCACCCACATGGCAGCTACAACCCTTGTAACTCCAATTCTAGAGGAACCTATGCCTTCTTCTGGCTTCTGCAGGAATCACATGACATGGGTTTACTTACACACAGGCAAAACACTCGTGTATGTGTGTGTGTGTGTGTATGTGTATGTGTGTGTATAATTAAACATTAATCTAAAAAACCTATTAGATGACTGGTGAGATAGATGACTTAATAGGTAAAGGCACTTTTCACATGTCTGGCAGCCCACCTGAGTTCTGTCCCCAGAATATACCTAACTGCTCTTGCATACACACACACACACACCATTTTGAAAAGGATAGAATGAATAAATGTGTTCAACAAAATAGCAGGAAAAAAGGAAAAAAAAAAAAAAAGCAGGATGCAAATCCAGCATCGAAAAAAGTGGCAGAGAGCAGGGTATCTGAAAAAGAAATCAAGAAAGCAACACCATTTATAGTAAGTACATATAAGTACCCAGGAGATGTTTGCCCACATGTATACCACACGCATGCAATGCCTGCAGAGGCCAGAAGAGGGTATGGAATCCCCCGGAACTGGAGTTACAGACAGTTGTGAGCCACCATGTGGATGCTAGAACCAAACCTAGGTCTACTGCAAGAGCAGCAAGTGCTCTGAATTGCTGAGTCAACTCTCAAGCACCCTGTCCTGCCCCAGAGCAGATTCACACATAAGAATTGTAAAATGTTGGGGCTGGAGAGATGGCTTAGCAGTTAAGAGCACAGATTGCTCTTGCAGAGGACCCAGGTTCGATTCCCCAGCACCCACATTGCGGCTAAGAACCGTCTTAGGCCAGGCATGGTGGCACATGCCTTTAATCCCAGCACTCAGGAGACAGAGGCAGGTGGATCTCTGTGAGTTCAAGGCCAGCCTGGTCTACATAGAGAGTTCCAGGCCAGCTGGGACTAAAGGGAAACCCTGTCTCAAAAAAAATAAATAAATAAAAAGGAAAGCCATGTGTGGTGGTGCACGCCTTTAATCCCAGCACTTGGGAGGTAGAGGTAGGCAGATCTCTGTGAGTTTAAGGCCAGCCTGGTCTACAGAGCGAGCTGCAGGACAGCTGGTACTAAAAAGGAGACCCTGCCTCAAAAAAAAAACCAAAAAAATAAAAAGATTGTAAAATGTTGACAAAAGACACTGAAAAGGACACAGGTGGAGGTCGTGAATCCCATGTTCATAGACTAGAAGAATCTTAAAATATCTATAGTACCCAAAAAGATTTATAGATTCAGTATTCAAAATGACTGGTGGCCTTCACAGAACTAGAAAGTTTTATATAGACGCACACATGGGGGGAACAGAACAAGAACAAGGCAGGAAGCATTACACTACTTGATTTGAAAGTATTCCAGGGGAGTTGGAGAGCTCATTTATTTTTCACATGGAGGTGGTCCCGGCATGAGCAACAAAGTCTTCAAGATTTTCTGGGTCACAAGTAAAGTACAAGTGAGGTTGATAGAGGATTGTTACATTACCATTTAATGGTTGCCAACTGTGCCTTATGGCCCAGGATGTATATAACTCTTTAGATTGATGTGTCATATTATCTCAGGAAATGCCTTTGTGTGGTTGCCTGGTCATTGTAGTTTACAAAGTACACACCACAGGCAGGGATCCAAACTTCATTGTGAGCAATGGAGGTGGATGTGCTGCCTTTCAGTGCTTTGATATGTTAGTTCTCAAGCACACTCACATTCATTCATTGTCTTTTTTGGGTGGAGTACCAAATTGAGGTTGCTAAGGAAAGATAATCTCAGGTGCCCAGGTCACAAGGCACAAGAACACATGTTTTTCCTGGAATTAATTAAAACTCTCTAGTGCAGATCATTATAAAAGTAATTCCTACATTGTATACTTTTGGTGGGAATGTAAATTACTATAGTCATTATAAAAATTGTATTGAGATAGATTCCTCAAAAAATTAAAAATAGAACTGTCATGAGTCAGCAATTTACTACTGCATGTATATTCTTTAAAAATCAGTTTGTATGGGGCTGGAGAGATGGCTCAGCAGTTAAGAGCACCAACTGCTCTTGCAGGAGGGCCCAGGTTCAATTCCCAGCACCCACGTGGTGGCTAAGAACCGTCTTTTGCTGGGCGTGGTGGTGCACACCTTTAATCCTAGCACTTGGGAGGCAGAGGCAGGCGGATCTTTGTGAGTTCAAGGCCAGCCTGGTCTACAGAGTGAGTTCCAGGACAGCTGGGGCTACAGGAAGACCATGTCTCGAAAAGACCAAAAAAAAAAAAAAAAAAAAAAGAATCAAATCTGCTGGGTGCAGGGTATGTGCCTATGGTCTCAGCTACAACAGAGGTCTGAACAGCAGGATGACTTGAACTCACAAGTTCAAGACCATCTTGGACAACAGAGGAAGAGAGGGAAGGAAGAAAGAATTTATTTGACAGTAAATGAACTGAAGATCACTATTATATGAAATAAAACATCACTCATAGACAAACACTACGTGACCTTACTCATCTGTGGTAGACAAAACCAGCTTAGAAAAGATGAGCTGGGGGCTGGAGAGATGGCCTAGCAGTTAAGAGAGCCGACCACTCTTACAGAGGACCAGGGTTCGATCCCCAGCACCCACATCTCAGCCGAGAACCGTCCGAAACTCCAATTCCAGGAGAACTCCACTTCCAGGGCAATCCGACACCCTCTTCTGACCGCGGCATTGAACGACACGGGTGCACAAACTTGCATGCAGACAGTGCATTCATACACATACAGAAATAAATAAAAAAATAATAATAAAAAAAAAGAAAAGATGAGGTGGAAGGTGGGTTGCCAGACTCTGGGAAGGGAGGAAGGAAGGCTCATCTGTGGGTGCAAAGTCAGATAGGTGCAGAAAGTTCCACTGTGTTGTTGCAGTAGGGTGACTATAAATAACAATGATGCGAGGAAAGTTCCAAAAGCTGGAACCAAAGATTCTAAATATCCATAATAAAATGTTGAACCTGAAGTAAACATCACACAATGTATGCATGGACTGAACAGTAGGTGGTGGGTCACTGATTCACATGCACACCCTACTTTAGGTTTTGATGTGTCAGCTTTTAAAAAGAACCGTTATCAAAGTGGCAGGTACAGCAGCAGCTGCCTGCCTTACATTTTTATCACTCAGGGAGCTTTCAAAAACTTCCTACATTGTGTGAATAAATCTCAGATAGATTAATAGTTGGACAGACAGATTCTTCCTCTTGGACCACATCCTGAAAGCATTCTGATTCAGTCAGTTCTGAGTAGTTACAATGAACTGAGAACTACTGAGCAGATGAACCCAACTACACACAAGAAAGTTATCATCACATGTCCCAACTCATCACTAAAACCTTTCAACTTCAAAGTGGGGAATCTCAAGGAAAGGAGTTAGAACAGCAAATATGCCTGGGCCAAAGACAGACAGAACTTCCCACTCCAGCAACCTGCTCCCTGCTGCCGTCCATCCTCTCGCCTGCCGCCCATCCTCTCCCCTTCCCACTGGTGGAGCCCACCATTCCCTCAGGCATCTCACCCTGGGAGCTACCATGCCAGATCATGGGCGGTACCCTCAGCTCTGCCAGCTAGCCAGAGGAAATACTGAGAAGCCAGTCTTATTTTATTTATTATTTATTATTTATTATTGTTTTTTTTTTTTCTGTCCGACGTCTCTCTACCTAAGCATTTCTACATCTGAGGGAAGCTGCTGGATATCTTTATTTCAAAGCCAATTTTTTAATTGAAATTTTGTGCATTTCGTACATTTCTCAATCAAGTTTAGACCCATTCCCCTTCCTTGCCCCCACCCCCACCCCACCAGAGCTCATGCATTCTGCCATACATGCCTTTCATCTATTTCTCAGTCTTTTTTTATTATTATTAATTTTCAATGCAGAAGTTTACTGTTCTGGGCAGAAGTTTACTGTTTCAGTCAGTTCTTTGACCCAGTCCTTTTGTTGTTGCTGTTCCTTCCAATTTGTATCACTCCAAAATATGCATATATGCATGCCACACATATATAAAGATTATGACGTCTTAGGTTTTAGCAACCTCAGCTTTTTTTTTTAGGCTGAAAAATGTAATGTTTTCCTTAAGGAAGTGTTTAAAGGCTCCTCCTTGGCAAGCCCAAACAACCATCAATCCTGCCTTTGTGTTCCACATTGGGGTCTTTCCTTCCCATGGTCACCCAAATGAAGTCCAGTAAGCACTGCATCCTGTCTTAATCTTCCTGTACTGGCCTCCATGATACAGCCTGAGTAATTCAACAATGGCAGTCTATACTCTGAAGAGGCTGAAACCCCAGTAGTAGCTCAGTCCACAAGCTGGATGTCTCAGCATTCCCCATCTGGCATTGAAGGTTTGGAGGATTCTTGGAGAGACATGAGTCTTTAATCCATATTAGAAGGTTGAAAAGCTGTGTCTCATGTCTTTGAAGGATGGCAAAAGCAGTGGCAGCCGCAGGGTGGATGCACTTGCCAGTAAGCATTAAAGACAGGCAAAACAAACAGTGGTTTTTTTTCCCCGTCTTTAAAAAAAAAAAAAACAGCACATTTATTCAAAACAGTTATTTCAGTTCAATTAAAACCCTATAATCAGGACAGCCACAATCTCAGACACTGCAGAGTGAAGCGTAGATATGTCAATAG
Source organism: Rhizomys pruinosus (assembly GCA_009823505.1). NCBI lineage: Eukaryota > Metazoa > Chordata > Mammalia > Rodentia > Spalacidae > Rhizomys > Rhizomys pruinosus. The sequence continues at coordinate 825,622 of VZQC01011509.1, forward strand.
CCACATCCAGATGCTGAACAGGCCACTGATTCTATAAAACTAAAACAAAACCGTTGCTGAGTGAACAGCAAGAAGCTTGCAGCTTTTTCATTTGGAGGGTCACGTAAGGGTCACGTTTTCTCCGCGGTTTCTATTCACTTACAAAGGCGAGCTGGCACAGCTGGGGGAGGGTCAGAGGGAGGAAATCAACTCCGTCTATCCAGGGAATTGCAGCTGTTATTACAAATGGCCCCGGAGGGCCCATTATAAAGCTGCTGTTCCAGGATGTGTCCCTGGAGTACCCGTCATGCAGTTCCTCCCAGTCCTCCGCCCAGGCCCCTAGGATCCTCAAGGCCACCCGCTTGAGCTGGGCAGGGGTGAGGGAGAAAGGAAGGACATGGGGCCACTGTTTCAGTCTAGTTTCGGTGAAAGCTCGGAGCCTGGGTAGAGGGGGTGGTGGGAGCTCAGCAGCCCAGCACTCCCCGCCCCCCAACTCTTGGTGGCTGTTGCGCGTGTCCTCAAGGGACACCAGCATTTGCTAACAGCTCGCTCTTCTCCCAGCAAGGTAGCTCGGTTACTGTTAGTGCTGGGGTCCCCCAACAATACACACTCTGGAAAACAGTGACCTTGAACCCAAGGAGGGGCAGGCCGGCTTTAAAAAACTCACTTTAGAGATAACCAGTCCATGATTCACTAAACCCTTTCACTACCCAATGCCCACCACTGCCGCCTTTCATCCCCACTCGTGGGGTACAGCCTTTCCCCCCACACCCTGGGAGCAGCAACCAGTTGCAAAGGGAACTGAGAAAAAGGTTATTTCTATTCAACTTCAATAGGGTCCTTTTGTGGTACCACATGTTCTACATTAAAGCCAGCACCACAAATGATATGAGACGTTATTTTAACTGCCATAAATGTTCAAGTGTGGCATTTTGAGGCGCTACCTGAAATTATCGTCTACTCACATCCCCCCTCCCCCAAAATGGATCAGGAACCAGTCCTGAAAAAGAAAGGTCCAGAAAGTAACTGGGATCATCGTCCTTCGTTCCATCGCTGGGCGATTCCGAGAGCATGCAGTGTGGCCACGTGGTCGCCGGCCATCCCGAGGAGTCTGCGCGAAACTGCGAGGCCAGGTTGCCGCATGCCAAATAAGGTTCCCTGCTGACAGCTGGCAGAGCGCACCCTAAAACCTGCCTTACACTGGCCCAAGTCCTGGATTTCAAACAGTTTGGGGCCCTCGACCTCCGTTCTCCAAGAAAACATTCTCGGCTTTTCGGTTGTCCTCCTTAGCTTACTTTCCCCGTTTCCCAAAGGTTCCAACTGTCCACCAGCCTGGCAGGGCTGCAGCCCTCCGCGAACCCCTTGCCCTGCAGCCAGAGGCTGGTGCTGCGGCCACCCTGGCTGTTAGCTCCCGGGGACCGGAAGGTCGTCCCCAGCTCTGAGCGGCGCCCTCTCTGCGGAAGCGCCAGGGTCGCTAAGGCCGCGCGGGGACTTCGGGACGAATGGGGCTCATGCACCGGGGCTGACAGGGGCCGGAGGAACGGCGGAAGCTTCGCGTGTAGCTGCAGCTGTCGAGAGTGGAGCCTCCGCACAGCCTCCTTGATGGGGTTTCCTGACAGCACGAGCTGCTGCAGGAGCCGGTGCGGGTTTCAGGCTGAGATCCGCGTCGCTGCTGCAGGCGCCGGGACGCGGCCGCGCTCCGGAGCCACCCTCGCTGGCACAGGCCCGACGGCGGCTGCGGGATGCCCGGCTTGCCCGCTCCAGGGGGTCCGTCCAGGCCGGGCTGTGGGGGCATCGGGGACAGCGCACCAGAGCCCGCGGCCAGCTCCGCCACGCAGTAGGGCGCCGCCCCGGGACCGCACGCGGGGAGGCCGGGCTGCGCTGTGCCGCGTCCAGCTGCAGCGTCTCGCCGATCTGGGCGATGAGCCGGTCCACGCCGGCCGAGCCGCCCAGCGTCACCGGCTGCTCCAGCAGGAGGAAGCTGTCGTCGTCCTCCTCCCCCTCCGCTTCCTCGCCGGCTTCCTCCTCCTCCTCCTCCCTCCAGCACTGCATGCCCCCACCCCCACCCCCGCCTGTCCCCCGAGGCTGTGCGGGCGTCGCTGGCGGTTCGGCTGCGCGCAAACTCGGCGGGCCGCAGCAGGGGCGGGAGCTGGGCAGAGGCCGGAGCCGGGCCGGGGCCGCGGAAGCCGGGAAGCCGAGAAGCCGGGCCACCGGGCAGTCGCGCTGCAAGCCTGTAGCCGCGCGAGGCAGAATTTCCCTTTTTACTAAGATCTCAAATTTTATGACTGAAGTACAATTTCTTAGGCCTTACTGATTATTTATATCTGGTTATACTTTGCTTTTGGATGTTTAAGTCCACACAGTCCAGATTAAACAAGGTATTTGTTTTCTCAAGGTCTGTTGAAGATCTGGTCCTCAGGGGTCACTCAGATTTTTTTTGGAGGGGAGGGAGCTCCTGGCTCCTTTTGGCTTTTCATTTACCAGTTCCATCCACTCGAGGACAAAGTCAGGTCTTGCTAGACCAGGCTTCCCTTTTTGAAGCATGAGCAGACTTTCTTCTTTATAGACTGGACACTGGCTGAAGTCCCATTAGTGGATCTCCAAGACCTCCCTTCACAGGAAGACTAGTGACTCACATTTGCAGGACATTTCAAGAGATGCCCCCATGCATAGTCCCCTGGGACTTAGTTGACGCCTGAGGGCAAGGAACAAAGTTATCCCTTAGGTCCCTTGGCCAATTTGGTATGGGTGTTAATTATGGTCATTAAGAAAGGCTAAGTTACACCAGCCTGATACCTCATACCTATACTAAAATTATGTCATATTTCCTGAGTCACATTTTTCAATTTTGATTTTATATTACTCTAAGATATGCATACATACCCTCCATCCATATACCAAAATTCCAAAGTCTGAAAATAAATGGTAGGTTAATTCTAGAACCTGTCTATGGATTCACAATATAAGAGCACAGTTGTTTTCACGAATAGTATCCACAGATGAGTTACACAATTTGTCCTTTGTTTTTCTGGGACTGTGTTACTTCACAACAATTTCTTCTAGTTCCATCCATTCGCTTGCAAAGTTCATGTTGTCATCTTTCTTTACTGCTGCATAGAACTCCATTGTGTAGATGTACCACATTTCCTCTATCCACTCGTTGGTTGAGGGGCATTTGGGTTGGTTCCAGCTCTTCGTTATTGTGAAGAGAGCTGCAATAAACATGGCTGTGCATGTATCTCTGCAGTATGAGTGGTATGGCTGGGTCAGGTGGTAAGCTCATTTTGAGTCTTTTTTTTTTTTTTTTTTTTTGAGGGAGGTTCTCCCTATAGTCCCAGCTGGCCTGGAGCTCACTCTGTAGACCAGATTGGCCTTGAACTCCCAGAGATCCATGCCTGGCTTAAAGACGGTTCTTAGCCACCATGCGGGTGCTGGGAATCAAACCCGGTCCTCTGCAAGAGCAGTTGGAGCTCTTAACCGCTGAACCATCTCTCCAGCCCCATTTTGAGTCTTTTAAGGATTCTCCACACTGCTTTCCATAGTGGTTGTACAAGTATACATTCCCACCAGCAGTGGATGAGTGTTCCCCTTTCCCCACAACCTCTCCAGCATTTGGTATCATTTGTTTTCTTGATCCTAGCCAGTCTTATGGGAGTGAGACAATATCTTAAAGTGGTTTTAATTTGCATTTCCTTAATTATTAGCAATGTTAAACACTTTTTTTTTTTGTCTTTTTGAGACAGGGTCTCCCTGTAGCCCCAGCTGGCCTGGGCCTCACTCTGTAGACCAGGCTGGCCTTGAACTCACAGAGATCTGTCTGCCTCTGCCTCCCATGTGCTAGGATTAAAGGCATGCGCCACCACACCCTGCTTAAAAATGGTTCTTAGCCGCCATGTGGGTGCTGGGCATCAAACCCAGATCCTCTGCTAGAGCAGTCAGTGCCCTAAACCACTGAGCCATCTCTCCAGCCCTTGAACAGTTTTTAAGATGCTTCTAAGCCATCTCTATTTCCTCATTTGTGAAGTCTCTGTTCAGCTTTTTACTCCATCTTTTGAGTAAGTCATTTGTTTTCTTTGTTTTTTGAGTAGTTTATGTATTCTGGAATTTGATGCTCTGTCAGATGTATCACTGTTGAAGGTTTCCTCCCACTCAGTGGGTTTTCTCTTCACTTCCCTGATTTCTTTTGCTGTACAGAAGCTTTTGAGTTTAATGAGGTCCCACTTGTCAATTGTCTATCTTATTTCCTGCGCAGCTGCTGTCTGATTTAGAAAGTCTTTTCCTGCGTCTATGTCTTGTAAGTTGCTGCCAACCTTTTCTGATATGACCTTCAGAGTTTCCGTTGAGGTCTTTGATCCATTTGGTGTTGATTCCATCTTATTTTAAATAAATGACTCAGGGTCATCATGATGACCTCCTGAAACCTGGCATCTAAATTCTATATCCTTTTAATAGCCCCTTCTGGCATTTATCTACTACATGTAAAGATTGGATGTGTGTCACATACCTGATTGGGGATGGCATTTAGCCCTATTCACAATGGTGACCAGTTGTTTGGCCCCGAAGTGTGGAAACAATTGTCCCAAGTCAGTAGCTACTTGCTGTCTTCCACTTGGCAAGATGAATAGCTATCACTTGAACCCCTAGCAAACTGGGCTTCCTGTTGTGTTTGAGGGGAGTCACCTATCCAGACAAAAGGCATCACCAGGGAGCCATGGTGACTCTGCCTCAAGTTCCCCTCCTCTCCACCCCTGGAAACAGTTGTGATCCTTCCTGGGGTGCTGCTGCTGAAGAGGAGAGGATACAGAGCAGCGCGGGAAAACCTCGGGAACTTGAATTGGTGGATTGTAAACCACGTCACCGAATTACCACGGAAGACTTGATGAGAAGCGATTCAAACCTGTGGCTTTGTTTTGGTTCTAAAAGTCTAATGGTGCTCTCTGGAGGTTGGGGTTTTGCCTGTCCCTTGCCTCTAGGTGGGGCTCTAGGACAAGAGCTGTGCTGTCAAGCCTGCAGCTCCTCTTGATCTTTCTGGAGTCAACTTAGGCCCGGAGGCCTAGATATCTTAGCCAAGCACTGTTTTTAACCTGGGAAAAAAAAAAACATTAAGTGAATCCTTTAGAAATATGGTCGTAGGGTAGTACTCAGAGGGCAACCTTCCCACAATTTAATTTTCTAATTTTGCCCTACAGGAAATTGCCGGAAAGCTCTCTTTTTACAGAAATTAGACATTAAACTAATTTTTTCCTTGATGGATGTGGGGGAATGCTACCAAGTTCCTAGTGTCACCTGGACACTGGGGTCACTAACAGATTCTATCTTGCTCCATAGAAAAAGTTAAAAAAAAAAAAAAAAGGAATGACCTTGCCATCTTTCTTAGGGCTTTCCAGGCTGCTGTGTTATATGTTTATATTACAGAAAGAATGGAAGATTCTTACAGTTCAGGAACATTTTTGAATCACCAAAAGGATTTTCTTGGGTTGAGGATGCAGAGGCATGGACCATGCATACTTTGCCTGTGTTGAGGGGTGGCAGGGACAGAAGGGGGCCCAGAGGGGAGCCCACAGGGAGACCCACAGGGAGAAAGAGACAGACACAGAGAGACCCAAAGAAAAGAGAGCAACAGAGGATTTTTTTTCTTACACATACAAAAATAAATAAAATTAAAAAACAACAACAACAAAACAGGTGTTCAAGGCCTGGAGGGGGGAGTTTGCTGTGTCCAAGTCTCATCTCAAATCAGAGGCCACTGTGGGCAGAGAGGGGATGTCAGCCCAGTGTTGGCACCCAGGACCTGAGGAGGACTTCCATGAACAGACTCTATCTGCTGCAGCTGCAGTCCTAGGATGTAGCCGAGCTCCCTGGCAGCACCACCTGACCCACGTCTTGTTCCAGCCTTTGGCCAGCGTCACACAGATCTTCGAACTTATGTCTCAGTGCTTCTCCAACCTGCCACTACTGCTCAGTGGTGGCCATATAGGTACGGCTCTGTTGGTAGAGTTGTTCCTGCTGGGCTTCAAGGTCCTCCACCAATGGAGAGGGGTCCAGAGGTTCTTCTGGGACCAAGGCAGTGAAGACGGGGTCCTGGGCCAGTGCCCCCCACACATCCTCCAAGATCTGTTCTACTGTGGGGGGCGTGGGCCACGTGGGCAGCACCATGCGCTTCTTGGCCTTGGAGCCCATGGCCCAGAGGATTTTTTTTTTAATTTCAGGGATCAAAATGATATTTGTACAGTTAGCTGGAGGAAAGTCCTTGAATTTTCTGTCTCATAAATTACGTCAGAGTCCTGCAGCAACTCTGCATCCTGTGATGCAAGACCACGTGCTGTTAATTCTCTTGGAGATGGAAAACACCTATTAACTCTGTAACTTTACATCATCCCGCTGGGCGGGGGTGGGCAGCATTTCTAACAGTTGCCACTTGCAGGAGGTTTTGTATGGGGGAGCATGTGAGTGTGTGAGTGCATTCAAGGTTGGGGCTGGTAGATGTCTCAGAGCACCGGCTGCTCTTGCAGAGGAGCCGGGTTCAATTCCCAGCACCCACATGGCAGCGAAGGTGTGTAGAGGTCAGAGGTCAGCCTTGGGTACGGCTCCTCAGGAGAAACAAGGTCTCCCTCATTGGCTGGGAGCTGGCACTTAGGCCAGCAAGCCCGGAGGATCCTGTGTTTTCTTGTTTTCAAATATTTTATTATTTTTACTTTATGTGTAGGAGTGTACTGCCTGCATGTATGTAAGTGCATCCATGTACATGCCTGCGGAGATCAGAAGAGGGTGTCAGATCCCTTGGAGCAAGAGTTACACAGATGTGTTACACCATGTGGGTGCTCAAGAGCAGCCAGTGCTCTTAACCACCAAGCCATCTCTCCAGCCCTGGGATCATATATATATAATTATATCTATATATATATTGTTTTTTAATTGTTGGTATTGAATTGTTAACTGTCTTGCATGTAGGGTCTGTGCAAGCTGTCATGGCAATGCCATCGGACCGGTCAGGACCACCCGCCCCCCCCCCCTTCCCCCTCCCCCCCCGTCCCCCTCCCCCCGGGGCGTCGGACCGGTCCATGGAACCCACGGAGTCAATCAAACCGGGTGGCCTTTCCACTCCAGGGCTGGCCATGTGTGGCCCCCCGCTCGCGCGCAATCCCCCTCCCCCCCCCCAACCACCGGGTACTCTGCCAAGGGGAGGAGTCCAGTGGCTCTTAACCACGCGGAGGGGGGTCCATTCTCCTGTCGCCATGCTACAAGGTATCCTTTATTTTCACGGTTGCTCGTCGCAATCCCCTACATTGCCCACCCAAAATAATTCAACATACAAGGCGCACACCAACTGACCCTCCCGCACCATGATCTCCCATCAAACCCCCTCCATTCTCAACCTCTGCCTCCCCTTTCCGCTGGCCTTTTGCCTGTGGGTATGTGGCTCCACAATTTCCGCTTTTGGGCCTTAGGCCTGTTGTTCTAGTTCTCTTTTCCATTGCTGTGACAAAAAACCCTGACCAACACCAAACTTTGTGCGGAAAAAGGGGTATTCAGCTTACATCTCCCGCGTCACAAGTTCCAAGCTTACATTTCACTTAGGGAGCCCAAGGCAAGGAACTCAGGGCAGGAACAAACACACAATGAGGCAGGAGGCACGCGAAAAGGCACAAGGCCATGGAGGGACTGCTCGTTGCAAATGGGCCTGCTCTCTGGCTCATGCCCAGCCCGCCTTCTTATACAGTACACAACAACCTGCCCAGGGTGGCACCACTCTTGTGGGCTGGGCCCTCCCCCACTGCTCGACCATCAAGACAATACTCCACAGATGTGGCCACAGGCCAATCCAATGGAGCCAATTCCCCAACTGAGGCTCCCTCAACCCAGGTGTGTCAAGTTGACACTAAAGCTATCCAGCACAGCTGTCCTTCCTCCAGCATGTTGGCAAGGTAAGGAGATAGGGGGTTCAGAGGGAGGCGCGTTCTCAAAGAAGCAGCTTAAAACCTTTAACCACTGGCTTTTCAGCAAGCAATTCTCCAACTGCTGATCACTGCTTACCCATGAACCAGCAGAGCAGCTTAGGGCTTGGAACCAAATATGGACAAGGGTGGGGCAGCCTAGAGCAGCCCCAAGCTGAGAGGTACAAGTGGTAATATATGTGGCTGGCTGACTATAACCTCAAATAGCGGAGTCTTGGGACACACAGAGGACCCATTAACTGACTGAAAGGTTAAAACCAGCAGAAACAGAATGCGGTTAGCTATTTCCTCCTTGGCTGGCCCAAAAGGTGGGCTGGGTTCCATGCCTAGAAGCCTGCATCATGCTCCCCTCACTTCACCTTCAGTGAAAGCCACAAAGAGCACTTGAGGAAGCTGGCTCCTTGTCCTTCTCCAGACCCGCACGCTCTGCCCCACAGGCTGGGTGTGCTGTTCCTTTCACCCTATCTGATTTCACTGAAAGCTCATTTAAGGGCTGGGAATGGAGGTCAGTTGGTAGTGTTTGCTTAACAAGGATGAGGCCTTGGATTCAATCCCCAGCATCCCATCAAACTGAGTGTACGAGCACACATCTGTGATCCCAGCAGCAATTGGGAGGTAGAGGCAGAAGGATCAGAAGTTCAAGATTGGGGCTGGATAGTTGTCTCAGAGCACTGGCTAAGAGCACTGGCTGCTCTTGCACAGGACCAGGGTTCAATTCCCAGCACCCACATGGCAGCATACAACCATCTATAACTCCAGTTCCAGGGAATCAGATGTCCTCTTCTAAACTCTGAGGTCATTGCAAGATATGTTCACTTACATACATGCAGGCAATACACTCATACACATAAAATAAAAACAAAACATTTTAATTAAAAAATAAGGTCGTTTGTAGCTGCAGGTTTGAGGCCAGGCTGGGCTCCATTTCTTCTGGCCTCTGCATTAGTGGAGACCTGCCTAACCTTAGGTCTCCTCACTGAAAGCTGGAGCTGTTTCTACAATTCTTTGATAACATCTTTGTCTTCTCAAAAACATGATTTTTTCAATTACCTCTTAAGCCAGCACTTTTTTAATTTTTAAAATGATTTTATTTTTATTTTATGTGTATGACTGCTTTGCCTGCATGTTTGTAAATCTAAACCAGTGGAGTCCAGAAGAGGGAAGAGATACACTGGACCTGGAGTTAAGGGCGGGTGGTAGCCACCATGTGGGTGTTGAGAACTCAACCCCCATCTTTGGGAAGAGCAGTAAGCACTCCTAACCATGGAGCCATCTCTCCAGCCCCAAGCCCACACTCTCAACGCCCCTCTCTGTTTCTTCCTTGCACTTGACTTCTAACATGGCTGAACCCGTTCTTTTCATTGTTCGCGTCTGCACCAGCTGGAATCCAAACTAGCATTTCTGCCCCTTTCATATGCATTGTTGTGTTCCTGAGAAGCTACAGCGAATAGCACATGGGTCATAGTACATACATGAATAAATGGACCATTTCAAATGCCTGGTCTCAGCGGAGCATGGGAACTCATGCAGGTAATCCCTCCAGAGGCTGAGGCATGGAGACTGCCATGAGTTCAAGGTCAACCTGGGTGACGTAACGAATTCTAGGTCAGCTCCGGCAATAGAGTGAGACTGTGAGACTGACTCAAAACAGAAACCAAAGGCCAACGGGGGTCATCGAGGTGCCGCACTGGCTAGAGGCGCTGCAGTGGTTAGAGGCGCTCACTGCCAGGCCTGATGACCTGAGCTTGAGTTCCAGCAGCCACAGGGTGAAAGGAGAGAACCAACTCGGGGGCACACACACACACACACACACACACACACACACACACAATGATGGAAAAGAAAAACCTTGATAACTCTTTAAAAAGGAGGGAGGGAGGAAAAGCAAGATAAAGTGTACCCTCCTTTCCACTCCACAGTTCCCTGCTCCACTGTGTTCTATGACAAACGAGGAAACAGTGAACACCCATCCCAGCTGCAAGGGCCCATTTACTAAACTGGGCCATTCTAGGCTGAGGCACACTGTCCTCAGCTCTCTATCAAAGCAGCTACTACATTCCCCACATCACCACTATTTGCCCTGCATTTGGAGGGAGAGAGAGAGAGAGAGAGAGAGAGAGAGAGAGAGAGAGAGAGAGAGAGAGAGAGAGAGAGAGAGAGAGAGAGAGAGAGAGAGAGAGAGAGAGAGAGAGAGAGATCCCACCCTTATGTTAGTGCCAGGCCCTGCACTGAACGTCCAGGACAAGAGCTAGAGAGAATTCCTAATTCCTGCCTAGAAGGACCTTATGGTGGGGCCTGGGCTCGTTCTTGCCTGTCTGATAAAATGAAAGGGAATAGTCCTTCTGTTCAGAATCACTACAAAAGCCACAATCCTTTATATCCTATAATCTCCCTTCGGTTATTTCCTACTTTGGTAACCCCAAGAGAAAAGCACCATGCATACTAAGCAGGAGCAGTGAGAAGCACATCTGCTCTAACCTCTGCGTGACCCTGAGACAGAAGCTGGGGGGATGAATTAAAGCGAGGAAGTCTGTTGGCGTCAGTCTCTATTGACGCCAACAGGAAGGAGGAGCAGAAGCAGGCTTGCGCTGCCGGTCATTTCCCCCCAGAAAGCCACCAGAGGAAAAAGCAATCATTACGTTATTCAACAGCTTTGTGTGAATTCTCAACCCACCTTATTTCTTCCATGCTGTGTGTTCCTGAATTACCAGTTAGAGAAATTATCATCTTAATACACAGTTGCTCTCAAGAAAAGTCAAGGGCACTTTACAGAGCTGCAATAGTAACCCTGCTGAGATTCGCCATGCAGAAAGCAGAGCAAGAAGCATCTTTGGGGTAGGCTGCTTTGCAGACAGATCCTCCATCCCTGAAACATTGCAGTAGGCTCCAGCATATACCAACTGTGAATTAGGGGAAGGCCGTTTTCCAACTCAAGGAAAATTTACAAGAGATCTGTTTGACACAGTCTATATAATTTCTTGTTTCCACAGTGTGTGGTGTTATAACAAAATACCCAAAGCTTGGAAATTTACAAATAAAAGAAAAAAATTTAATCGAAATTCTTATAGTGCCAGATGTGGTGGCACAGGCCTTTAATCTCAGCACAGAAGCATCTCTGTGAGATAGAGACCAGCCTGGTGTATGCACTGAGTTCCAGGCCATCTGGGGCTACAGGGAGTGTTACCAAGCTTGAGACCACTGGGAAAGACCACCCAGACTCAATCAGATTTCAATCTGGCAAATTTATTAAAGCTGCAGCTGGCTACAGTCTCTCTAGGTTGGGTTTGAGAACTGTAGAAGCAATTTAAACAGGGAGGGAGTTTTTAAAGGCAAAAACCACAAGTGCTTCACTTCTGTGGAATTTTAGCTTATGTGGGGTAATGTCACAGTATCCTTGTATGAACAGGATAAGCAAGTTACAGGAGCCAAAACCAGCACATGTCACAACAGTCTATAGTTAACCTGTGGTCAAAGTTAGTACAAGCAGATGGGTGAATACTTCTGGGAAAGGGTAAGGGGTCAGGGTTTCCTGGAATTGTTTTTCAGCCTTGAGCTAAGAATATGTTTTTGCTGAGTTCTTAAGATAGCTACTTTGTACAAAATGGAGTCACTTCAATCATCACAGGAAACCCTGTCTCAAATAAGTAAATAAATAAACAAATATCACATAGCAATAAACAGCTCTAAACATTCATTTTCAAATTTCTTCACAAGTTTCTTTTCAAATGGAGGCTATGCAAGCACGGTGGGGCACATTTTTGGTCTCAGCACTCGAGAGGAAGAGGCAGGCAGAGCTCTGCAATGTGGAAGCCAGCTGGTCTACATAGCAAGTTCCAGGCCAGCTGTGGCTACAGGAAGACCCTGTTTCAAAAACACACACACAAAAAAAGCTTAACATGGGAGTTATATGATCATATTTCACTGTGTACACATATGAAATTCTGAAAAATAAAGAAAAAAATCTTTTAAAAAAGAAATGTAAGGGGCAGAGATGTCTCATGGGTAAAGGCCTTTACCAAGCTTGACAGCTTGAGTAGAATTAGTACAACTCACATGGCTGAAGGAGATAATTGATTCCTGCAAGTTGTCCCTAGTATACTCTCCCCACAAAAAAGTCAATAAAATAAAATAACACTTAGAATGTCATTTATAGCTTTAAAAAACCACCTTTAACTTTAAGAGACTCTATTTATTTATTTTTACGAATGTACTGTCTGCATGCAGGTTTGTGCACCCATGTCGTGCAATGCCGTGGAGGTCAGAAGAGGGCATTGGATTCCCCTGGAACTGGAGTTAAAGATGGCTCTCAGTCACCATGTGGGTGCTGGGGATCGAACCTGGATCCTCTGCAAGAGCAGTCGGTGCTCCTAACCACTAGGCCATCTCTCCAGCACAACTTTAAGAGGCTCTTAAGTATGCTCGTGTCTTTCCACCATAGACCTCTAAAGCAGGAGCAAGTTGAGTTTAGAACACTGGGTTCTGGCACTGTCAGAGGGCTGCTGGAGTTAGGGGACATCTGCAGCCAAATGTCACTTGAGAATATAAGGCCTTGGCTATTCCTAAACCCAGGGTAGAAGAATTCAGCTCCCCTCCAACAAGCCCCTTGGTTGATATCAGTGGTATAAAGTGGGGGCAGATTTGTGGCTTGGAGACCAGCACAGAAGGTTCTATCTAACACAGCATTCTCATAGTCTAAGTTCTGCAGGACAGTGACACCACTCTCCCTCCCACCTGAGACTGGCAGAAAGAAATCACTCCTGAAACTGTGAAGGCAGGGAGTTTGGGAACTGTAGTTTCAGTTCCTGTGACATGGATTCGCCTATAAGGATGTGGGAACGAAGGCTGGTTGCCAAAATCACTCTGTAGCACACTCTGACAGCCTTTCTTGGCAAAAAAAGGATGAACGAACAAGAAATGTTTGTCTTGTATGAAAGAAAACTAGGCAAGTTCACCTTTGCAGCTTCTCATACATGAGATTCCCGTGGCTATTTCCCATCACATAGTAGTTTGTGCAATTACTTAAAGGTCTGGCTTTTAATTAGTTAATTTTCATTTTTGAAATAAGGTCTCACTTTGTAGCCCAGGCTGGCATGGAAATGACTTTGTAGCCCAGGCTCACTTCAAACTCATAGAAATCTTTCTGCCACAGCTTTCAAACTGCTGGGACTACACATGAGAGTTACTAACCCAGCTACTATCCTTCTTTTTTCTTAATTTTTGTGTATTTCTTACAGAACATCTTAATCAATCTTTGTCCCCTTTATACCCCTCCCTACTCGCACCCTTCCACAGCTTCCCCCACTAGAATTCATACATTCATTTCTGCAGAGGCCCATTGTGTTGTTAGTGTCCCTAGATGTTCAGTGCAAGTTCATCCACTGAGGTCTAGTCAGCCCACACACAGAGTCTCTTAAAGATCAGCTCTTCCTAACCCAGCAGTAATTAGCTGCCAATAGTACTTCTAAGATTGAGACCTGCTGCGCATTTCCACAGTTCTGTGCTGAGTTTTGTCTGCTAGAGTTTGCATGGGTCTTGTACATGCCGACAACACCACTGTAGGATCATCCGAACAAGGTCCCTGGAGCTTGGATGATTCTCTTTCCATCTGGTCATGCACCTCCTCCCTGGCTCTTACAATCTTTCCACCCCCTCTTCTGCAATGGTCTCTGAGGCTTAATATAGGAGTCCTGTCCGAGGACACACACTTTACAGACTCCACGCTTTGGTCATTTGTGCCCTCTGTGTTCCTGGCCCTCTGTTGCATCAGGGAGCATTATCGAGAATTGAGAGTTGAGTGTCTTCTTCATCTCTTGTTCTATGTTGGGTGAGCCTTAGGTGGAAACATTGTATTGTAGGTTTGCTACTTAGGCTTGGGAATTCCACAGACAATGTCTGTGTGTGACCAGTTGTGTTATATTGTAATAGTCTCTGTCTGCTGCAAAAGAAGATTCTTTGATGAGTGGTGGCTGGGATAGTTGACTGTAAATATAAGGATACATATATTACACTTAGTAAGAAATTATATGGGGCTGGAGAGATGGCCTAGTGGTTAAGAGTGCCGACTGCTCTTACAGAGGACCCGGGTTCGATCTCCAGCACCCACATGGTGGCTGAGAACTGTCTTTAACTCCGGTTCCAGGGGAATCTGACGCCCTCTTCTGACCTCCGTGCCATTGCACGACATGGGTGCACAAACCTACATACAGACAGTACATTCATACACATACAAAATAATAAAAATTAAAAAAAATAAAAAATAAATAAAAAGAAATTATATTTGTTTAGGAATGTGAGAACGGTGGAATTTTCTCTAAGATCTATGATCTCTCCATCCACGGGTATTTGGCTATGTTTATGCTACCACACAAGTTTCCTCCCACTGAGTGGGCTTTTAGGTAGGGCTTTTAGGCTTTTAGCCCAATTAGATAACCATCGACTGCTCCCAAGATAAAAGTGCCACTACTGCACCGATGCCACATGCTGTGCTGGCCACTGATGTGGTTATTTGGTCTTAAAGCTGGTGCTGGGCCATCCATCATGTTCTCCCTTAGCAGATTGTACAACGGTCTCCAAAGATCTGAGAGCTAGCTTCAGGGGGAGGCTAGCTAGTTCAGTTCCAGCTCCACTACTCCAAATCTGGTCTCCGAAACATGTCCTCCTCTTCAGCAATAGGGTTTTACCTTCAGGTTCTGGGAGGCAACAAGGGCTGTGGCGATAGCCTGTGCAATTTGGGGAGTCTCTTGGACCACACTGGCACTGTTCTCCTGTTATGTGGCCTTCAGATAAACACATGGACTCCTGGAGAGATATTGTATGTGTAATTTGTCATTAAGTTGTTAAGCTAATATGATTCCCTCTGGTTTTTCACACTAGCTAGGCATTTTTATTTCTCCTCTCTCTCCAGGCGACACTCCCTTCATGCCTTCCCTATTTAAAGTGTCCCCATTTTCCCATTTCTCCCCTGATAATGCCAGTCTCCTATGGTCCCACCTCTCTTGAGCTCATTCTTGCCCTTCATGCCCACATTTCCTTGTATAGCCCTCCCTTCCCCCTCCCATTTAAATACCCTCATTTATCCATTTCTCTTAGTAACACCTGTCTCCTACTCTTCTTCTCTCTCAGGCTCCTTCTTTCCCTTTACCTCCATAGTTCCTTTCCATTTTCCTGGTCCCTGCAGCTACCTCAGGATACATACTCACATATAAGGATTCGGTTCTAGGTTCCACAGATGAGGGAGAACATACATTGCTTGTTTTTCCGAGTCTATGTTATGTCACTTACAATAACACTTTCTAGTTCCATCTATTTACTTGCACATTTCATGATTTCATCTTTCTTTAGTGCGGAGTAGAACTCCATTGTGTAAATGTACCACATTTTCATCAGCTGAGGGAAACTTAGGTTGCTTCCACCCCTTACCTATTGTGTGAAAAGAGCAACTACAAACATGGATGTACAAGTATCTCTGCAATAGGACTCATCCTTTGGGTAAATGTCATGGAGTGGTATAACCAGGTATATGGTAGGTTCATTTTTAGTTTTTTAAGAGTTCTTCACACTGCTTTCCATAGATGTCGTACAAACTTGCAGCTCCACCAGCAGTAAACGAGCGTTCCTCTTCCCCACATCCTCCCCAGCATTTGTTCCCTTGATCTTGGCCATTCTGACTGAGGTAAGATGAAATCTTCAAGTGGTTTAAATTTGCATTTCCTTAATTACTAGCAATATTGAACCTTTTTAAAATTCTTTTTATTACTTATTATTTTATGTGTATGAATGTACTGTCTGCATGTAGATTGGTTCACCCGTGTTGTGCAATGCCGCAGAGGTCAGAAGAGGGCGTTGGATTCCCCTGGAACTGGAGTTAAAGATGGTTCTTAGCTGCCATGTGGGTGCTGGGAATCAAACCAGAGTCCTCTGCAAGAGTAGTCGGTGCTCTTAACTGCTGAGCCCCAATGTTGAGCATTTTTAAAGATGTTTCTTAGCCATCTTTACTTCATCTCTTGAGAAGTTTCTGTTTAGATCCTTAGCCCATCTTTTTTTAATATAATACTTTTATTAATGTTTTGTATATTTCATACATCATTTTTCAGTTCATTTAGACCATATTTCCTTCCTCCCACCCACCCCAGTCTCATGCATTCTGCCATCCATGTCCTGCATCTTTCTCTCCGTCTTTTTAAAGTTTTCTCTGCAAGGTTTATTGTTTGGGCAGAACTTACTCGTCCAATCCATTCTTTGACCCAAGCCTTATGTTGTTGTTGTTCCCTCATTTGTATTGCTCCAAAATATGTCTATATAAATGTCCATATATGTACCAGAATTATGTCTTCTGGGATATAACTTATGTTATTCCAAAATTGTTTAGGAATTCACATTTTCCTTTTAATTTATAATACTCTAAATAACTTAATATCCTCCACCCATAACATAATTACAAAGTCTGAAAATAAATGGTAAGTTAATTACTAGGGCCCATTAAGAAATTCACATTACTGGGGGCTGGAGGATGGCCTAGCGGTTAAGAGCACCAATGCCTTACAGAGGACCCGGGTTCGATTCCCCAGGCACCCACCTGGCAGCCAAAAACCATCTGAAGCTCCAATCCAGGAGAACTCCAGCTCCAGGGAATCCGAGACCCTCTTCTGACCTCCGCAGCGTTGCACGACACGGGTGCACAAACTTGCATGCAGACAGTACATTCATACACATACAGAAATAAATAAAATTAATAAAAAACAAATTTAAAAAAAAAGAAATTCACATTATAACATCACAGTTGCTTTCAGATAGAAATATTACAATAACATTGCCCAGCTTGCCTTTCAATTGGGGGATTTGGTGCTAGCATCCACAAATGAGGGAAACCATTCCCTGTTTGATTTTTTTTGGGGGGGGGGACTGTGTTACTTTGCTTAGTATAATGGCTTCAAGTTCCATCTGTTTATCTGCAGTTCATGATGTCATCTTTCTTTATTGCTGCATAGAACTCCATTGTGTAGATGTACCACATTTTTGTTATCTACTCATGTATTGAGGGGCATTTGGTTTGGTTCCAACTCTTTGATATTGTGAAGAGAGCTGCAGTAAACATAGATGTGCATGTATTTTTGCAGTAGGACGAGTCTTGTGGGTATATACCCAGATGGTATGGCTGGGTTTAGGTGGTCGACTCATTTGGAGTCTTTAAAGGGTCTCCACACTGCTTTCCATTGTGGTTGTACAGTTTACATTCCCACCAGCAGTGGATGAGTTTTCCCTTTCCCCACAACCTCTCCAGAATTTGGTTTCTTTTGTTTCTTGTCTTGCCCAGTCTATGTTGGTAAGATGATATCTCTAAAGTGTGTTTTAATTTGCATTTTCTTAAGTATTAGTGATGTTGAAACTTTTTAAGATGTTTCTCAGCATCTTTACTTCCTCACTGGTGAAGTCTCTGTTCAGCTCTTTACTCCATCTTTTATTTTGGCGTATTTGTTCCTTATTTCTTGTTGTTGAGAGTTACATGTTCTGGATGTTAATGCTCTGTCAGATGTATAATTGGTGAAGGTTTCCTCCTACTCTGTGGGTTTTCTCTTCACTTCCTTTATTGTTTCTTTCACTGTATAGAAGCTTTTGAGTTTGATGAGGTCCCACTTGTCAGCTGTTGATCTTATTTCCTGTGTGGCTGCTGTTTGATTGGGCCACTGGTTTTCTTGATTTTTTGTATATTCTGAATGTTAAACCTCTGTCAGTTGTGTCACTGGTGAAGAGCAGGTTATAAAATTAATCTACAAAAATCAGTTGTCTTTCTATGTACCAATAACAAGGAAGTGAAGAAAGAGGACATAATCTCAAAAAAGTAAAAATCTTGGAATATACTTACTAAAGACATGAAAAATCTCTACAATGAAAATCTTTTTAAAAAAAAAACCAACACTGCAGTTTATAAAAAACACATAAGAAACTTCAACTTTATTCTTTAGTTATTAAAAATCAATGTTTTGGCTAAGTTATAAACTTTTTTTCACATAATTATTTAAACTCTAGTACCGCTTCAGTGGTATAAGATCAAAACTGGTTTTAAAAAAACACTAAACATAATACTTGTGTCCCTGTATTTACCTGTAGAATGTTCATTTATGATTACATTTAGTATCTGGTGTATCACTGTTAAGATTTTATAAGTCATATCCAAAGTATAAGGCAAACCCATCTACAAATCAGCATATTTGTTTTTCTCAGCTCGTGAAAATGTCCTTAATTTGTTGATGTAGCAAACAAATTTCAACTCTGATTGCTATGCAAAAGAACAAAAGATATCTGCTTGCAATTAACTTTATAGTTTAATTGCATATGGGCAACATGCTATATATGAAAAAATTACTAACTGATCTACAGATATTAAATACTGAAAAAATGAACAGTTTATTATAATTTATTTTCTTTTTTTTTCATTTAACAATCTAGGAAATTTGCAGCCATCAGTAGTTCCAGTGCAATTTCAGGTGCAACTGGAAATTCAGGAATCTCGGTGGAGCTGTTAGTGTAGTGGACCTTGTAGGTAAAATACATGCCCACTTTGGAGGGCACATGTGAAGGGATCTCTCTAAAGTTGACCTCATTGGTTTCATTCTCAGCACACTGGCCTGGCCCACTCAGCATGGCTTTTATTGTCCCTGAAGTTAGCATGTGTTCTCTTTTCACAATGAATCCATGCCCATCAGAAGATATTAATTTGACATACATGGCATCAGGGCCTTCACAGCCACCATAAGTTTTCTCTTCTCCATCCATTGTGTTCTTATAAAATCCTTCTTTAGTAGGAAATTTAATAGTTTCAAGCTAGTCCTGCAGCCACCACAGCCATGTCCCCACGTACCACCACCGACAATGTAAAATCTTAAATCTTTAAAGAGATTGCAGAAGACACCAGAAAATAGAAGGATCTCCCATGCTCATGTTTTAGAAGAATTAGTATTGTGAAAACGACCACCCTACTAAAAGCAATATATAGATTCAATGCAATCTCAATTAAATGTACATGACATTCTTCACAGAATTAGAAAAAAAAATCTTAAAATTAATATGGAAGCACAAAAGACCCTTGTAGCTGAAGCCACCCTGATGGCAAAGAAAATGCTGGGGGGGGGGATTATTATACCAGACTTCAAACTTTATTACAGAGCTTATATCATAAAAACAACATGGTATTGGTAGAAAAATAGACCTGTAGATCAAAGAACAAAATGAAGACCAAACATGCAATTCAGCCACATGGTATTTGACAAAGGTGCAAAGAACACTCACTGGAGGAAAAGATAGCATCTTCAGTAAATGGTGCTGGTAACTGGTCAACATGTGTAAAAGAATAAAACTAAACCCTACCTTTCACTTTGCACAAAAGTAAACTCCAACTGAATCAAAGCCCTCACTTTGAAACCTGAAACTCTGAAACTGTTACAAGAAAACATTGGCAGCACCTACAAGATTCCGGTGTAGGAAAGACTTTCTAAATCGGACATCAGTTTACTCAGGAATTAGTTTAACAATTAACAAGTGGAAGCTGGGTGTGGTGGTGTGTAGTAGCCAGTATGCTGAGAATTACACAGTGCACCTGCAGCAGAGCTTGTCCCTCATCACCTAACCTGCCCTAGGCAGGGAGACATACAACAGCTGAGTTGCAGACCTGGGCAATCACAAGGCGTGAAGAGCAGGTTATAAAATTAATCTACAAAAATCAGTTGTCTTTCTATGTACCAATAACAAGGAAGTGAAGAAAGAGGACATAATCTCAAAAAAGTAAAAATCTTGGAATATACTTCACTAAAGACATGAAAAATCTCTACAATGAAAATCTTTTTTAAAAAAAAAACCAACACTGCAGTTTATCAAAAACACATAAGAAATTTCAACTCTTATTCTTTAAGTTATAAAAATCAATGTTTTGGCTAAGTTATAAACTTTTTTTCACATAATTATTTGCATAACTCTAGTACCGCTATCAGTGGCTATAAGATCAGAACTGGTTCTTTTAAAAAAACACTAAAACATAATACTTGGTCCCTGTATTTACCTGTAGAATGTTCATTTATGATTACATTTAGGTATCTGGTGTATCACTGTTAAGATTTTATAAGTCATATCCAAAGTATAAGGCAAACCCATCTACAAATCAGCATATTTGTTTTTCTCAGCTCGTGAAAATGTCCTTAATTTGTTGATGTAGCAAACAAATTTCAACTCTGATTGCTATGCAAAAGAACAAAAGATAATCTGCTTTGCAATTAACTTTATAGTTTAATTGCATATGGGCAACATGCTATATATGAAAAAATTACTAACTGATCTACAGATATTAAATACTGAAAAAATGAACAGTTTATTATAATTTATTTTCTTTTATTTCATTTAACAATCTAGGAAATTTGCAGCCATCAGTAGTTCCAGTGCAATTTCAGGTGCAACTGGAAATTCAGGAATCTCGGTGGAGCTGTTAGTGTAGTGGACCTTGTAGGTAAAATACATGCCCACTTTGGAGGGCACATGTGAAGGGATCTCTCTAAAGTTGACCTCATTGGTTTCATTCTCAGCACACTGGCCTGGCCCACTCAGCATGGCTTTTATTGTCCCTGAAGTTAGCATGTGTTCTCTTTTCACAATGAATCCATGCCCATCAGAAGATATTAATTTGACATACATGGCATCAGGGCCTTCACAGCCACCATAGGTTTTTCTCTTCTCCATCCATTGTGTTCTTATAAAATCCTTCTTTAGTAGGAAATTTAGTAGTTTCAAGCTAGTCCTGCAGCCACCACAGCCATGTCCCCACATACCACCACCGACAATGAAAATCTTAAATCTTTAAAGAGATTGCAGAAGACACCAGAAGAAGGAAGGATCTCCCATGCTCATGTTTTAGAAGAATTAGTATTGTGAAAACGACCACCCTACTAAAAGCAATATATAGATTCAATGCAATCTCAATTAAAATGTACATGACATTCTTCACAGAATTAGAAAAAAAAATCTTAAAATTAATATGGAAGCACAAAAGACCCTTGATAGCTGAAGCCACCCTGATGGCAAAGAATAATGCTGGGGGGGGGGATTATTATACCAGACTTCAAACTTTATTACAGAGCTATAATCATAAAAACAACATGGTATTGGTAGAAAAATAGACCTGTAGATCAACAGAACATAATTGAAGACCCAAACATGCAATTTCAGCCACATGGTATTTGACAAAGGTGCAAAGAACACTCACTGGAGGAAAGATAGCATCTTCAGTAAATGGTGCTGGTAAAACTGGATCAACATGTGTAAAAGAATAAAACTAAACCCCTACCTTTCACTTTGCACAAAAGTAAACTCCAACTGAATCAAAGCCCTCACTTTGAAACCTGAAACTCTGAAACTGTTACAAGAAAACATTGGCAGCAACCTACAAGATTCAGGTGTAGGAAAGGACTTTCTAAATCGGACATCAGTTACTCAGGAATTAAGTTTAACAATTAACAAGTGGAAGCTGGGTGTGGTGGTGTGTAGTAGCCAGTATGCTGAGAATTACACAGTGCACCTGCACAGAGCTTGTCCCTCATCAACCTAACCTGCCCTAGGCAGGCAAGACCATACAAGCAGCTGAGTTGCAGACCTGGGCCAATCACAAGGCGACATGACGACTGCACTAAGAGGAGAGCGGAATTTGAACAGTACATAAACCTTAACCTTGCCCCCAATAAACGAATCTGTGGCAGCTCGCTCTCTGCCTGCGTTCACCTGATTCCCAGGGTCTGTGTCTTGACTCTGCACCTCTCACCCCTTCTCGTTCATGGGGATTGTCTACATCTGGTTCCCAACGTGGTTTTCTGATCCCCTGGTGCTGGTAAGGCACCCCCTTTCTTGATCGATAAGTAGGCCCCCTTTTGTGTTCTTTGTTCTTTTGGACTTGTGCTAGGGTGAGTGCCCAGCGCCCCCCACACACACACACACAGACCCCTCTCCTCCCTTACCATTTTCTGCCATCATGGATAATATTCTTCCCCACATTCAGGAGCCATGAACAGCTGCCCTAAAGGCTCTCCTCCAGACCTGTGGCCTTAAAGTGAAATCCCAGGACTTGGATTCATTTGGGAGAAGGCCGTTTGCATTGCCCTTCCTCGCCATAATTGCAAGCCTTAAGGGTTCCTCCGTGGAGAATGTTCTGCATGAGCATAACTCAGCCTGCCACAAGAACACCGAGGAGAAGTTGGCCCTGCCCTGTGTCCCTGACTTTCACCAGGACGAGGAAGGTTCCCCCCCCCATGCAAATCCCTCCCAAATTCCCTTCAGCTGCCCCTGCTAGGGATACTCATTTGCCCCCCACCAATATACCCTTGGAGGGGCCCAGGAAGCTCTCTCCCACCAGAGGCACTAGAGATATCTCATTTGGCTGGCTGTGTCGTTTGGGTAAGAAAGAGCTCAATTCTTTTTTTTTTTTTTTCTTTTTACTTTCATTTTGGTTTTGTTTAAACTCAAGTTTCTGGTCTGGGGCACTCGGTCAGGAGAAACTGGATGCAGTATTGCTCCTTGAGCGCGGAGATGGGGGATGCCCCAACTCTCCACTAGTAAAGTGTGAACATGGGGTTCACCTCAGCGATTTGGAATCCAGGCAAGGGGTCTGGATTTTGGGTTCTGTGACCAACAGCGCGTCGGTTCCGTGAGCACAGTGTTTCCTCTCTTCGTCTGACTATGTCTTGTGTTTATGGCAACTGTTCTTCCCTGTGTCTAAGCGTGTGTCTAAGTTTTTGTGTTTGTTTATAATTCAGTAATTATAATTGTCTCATGTTGGTTCTGTCACACAAAGTGGCCACTTCAAGTTTCCATCCTTTATCATTTTGGCATGCCAGACTAGATACGCACATGCAAACTTTAAAATATGGATATTTAAAAATGCATTTAAAGGCCTAAAATTTGGATACTGTAGACATCTCTAAATTTGTTGTCTCTGAGTCTATCAAATGCTTCACAACAGGTGGTAATTTTTATAGGAATTAGCCTCTGAGTTGACTTTTTAAGGATCCTATTTTTCTAAGATGACATTTTGGTTTGTTTCTGCTTTCAAAAGGGATCGTGTGAGGTAACTTGCTTGCTTTGGAATTATCTACCTTTTTTGAGACCTCTCCAGGCCAGATTCTCTGGGTGGATGTATCCCTGATTTAACATTAACTAGCCTTCCAGACTGGGAATGAATTCTTGGACCGGGTGTGGTGACACACACATTTAATCCCAGTCCCTGGGAGGCTGAGGCAGGCAGTTCTTTGTGAGCTCAAGGTCAAGAGCTACCCCTCCTGGGGGAGCTTATGGGCTTTACTGTGTTCCCTATCTGTCCCCGGGGAGGGGGGGACAGACAGACAATATAGGAAACACAGATAGGAAACACAGTTAGAAACACATACCTCCCTGGGTTTGAACTGCTGTCCTGCTGGTCTGGCCGCTCCTGGAAGTTCCCCAGCCAGGTGTAGTGGGCCATACCTTTAATCCTGGCATGCCTTCAATCCTAGCACAGCCAAGGTTTCTAGGTGATTTTCCTAATGCTTTTTGTACAAATCAGAGACCAATGGCTGTGACAGGCCATACAGCAGGGGCTCAAGGGTCCCACACTAGACTCTAGATCCAGACTCCAGCAGGCTTATCTGGGAAAGTAACCTCCTGTGAAGTTTAAAATTTGTTTGTTGACTGTTATAAACTTTAGTCATTTCAACATCACTAATAATTAGGGAATGCAAATTAAAACCACTTTAAGATAGCATCTCACTCCAATAAGACTGGCTAGGATCAAGAAAACAAATGATACCAAGTGCTGGAGAGGTTGCGTGGAAAGGGGAACACTCATCCATTGCTGGTGGGAATGTATACTTGTACAGCCACTATGGAAAGCAGTGTGGAGAACCCTTGGAAGACTTAAAATGAGCTTGCCATTTGACCCAGTCATACCACTCCTGGGTATATACCCACCAGACTCATCTTACTGCAGAAATACATGCACAGCTATATTTATTGCAGCTCTGTTCACAATAGCAAAAAGCTGGAACCAACCCAAATGCCCCTCAACTGACAAGTAGATAGAGAAAATGTGATACATCTACACAATGGAGTTCTATGCAGCAGTAAAGAAAGACAACATCATGAACTTTGCAGGAAAATGGATGGAGCTAGAAGATATTATGTATTTGAAGTAACACAGTCCCAGAAAAATAAACGATGAATGGTATCCCTCATCTGTGGATGCTAGCATCAATAACCCAGTTGTAAATATTTCTTATGGGGAGGGATCCATATTAGAAAGAACAACAACAGAAAAGACTGCATCAAAGAACTGACTGAAATGGTGAATCTGGAGGGGTGGGAGGGTTGGGAGAGGGACACAGGTATATATTCGACTAATGTATATTTAATTGATGTGAGTTTAACAAGTATCCAATTTTGCCCAAATTCTATCTACAAATTATATGGTATTTTAGGACTTAGTAAAAGTAAAAATGTCTATATTAAACAACATTGGTTAAAAGGTTTTAATAAAAACGGTAATACATTTAAGTTAATTGGAAATATAAACTGTTGTCCACATTTGTTTTACTTAAAATTTGTATAACAGTAACTTTGGGATTAACGTATACAAATGTTCTCTATAATTTTTGTGTTATACAATATCATCTTGTAACATTCTCTTTTACCTGTAGGATAATTTAACTTAAGGAATTAAGTTTGCTTCCCAAATTAACAACATACAGTCACCCAAAACAGCTTGGGCAAATTTAATGAAATTTACACCTTGATTCCTGCCTATAGGGATGTGTACTACAACTGCCTTTTTGAGACTCATGGGTCAAAAAATAAAAACCTAAAATAAAAAAGGGGGAATGCAGTTATATATTAAACCTTTTTGTCAAATTTTTCAATTTAAATATTAAAACTGACTATGGGAAAAGATTTGTATGTTCCCACAGGTCAAAACATGACCAACTTAATGGCTGAGAAAGAAAAGATACAGCTTTGCATTGTGCAGGATGTACCAAGAAATACCAGCAGAGAAGTTGGCCCATCTAAACATTAAAAGGAAGAAAAGCCTCAGACTGCTACGGGCATCAAACATCTCTGTGGATCCTATTTGTAAAAACTGTTTATAATGAGTCCTAATGAACCTTACTTACAGGTGCCGCAAAGTTTTAATATGAGAGATTTTCTTACCTCCTTTTCAGAACAAAGAAAAACATGATGGTAATGAAGTCATTCCCTAACTGAAAATTAGAGCTGACTTTTATAGAGGTAATATCCTATAAAACTGGTATAACTGCTTTCTTTAATTGACTAATAGACATAGGACCTGTGAAAAGGATTATTCTCTATTCAAAGCCAAATGTAATATTAAAGTCTTTTTAAGCTGTGCAATTAAGCAAAATATATTAATACAGGAGAGCTCTGATACCAGCAATGGATTATTCTGCCAAGGAGTTGTTGGCCAGGGGATCCAAGCCCCCCCCCAAAAGGTAAAGGCTTCTTGCCTGTAAATTGGGATACCTGCAAGAAGAGAGGTGGTAAGGCCTTGCTGTCGAAGACCTGATGTAAGCATGGGAAAGATGTATTGAGACCACACTTGCAAGTGTACAGTTGGTCTCTGGAATGCCAGAGAGTGTTACCAAAGGCCACTAAACCAATAAAGCAAATATTGGTCTTGAGTCAAGCAAGACTCCTCTGTCAGCATCAGCTACACCTCACCTGCCTGGAAATACTGTGCAGCAGTGGCAGCCATATGTCTGTATATCTCAAATCTAATTGGCTATTAGCTCTCTCTTTGGAGAAATAATTTACAGCTAATGTCACAAGCTTACATCCTCTAATGGTTAGGAGATATTATAAGTCACAGTAAGACCTTATCATCTTTTACAGAAAAACTATAATTCATGGATTAGCATACCATCCAAACATCTGTGTCTATACAAAAGTAACCTACCATAATAATTAGTTTACTATTTAAATGAATGTATATCTAATTGCTTGTGCTTCATTAGTAGGATTAAAAGGTTATTCCTGGACAAACTGTCAACCCATGAAAGGAAACAGCCTGAACTGATTAGAGTCCAAAATGATATCTCCAGAGAAAGTAGACTGTTTTGCTTCTCGCCCACCTGTGCCCCTTTTCTAAGCCTAAGGAACAATCTGTGGAAGAGGGGGCATGGTAGAATGTAAGGGCTGTGATTGGGGTGAATGGTGAAACTACAGCAGTATAGACTGGACACTTATTTGATCAACATGATTGTACATAGAAGCCCCTCCAGATGGATGGTGGGAGCCTTGGGCTGTGTGGGTTTGGGCATAGCTGCTTGCAAATTGGTTTTACATGAAGGATGCTTATACTAATAACTTATTACTTATTGTTAAAAAAAAGAAATAAGCCAGGCATGGTGGTGCATGCCTTTAATCCTAGCACTTGGGAGGCAGAGGCAGTCGGATCTTTGTGAGTTCAAGGCCAGCCTGGTCTATGGAGTGAGTTCCAGAACAGCTGGGACTACAGGGAGACCCTGTCTTGAAAAGACCAAAAAAATAAATAAATAAATAAATAAATAAATAAATAAATAAATAAGAGTCATATTTTACTTTGATTTAAGTTTTCATCTCTAATTTAGAGTTTTCATCAGGTGCTGATAGAGCTGTTTACAAGTAAACTGTCATGTGAGCTAAAACTGTTAAATTACACTATGATCCTGTGTCCTTATATTTTAAGTTCATTTTAAGGAATAATCACTTCTGTTCTAGGGTGCAACTTATTTCCACATGTTACACATGTGGGGACATTTACCAGGCCTAAGTAAAGTACCTCTAAGCACTCAAAGAAAATTGGTCGGGGCTGGAGAGATGGCCTAGCAATTAAGAGCACCGAATGCTCTTGCAGAGGACCTGGGTTCAATCCCCAGCACCCACATGGCGGCTGAGAAATGTCTTTAACTCCAGTTCCAGGGGAATCTGACACCCTCTTCTGACCTCCGAGGCATTGCATGACATGGATGCACAAACCTACATGCAGACAGTACATTCATACACATAAAAAAAATTTTTTTAATTGGTCATTCAAAACCTGCTCCCAAGCTGGCATGAACATCTCACAGTTTATACTAGTGTATTTGAGATAACTGTCCCATCTCATTACATGGAAAATAAATATTAATTACTTAGTAAATCTACAAATGTTATGTCTCATGGTATTAAAAAGGGATATAAAAAGTGGAAAATGTTAAAAAGGTATTTTTATTAAGGATTTATGTGAAGATGATGAGAAAGTCTATGCAAGTGATAAAAGTCTGAGGAGGTTTGTTATGGCAGGTAAGGTGAGACTATATGAATAAGCTTAATTTTCTAAGGTTCAGTCAACTAGTTTAAGAATAGAAATGTGGGCTGGAGAGATAGCCTAGCGATTAAGAGCACCAACTGCTCTTGCAGAGGATCCGGGTTCAATCCCCAGCACCCACATGGTGGCTAAGAACCGTCTGTAACTCCAATTCCAGGAGAACTCCAGTTCCAGGGGAATCCGACACCCTCTTCTGATCTCTGCGGCATTGCCCGACACGGGTGCACAGACCTGCATGCAGACAGTACATTCATACACATACAAAAATAATAAATAAAATTTTTAAAAAAGAATAGAAATGTATATCTAGTCAAGGTTTGTTTAAGAGTGTTCAGTTTTTGTCCAACCTTTATATGCATATCATATGGCACTTCAAGGCATAGTAAAATAAGATATCTGTATTAAATTAAATTGGTATAAACACTCAAGCTAGTTTACTAGTGGCCTGAATAGGATTGTGAATATACAGAGTTTATTTTCAGTCCTCTCCTGGCTTGCACCTGACTCCCTGTTACAGGTTTGGATTAAAAGGACACAGACAAATAGTGGGTTACCTATGGCTACTGAAAATGTATTGTATGTTTCTTACAAGAGTTGCTTTTGACCTAACCAGATAATTTGGCTCAAAACTAGATTCTATCTTCCTGAACCAGCTGCATGCAGTCCAAAAGAAAGTCTGGATGGGCTTGGTAATCCTTACCAGTTTATTTCCTGTCTTCTGGTATGTTTTACAACTCCTGTCTTTCTGGGAAAACTATAAATCAGGATAAGGGGTCTGAGAAAGAAAGAGATTGTTCCTGATTATAGTAATTGTAGTGAACAGCTTACATTTAAAATAAGCCTGAAATTGTTTAATCCTATCTTGTGGGCTATGTCTGCTTAATCTATCGTGTTAAGTCCCTCCTCCAGTCAGTATTATACAAATCTGCTTGAACTTTTGTCCAAGGCCTATCTAGAATATTATACAGTAATTAAAAGTATTACACTGGTGTAACTCAGCCTTTCTGGATGGTTAACCACCATACATAATGCCCCAATTTGGCTGAAAACAAAAGTTGGTTAATCTGGGCTAACTGTATGGATTTATACACCCAAAAGAAAAGTATAACCAAAAGATAAGTAATCATTATATTTCCTTTAAAGTCTGAAAGATCGTGCCTCCAAACACTAGATTTTAAATCGTTTAAAGTCATATGAGATCTGTTGTTACCAAATAATAAAGTTTCCTCTTTCTGCTTAAGCAGTTACCTAAGGGAAAACACACTGTGTCCATTGAAATTTCCTGGAAAGCAGAGGCTGAGTCCAGACACCATGGACAAATGAACAAAAGGAGAAGCCCAATAATGGATGCTTCAGAACCCCTTTAGAATGGACTTTTAAGTTGGACATTTAATTCACCCTGTTCCTCTCTTGGTTCCCTGCCTAGAAAATGTACCTAGCTACTCTTGCCTTCACAGGCACTGGTCAAGGGTTTTGTTCTCTCTGTAACTATACTTTTTGGGGTCTTTTGGATAGATCCACTGAGCAGGGGTACCCCAGTTGCCACCTCCTATGCCCCTTTTCAGCATGGAAGAAGACAGAGCAGTCGGCACCCCAATTCCCTCTTGGCAATTGGGGTAACCTCCTCAGAGGGTAATGTGATAAAAGTAGGAGCTAAAAATTGGCTAGGCAGTTTAGGGTCAAGACCCCCCAAAGAGGCACTTTCTTTTTCAGCTGAGAGCTGAGGACTTCCTGGATCTGCCAGTGGACTTATCCTTTTGGTTGCTCTGACTCATGGCTCATACATCCTTAACTCACTTGTCAGATTTATTGACCAGTAGGTAAATTCCATTAAAATCATAGTGATAAGGACCCAATACAACCCCCCCTAGCAGAGATCATTCCATCTTGGAGACACCAACTGTGGTTCACTCTTGTGAACTTCCTTCAAGGAGTTGAAAGCCACATAATGAGAGGGAGAGATGAGTTGCAACCCCAGGTTTTATTAAAGGCCCCTGGTCACAACAGTTTATTAACTACACCTTGACCCTTGGCTCCCAAATGTCTCCCTTAACTCTACCCACCCCGAGGTCATAGCCTTTGATACTAGCTGTGTTTCACAGGTGTGGTCTAAGCTAAGTCCATTTT
The DNA here is from genome assembly GCA_009823505.1 of Rhizomys pruinosus. Lineage (NCBI taxonomy): Eukaryota > Metazoa > Chordata > Mammalia > Rodentia > Spalacidae > Rhizomys > Rhizomys pruinosus. The sequence continues at coordinate 855,046 of VZQC01011509.1, forward strand.
TGACCCTGCTGCATTGGTCCCCTGGGGCGTCCTCTGCCTCCTGGCCCTACGCTGCCTTTTTCTCTTCAGGTGTCTGTTTTGCTTTGCCTGCAGCCAACGCCAGGTCAACAAAACAATGGCCCAGGTCCTCTCAGCAATGGTCAATAGGGACTCTGCACACGACCCTCCAGATGAGGTGATTCTCATCTGGTTCTCATCCATCCACAATTCATGGGAATGAGCTTGTCTCTCTCCTCGAGGTAGCACTCCTGGCCTCTTCCCTCAGTGGCTGGCCAGTCAAAGATGGGTAAGACCCTGCAAAACCAGGGCAAACTAAGACAGACACAGTCAAAATGTCAGAATGCCAGAGGTGGGGTCGAGAAGGTTCAGGCATAGCACCCGAGCTCCCACTGGACCACTCCTCACACAAAATTAAATACAAAGGGTGGAAATGTAGTAGCCAGTATGCTGAGAATTACACATGTGCAGAGCTTGTCCCTCATCAACCTAACCTACCCTAGGCAGGCGAGACCATACAAGCAGCTGAGTTGCAGACCTGGGCCAATCACAAGGCAACATGACACTGCACCGAGAGTGGAATTCAAACAGTACATAAACCTTAACCTTGCCCCCAATAAATGAATCAGTGGCAGCTTGCCCTCTACCTGCAGTCACCTGATTCCCAGGGTCTGTGTCTTGACTCTGTGCCTCTCACCCCTTCTTGTTCATGGTCGGACCCCAAAATTCCCCAGCAGGCCTGAGGGATTGTCTACAGTGGTGCATGCCTTTAATCACAGCACTTGGAAGGCAGAGGTAGGTGAATCTCTGTTAGTTCAAGACCAACCTGGTCTACATAGCGAGCTCTAGGCCAGCTGGGATTAATGGGAGACCCTGTCTCAAAAAGACCAAAAACAAACAAACAAATAAACAAACAAACAGTTAAAAAGTGAGACCTCATTAAACTAAAAGCCTTTGTACTGCAAAAGAAACAACCAAAGAAGTAAAGAGAAAACCCACAGAGTGGGAGAAAATCTTCCCAGTCTTACTTCTACTCAAATCAACACCATTGACAACATCCTGATGCATTTAGTCCTCAGAATTTGGTGTTCAGAAGGAAATATGACCATAACAAGCAGGCTGTACTGCTAGGTCAAGAACAGACAAGCCGTTCCTTCTCCCTACTGCTACTGGGAAGCTTCTGGGTAACTTCTTACTCACCTGTCTAGACCTAGAGAGATGGCTCAGAGGTGAACAGTGCTTGCTGCTCAGACATGAGGACCAGAGTTCAGAGTCTAGAACACACCTAACAAGCTAGGTGTCCTGTGCATGCCCATAACCCCAGCTCTGTGAGGTGAAGTTAGGGCTTGCTGGCTTCCAGCCTAGCCAGGAAAATATGAGTCAGAGGATCAGGGAGAAACCTGCCTCAAGGGAATAGTAGAGGTTGATAGAGAGGGACACACAATTTCTTTTTGGTCTCTGTAAACACACACACACACACACACACACACACACACACTCACGCCTCATTTAAAAGTCCAATATATATCACATTAAAATGTGAAGCCTCATCGGATGAAATGTCTCTTATTGCCATTCCAGGCTGTCCCAATCTGAACTGTGGGCCTCAAGCATGCATCAGAAGGCACAGCCAAGGTGGCTTTCAGTTCTCAAATGGATCCTTCTGTGGAACAGCTAGGGTAGAAGCAGAGAGCACCCTCAATTTCTCCTGAGTGCTCCCACAAATCAACTACAACAGCAAGGTTTTTCCTGGATAAATTTTACAGCTTCTCTAGGCTCTTTGGGCAACATATGAGTTAAGAGTTTTATGATTTTTAATCTTATCATTACTTTAAAAACAGTCTTTTGTAGGCATCAGCAAATATCACCTAGGGTCAGATCAAATCTTCAAATACCATTTAAAAAATTTTTTTATTAATTTTATTTATTTCTGTATGTGTATGAATGTACTGTGCACCCGTGTTGTGCAATGCTGCAGAGGTCAGAAGAGGGTCTCGGATTCCCCTGGAACTGGAGTTCTCCTGGAATTGGAGTTTCAGACGGTTCTCGGCCGCCATGTGGGTGCTGGGGATCGAACCCGGGTCCTCTGTAAGAGCGGTCGGCACTCTTAACCACTAGGCCATCTCTCCAGCCCCTTCAAATACCATTTTATTGAAAACTCCCGTCTTCCTCCAGCAGGGAGGTCTGTGGCAAAGGGTCATAGTTTCCTCTGCTTCTCACGGTCCCCCCATCCCACTTGCTGGCATGATATTAAGCCAGGGAAGCAGAGGCCCTCTCTGTGAGCAGAGCTGGATGTGTGAGTGTCATCTGAGAGCGTCTGGCCCTGGCTGTTCCTGCTTTTCCTGTAGAGCTTTCTAGTGGACTCTCAAGAGCTTCTCCAGCCTCTGGGATTTCTCCTTCTCATATCAGGGGGTCTTTCTAGAGAGACAGTAGGATTTCTACCACAGTCTTTTCATTTTCAGCAGACCTCCTCCCTTTGCCTATGGAAACCCCATCCCTCTGAGTGGTCCCTTTGGCTGGAATTCATCCCCCCCCCACTTTGGAGGAGTTTATTTTTATGTGGGGGAAGTGTCAGTCTTTTAGTTTTACTCAGACCTTCAGCTGACGATGAGACCACTCACATTAGGGAGGGTGATCTGCTGTACTCAGCCTACTCATTTGATAGCTAAAAACAAGTTCAGGGTCAGGCTGTTCTCCTACCTCCCTTGGCCTCCCTCATGGGGGTAACAGTGGTGCGGTGCCAATGGCCGCTGGGACAGTGATTCTGAAGGCAGCGGGGAAGACCAGGAACACTTTGCTTGAGATTTCAAGAACTCTTTTTTTTTTTTTTAAGACAGGGATTCCCTATAGCCCCAGCTAGCCTGGAACTCCCTATGTAGACCAGGCTGGCCTTAAACTCACAGAGATCCACCTGCCTCTGCCTCCTGAGTACTGGGATTAAAGGCGTGCACCACCATGCCCAGCCTAAGGTGGTTCTTAGCTGCTATGTGGGTGCTGGGAATAGAACCTGGGTCCTCTGCAAAAGCAGTCAGTTCTCTTAACCACTGAGCCATCTTTACAGCCCCAAGATTTCAAGAATTCTTAACACTGGTTTAGACAAGAAAACTCTATTTGTATGTGCTTTGTGAATAAGGAATTAACCTAGAAGCTGTATTATGGGTTATTAAAGAGGTTTAGGGGGCTGCTGAAGGCATGGAAAGCTGACTTTCTGGATTTCTGGTGAGATGCTGCCCCTTCTGCAAGAGAGTCTGAAGACTGCATTGTGGCCAAGAGCATACAGTGCAATCGCCACACAGCAGTATGGAACACATATCATTTTTATTTTTATTTTTATTTTTATTTATAAATTTTATTTATTTATTTTTATGTGTATGAATGTACTGTCTGCATGTAGGTTTCTCCACCCATGTTGTGCAATGCTGCAGAGGTCAGAAGAGGACGTCTGATTCCCCTGGAACTGCAGTTAAAGACGGGACGGCTCTCAGCTGCCATGTGGGTGCTGGGGATCGAACCCAGGTCCTCTGCAAGAGCAGTTGGTGCTCTTAACCACTAGGCCATCTCTCCAGCCCCCACATATCATTTTTAAAGTAATTATCAAATCCTAGCTTCACACAGCAGTGGAGAGTGGAGAGAGACTTGCCAGGTGTGTTCACATAGCATCAGGCTCACTCTTTAAAAATGGTCCAATGCTTTGGCATTGCTGTGTGTCTGCATTATGTAGTTCTTGTCTGTATTGCTGATAGATTTAACTTTCTAGGCTGTCTTTCATGTGTGTACATGTGAAATATAATAGAACCCATCAGTATTGATGTGTAGATGTTATGACTTATGGACATTTCCATCCTAAACTTTAATTTTAGGTTGAATATTTAAGAAAAGATGACACAATGCAGTGTCATGCATCCATAAAAACAATCATTTCAGTGGGTAAAACCTACTGAAAGCTGTCCAGGAACATGGAGAATATGTGACTAAACATCTAGGCAACTGTGGAGGTTTGAATGAGAAATGTCCACCAGAGGCTCAGGGATGTGAACATCCGGTGCCCAGCTGGAGTGCTGTTTGGAGAGGTTATGGAACCTTTAGAAGGCACAGCCTTGCTGGAGGAAGCACTTCACCGGCTAGGCTGTGAGGGTTTATAACCTTATCCCACTTCCTGCTATCTTCCTGCTTCCTATATGCAGTTGAGATGTGTATTAGTCACTTTTCTGTTGCTGTGATAGAACCACCATGACCAAAGGAACTTATAAAAGGGTTTATTTGAGCTTATGGTTGAGGGTTCCAGGGGAATCAGAGTCCATCGTGGCAGGGAGGCACGGTGGCAGGAGCTGGAGGAAAGCAGGGTTTCCCATCTTCAAGCAGGCACAGGAAGCAGAGCAAGCCTGGAGATTGGCAGGGCTTGTTGAATTCTCTAGGCCCACCCCCAGTGATGCACTTCCTCCAGCATGGCCACACCTTCTAAGATCTCCCAAAACAGCACCAGTTGGGGACAAAATGTCCAAATACTTGGAGTCTGTGGGGGACATTCTCATTCAAACCACCACATGATGTGATCTCTAAGCTTCCTGCTCTTGCGGCCATGTCATGCCATGACTCCCCAGTCTTAGGGACATCTAGTAAGCCACAGTGTGGAACCATAAGTCAAAATAAACTCTTTGGTATGTTGCTTTTGGGCATGGTATTTCATCACAGCTACAGAAAAGTTGCCAATCCAGCATTCAGCAACACAGGCAAGTTTATACATAAAATTGATCCATTACACTACTTAAATTAAATTGGGCCAGGCATGGTGGCACACGGCTTTAATCCTAGCACTTGGGAGGCAGAGGCAGGTGGATCTTTGTGAGTTCAAGGCCAGCCTGGTCTACAGAGTGAGTTCTAGGACAGCTGGGGCTACAGGGAGACCCTGTCTTGAAAAGACCAAATAAATAAATTGGCATTCATCTGAACTATACCAGTTTAGGTTGTCAATTTAATTCCTATAAACAGTACAATTATATTGAAAGATACTAAAATTCCATTTGACAAAACTAGTACCTTTTCATTACACACTTACACACACACACACACACACACAAAACACCTTTCAGGGACAAGAGAAATGGCTCAGTGGAGGCTCTTGCAGGGGACCTGGGTTCGATGCCTAGCATCCACCTGGTAGTTAATGCCATTTCCAGGAGATCCAACACTCTCCTCTGACCTCTGTGGACATTATACAACATGGATGCACTTACATATGTCCAGGCAAAACATTCATACACATAAAATAAAAATTAAAATAAATAAATTTTAAAAACCTTCAACAAAATAAAAATACAAGTACACTTCATCAAGTGATGAAAATCATTAATGAAAAACTCACTATGACATTTCACTTAATATGAAGGATTGATATTCCCCCCTAAGATCAGGAATAAGGCAAGGATGTACACTTATGCCACTTACATTCAACATTAACTGATGGTTCCAATCAGGACAGTTAGACAACTAAAAGAAATAAGATAGTCAAATATGTAAATACATGGTCTCAAGCAAATGAAAATCCGAGGAAATGCATACACCATGCATACATAATAACATATATAAAGCAAGTATAAATAAGACTGAAAACTCAAAATTCATATACAAATCTCAATTGAATTCCTATATATTATCAAGGAATAATCTGAAAATAAATTTAATGAAAAGTTCTATTTGTAGTAGCACTAAGTAAAATCAAGCACTCAGGAATAAATGTAACAAAAGAAGTCCAAAGTATTATATACCATTATACCCTGAACTACAAAACACAGTTAAATAAAGATCCAAATAGGGGCTACAGAGATGGCTCAGCTAGTCAACAATTTGCCATGCAAGCGTGAGGGTCTAATTTTGGGTCCCCACAAAATTTTAGGAAACAGAAAAAAACATAGACAGTTATCTTTTGCCTGAAGGTGACACAACTGGCCTTACAAAACAGCCCTTGCTCTGTAAGAAAACTCCAGGAGTCTGGCCTTCAAGGTCTATATTCCTGTTGGCAATCCATATTATGAGTTCCCACCACAATCACCCAATAAGCCATTTACAGCCTCTTACTCTTTCTCTAGCACACTTCTCCAAACTCCCCAGAATTCCTCCTGCAAGTAGGCTGAAAGGCTTAAGAACCACATGCTTTGGTTCAATCCTAGCCCTGCCCCAGTTCCCTGCTACCGATTTTCTAGTACTTGAGCATCACTCTGACCAAATACCTGACATACATGAGTTAAGGAGAGGGAAGACTTATTTTGTCTGTTTCAGAGAGGTCAATCCATGAATACTCGGCTCCATGCACTCGGTCAGAAAATCATGGTGGCAGGGGTGTGTGGCAAAGGACAGTTGTTTACTTCAGGATAGACAAGAAGAGGAGGAGGAGGAGGAGGAGGAGGAGGAGGAGGAGGAGGAGGAGGAAGAGAGAGAGAGAGAGAGAGAGAGAGAGAGAGAGAGAGAGAGAGAGAACAAAACATTCCCAAGGACTTACCTTTAGTGACCTACTTTCTCCAATTAGGTCCAACCCCCTAAAGTGTCCAGAACCTCCCAAAATGGCGCCACCAGCTGGCATTAGCTCCATGAAGCCTGCGCTCATGAAGGACATTTCATAGTTCAGTCACAACACAGTCCAAATGACCTGTGACAAGTATATCCATATAATAGAGTACTATTTGTCCATGAAAACAAAGAACTGATTCATGATGATTTCATTATGTACATGGGAAGAAGCCAGACCAAAAGCTATACATTGTCTTTACATGAAATCTCCAGAACAGACTGATCCATAGGGACAGCAATAGATCAGTGTCTGCCAGCAGCTGAAAGGAGGGGAGCCTGGGAAGCGACTGCTGATGGATGTAGAATGTCTCTTTGGGATATTGCAAATGTTCTAGAAGTAGCTAGCGGTGATGGCTGTACAACCTCGAATAGACCCAGAGCCACTGAACTACAGTTTAGCAGAATGGATCTTATGGTATATGAATTATAATTCAGTTCTTAAATTTTATTTTTATTTTAAGTATGAGTGTATTGCCTACATGTGCGTAAGTGCACCTGTGTCACATTCAATGCCTATAGAGGACAGAAGAGGGCATCAGATCCCCTAGAACTGGAGTTAGGGATGGTTGTTAGCCACCATGTAGGTGCTGGGATTCGAGCCCAGGTCTTCTTCAAGAACGGCCAGTCCTCCTAATCTCTGAGCCATCTCTCCAGCTCCCATATTTTTTAAAGTTAATGAAAAACAGCCTTTTGAAGGGAACAAAAGCTCATATCTGCTCAAACAGGGAGGGCTGCTGAGGAGGAGGGTGCAGATGCCAGGTCTGCCCTGGACTGTTTGGATTGAATGGGTCCAGGATGGGGCAGGAGAACCTTTCCATTTATATCTCCATGAATATTTCCATGTCTTAGCCATACTCTACCAAAAATGTAGGTAAGAGCAAAGCTAGCCAGGCATGGTAGGCAGCACATGCTTGTAGTCCTCTGACTCAGGAGTGAGTTTGAAGCCAGCTTGGGAAGAGTGTGAAACACTATCTCAAAAAAAAATTTAAAACTGAGTGAACATTAGAAATCTCCATCATCACCAAATGGCATTATATAAATCTGATGCTCACAGCCCAAGTCTTGGCAAGAACTAGAACACAAATCTCCAGGCTGTCCTAAGAACAGTGACTTGTGACAGGAACCCTGAGGAGAGCCTCAATCTGCTTCCAAGATTTACAGCCTCCTTACCTCAGTAATGACACCCTCCATTTGGTCCCATCCCACAAGACCCTTCAGCAGAGGGTTGGGCACAGCCTTCTCAAATCTGTCTTGGGCTTGTGAATCATCTTCCTTCCCTGCAAAGTTTTCAGCTGTCTGATTACAGAAAATAGGTTTGCATCTGCAGCCAGGAACCAGGGCTAGGTTTAATAAAACCTGAACTGGGTCCAGCTTCCAAGGACAATCAACATCAAGGAGTGCCACACATCTCTTCCCAGGATGGTAGCTTTGATGTAAAATGCCAGTTTTCCCAAGTAAAACATTTTCAGATTCACAAATGGCTACTTAGAATTTCTAATAAAATAAGTGCTAAAAAACATTCGGGCTTGAGAAGAAAATTAAAATAGCAACGTGGCTTACAAAAACCAACTCCTATCTATTTCCATTCCTCTTCTTAATAAAACAATATCCAAAGAACTTTGGCATGGTACTGAAAGAGGGCAGAATGGCCTTTCTAGGTTCTTCACATTTCCATTTTGTAAAATTCCATGTTTGGGGAATATTGCACAATTATTATTCTGTGCACATAGTACAAAACTTAAATCTACATGAAAAGTCTCCATCCATCCACTGTCGTCATCTCTCTCATTTCTTATCCAGGAATGGTGATTCCAGATACTGTTCCTAATCCTTGGGATAGGGCAGGAAAAACAAATAAAACATTATACTCTGATGGGGAAAATCACAAAGCGACCATGAGAGACTGGAGAGTGAGCTCTGCAGTTAAGAGCTGTGGTGGTTTCAACTAGAAATGCCCCCCTGTAGGCTCAGGTATTTGAACACTTGGTCCCTACTTGGTGTTGCTGTTTGGGGAGCTTTAGAAGGTGTGGCCTTGCTGGAGGAAGTATGTCACTGGGGGTGGGTTTGAGAGTTTATAGCCTCACCCCACTTCTGGTTCATTCCTTTCAATTCTCCCATGCATATAGAGATAGGATCTCTCAGCCATGGGTACTGATAAGTCTTATGAGAAAAGCAAACTAGTCAGATAAGGAACAGCTGTGGAGGTAAGAAGAACAGATAAACCAGATGACTGATTCACAGAACCTAGAAAAGAAAGTACTCCATGAATGGAGTTAAAGGCTGCTCAAAGATCAGGTGACGTGGGGACAAAGAGGTGACTGCTGGTGCTGATGTCTTACTTTATTATTGCTCTGGTAAAACAACTTAAGGGAGAAAGGGTTTTGACTCACAGTTCCTGAGGGGTGTGGTGGAAGCCAGAAGGGCCAGGCAGTACGCAAAGAACATACAGTGGCAGAATCAGGAACCTGGCTGGTCATTGCTCCTAGAGTCCGCAACGTTAGACTGTTAGTGGAAAAAAGATGCTGCACGGTATGTAGATGTAGAGCATGCTGCTATTTGCTATTTGAGTTCACACACACACACACACACACACACACACACACGTAGGATGTAGAGCCAGATTATGAAATTTCAAGGCCTACCCTCAGTTATTCACTTATCCACTTCCTCCACTGAGGCTCCACTTATTTTTAGGTGGGGGTCTTTTTGAAACAGGGTCTTCCTGTAGCCCCAGCTGGCCAGAACTCACTTTGTAGACCAGGCTGGTCTTGAACTCATGGAGATCTGCCTGTCTCTGCCTCCAAAGTGCTGGGATTAAAGGCGTGTGCCACCATGCCCAGCTCAAGGCTCCACCTCTTAAAGGCTCCACAGCCTTCCCAAACAGTGCTATCACCTGGTATCAAGTGTTCAAACATGTGAGCCTCTGAAGGACATTTTACATTCCAACCACAACAGCCGGCTTTGGTTCAGTGATGAGACGGTAAGTTTGATAATCATTCTGTCAGACTGCTATTATCAAAGCTCAACTGAAAATGGATTGGAGGGGCTAGAGAGATGGCTTGGTGGTTAAGAGCACTGACTGCTCCTGCAGAGGACCCAGGTTCGATTCCCAGCACCCACACGGCGGCTAAGAATGGTCTTTAACTCTGGTTCCAGGGGAATCGACACCCTCTTCTGACCTCTGTGGCATTGCACAACACAGGTGCAACAACCTACATGCACACAGTACATTCATACACATAAAAATAATAAATAGCCGGGCGTGGTGGTGCATGCCTTTAATCCTAGCACTTGGGAGGCAGAGGCAGGAGAATCTTTCTGAGTTCAAGGCCAGCCTGGTCTACAGAGTGAGGTCCAGGACAGCTGGGGCTACAGGGAGACCCTGCCTCGAAAAGACCAAAAAAAAAAAAAATAATAATAATAATAATAAATTTTTTAAAGAAAATGGATTGGAAAGGTGCTATAAAGATTGTAACTAACCAGGCGTGTGGTGGCACACGCCTTTAATCGCAGCAGTCAGGAGACAGAGGCAGGCGGATTGCTGTGAGTTCAAGGCCAGCCTAGTCTCCATAGTGAGTTCCAGGACACCTGGGGCTATAGGGAGAACCTATCTCAAACACACACACACACACACACACACACACACACACACACACACACACACAAAGATTGTAACTAATCCTTTGCAAGAATAGTAAACAAAAAAAAACAGGTAGGAGAAGACGGCCCAGGTGAAGGGCTTCCCAAATGCAGGCTTGTCTTATGTGCTATGTCAAGACATATTTGTATGTGAAGAAATCCAGAAGGAAAAGGTAAGTTCATTCAGGAAAGAAAGGGGACCTTTGGTAAAGTCCTTGAAAGGGTAAGAAGAGCACAAGGGACTAGGACTCAAGGAGTCTTATCGAAGCTAGAAGCTAGGCTAGGCATGCAGCTTTTGTTATTTTTGTTGTTGTTGTTATGGCCTTTTTAAATTTTAATTTCTTATTAAATTGAATTTTATACAATGTTATTTCAATTATATTTAGACCCCCTACCCTATCTCTACCTCTTTTGTAACCCCCACATTGCCAGATTTCATGTATATAATGGGCCTTTAGATTTTATAGCATCAGACCCTTTCATACGATGGATGTACACAGATACATACAGGGGTATGTATTTGTTTGTGCGTGTGTGTGTGTGTGTGTGTGTGTGTGTGCATGTGTGCATGTGCATGCATATGTAAACTCAAATAGTAAATGGCAGCATGTGCTACATAATTTTTGGCATCTTGCTTTTCAAATTTTTTAAATTTACTTTTTTATTTTACATGTATGTGTCTTTTATACATGTGTGCAATGCCTGAAGAGGCCAAAGAGGGCATCAAAGCCCCCGGAACTGGAGTTACAGCTGGTTGTTAGCTGCCATATGAGTGCTGGGAACCAAACCTGAGTCTTCAGAAGAGCAGCCAGTGCTCTTAACTGGTGACCCATCACTTCAGTCCCAAGTCTTTCCTTCCTTCCTTCCTTCCTTCCTTCCTTCCTTCCTTCCTTCCTTCCTTCCTGTCTTTTTAACTTAACAGAATATTGAATCTTATGGTCTTTAATATTCTTCTTTTGTAGCTGTATGTTACCACCACTCATTATTACATTATAAATTACTTCTAAACTTCTACCTATGGACATTGGTTATTTCCAGACTTTTCAATTGCAAATGATGTTTTAATGAATTGCTTTTAAAACATGCCAGTAGAACTGCAGAATACCTGACCAGAAAGGAAACTTCTAAGCCAAATAATGTAAATATTTTAATTTCAAAAAACTATTACCAAATTGTGCCTAATTTATACTTATTTATAAATCTAAATGTATAAAACCTATTTCTGCATCATCTATTCAGTATCAAATACTCTTTTATAAACTTATCTTTTTTTAATTTTTATTTTACATGTATGAGTATATTCTCTGTATGTGTTTAAGTGCACCTGTGTTGTACAATGTTGGTAGAGATAAGAAGAGGGCGTTGGACCCCCGGAACTGGAGTTACAGACAGTTGTTAGGTGCAATATTGGTGCTGGGAATTGAACCCAGGTTCTCTGCAAGAGCAGTCAGTGCTCTTAACTGCTAGGCCATTTCTCCAGCCCCATGGTTTCTGCATTTTTTTCTTAATTTTTTAAATTTTATTTATTCTTTAAGTGTATGAATGTACAGTCTGCATGCAGGTCTGTGCACCCATGTCGTGCAATGCTGCAGAGGTCAGAAGAGGGTGTTGGATTCCCCTGGAACTGGAGTTAAAGATGGCTCTCAGCCACCATGTGGGTGCTGGGGATCGAACCTGGGTCCTCTGCAAGAGCAGTCAGTGCTCTTAACCATTGAGCCATCTCTCCAGCCCTATGATTTCTGCATTTTATACAATTCTTGTAATAAATTTTTTTCGGGACAGGGACTTCCTGTAGCACTTCCTATAGCACCAACTGGCCTGGAATTCACTATGTAGACCAGGCTGGCATCAATCTCACAGAGATCTGTCTCCTCTGCCTCTGGCGTTCTGGGATTAAAGATACGTACCACTGTTCCCAGCTTCTTTTCTAAAATTTTAAATTCGTGTGTGTGTGTGTGTGTGTGTGTGTGTGTGTGTGTGTGTGTGAAGTCCAGAAGAGGGCACCACATCCCTTGGACCTACAGGAAGTTGTCAACTGCCTGACATGGATTACTAGAAACCAAACTTGGGTCTTCTGCTCTGCAAGAGCAGAAAGCTCTCTTAACCACTGAGCCATCTATCCAGCCCCTTTATGACATTCTTAAAAGGCCTTCTGCACTCTGAGATAGTAAGAAAAGGATAAGAATGCTGATTTTTAAACTTTAAATCTTTGGCATATTGGGGACTTATTTCATACTATGAAATAAGTTAGAACTCCTACTGAATCTTTTATGATTATCCAGACTCCTAATGTTATATATTTATATAATACTGCCTTAATCATTGACTATATTCCTGGGCATGGGGGTTGGGGGGGAGATGCTTAAAGAAAAAGAGGATGCATTAACGAATTTGCAGAATGACATTAGAAGATTTCATATGCAAGATACAAGGAAGGTCCAGGATCTAGTCCTGCCCCAAGGCCCACTTGATCTTCTGGCTCTTTATACAACCTGATGTGCAGCCAGTCTCTGCCTCTCACACACTGCCTTTGCCTAGAGGGGCTTTTCCCTCCATCCTCTGGTTGACTCAGCTCTGCTCGTGGCCTCCAGGAAATCTGCTGCAGCCTCACCTGTGTATAACGTGTGTTGTGTTGGTTCCATTGGATTCCATGCTAATGTTTTGGAAAACTTACCATGTTAGGCACCAAGGTCAGATGGTCTGAGAACAGACAGGAGGCTTGCATGGCTAGCATGAAGTGGTCAGAGATGGCAAGATGTGAGAACTTGGTGGTGGTAAGCAGAGGCTAATCATACCAGTCTTTCCTAGACGCCAGGGAGTTAAGCTGCTACTCCAACTAACGAAGCTATTGGCATTGTCCATGGAGCAGCTGTGTGGTGTCTGGAAGCATAGAGAAGCGAAGCGTGCTTCCTTGCATTTCTTCCTTGTATTCCCTTATACATTGTGCATCACACTGGTGAATTGTCAGATGCTGTCTGAGCTCCGGAAGAGGGGTTGTCCCTCCCGCTTCAGACCCAAGCATGTCTATGCCAAGTGTCCTCCAAGGCGCCTGGTCTCAGCTGCCCTCCCCAACTCTGTGGCAGGAAAGAGAGGACAGCAAAAAAGCCCAAGAGTAACAACATTGTGCCCTCGAGAAGAGCTACAAGGTAACGGAGGTTACTGGTGCTTATCTCATGATATCACAATGCCTACAATAGGAAAGAGGAGTCAGAAGTTCAGGCACGGGAAGCTCACCCTCAGATAAAGTTCAGCTGGGAACGCATGCTGATTACCCAACTTCCCCAGTCAGTTTTCACAGGATATTGTGAGTGCCCAACTTGATGATGTCATCTCTATCTGTTGCTATTTATTCTTTTACTTAGAAACCTCACCTAAGGGGACAATGCTCTGCCAGGACTCTATCTGAAACTCCAGCTACCTTAAAGGGGGGTCCTCCAGTTGGTTTCTCCTGGATATTCTGAGTCTAAACTCTGATCTCTCTCTCTCTCTCTCTCTCTCTCTCTCTCTCTCTCTCTCTCTCTCTCTCTCTCTCCCCCTGCATCCCTTTCTCCCACTACTTGTTCTTTTACTTTGGCTTGCTATGCACTTAATAAACTCACTTGTTCAAAACCAAAAGCATAGCTATCATATATCATTCTCCAGACTGTACAGAACACAGAACACAATCAACCCTATCAAATGCTGCCAAAATGGTAAGTTTGTACTCTAAATATGCAGCAATGTGACATGTGATGCCTGCATGAAGGAGACTGGTGACTGAGGGTGGAGGCTAGGGAGAGGCACTAGAGGAAGGAGGATTGGAAAATGAGATGAGTGAGTGACTGTCGCCTCAGGGCATTCTCTTTTATATGCCCTTGCCCCCCCAACACAGCCAAGGCCAGACTGGCTGGTTGGGAGGGGTAGCTGGTTCCCTGCCTCCTCCCTATCCCTCAGAAGGACAACAGCCAAGTTTACAGTACAGTACTGGCAGGCAGGTGCCCCTTCTCATGAGAAAGTGTTTGATGTCCAAATCAGTCTCTTCCTTTTGGAGAGCCATCCATACCACAAGTGGCCTGCTGGAGTGCATTTAGTGCTGGCAAGGTGAGATTGGATGACAAGTCACTTCAGCCTGAAAGAGTGCTTTGTAGGCTGCTGCCAAGGGACAGGTTCCAGGCAGGGCCAGCCCTCCCCTCTGCTGCTTCCGTCCCAACTGCAGGTGCAAGCACCCAGACAAGTTTTCTGGTTTCCATCTATCCTATGACACCTGGGTTGGGGCATGCTTGTGGGCTTTGGGGTAGTTTGTTTTGGGTCTTCAGTCTGCTAAATGTCACTACATATGAGCACTTAGATGGCCAAAGATTAGCCACAAGGTTAAAATGACAATGCTACTAGGCTAACTTATACCCAAAGTCAACTGCTGTAGCAGAAGGAAAGAGGGAAAAATGGCATTTGTCTTTAAGTCACTGTTGTTTCAAGATGGGGCCATATATGTGCATTTTGGAAATCTTGCTAAAGGATCAACTTACTAAGGCTGGAGATGTCTCGGCAGTTAAGAGCTGTTGCAGAGAGGACCCAGGTTCAGTTCTCAGCACCCACATGGCAGATAATAATTGTCTATAACTCCAGTTTCAGGGGATCCAGTGCCCTCTTCTGGCCTCCAAGGGCAGTGCACACACATGGTGCACTTACATACATGTAGGCAAAGCACTCAGACACTTAAAAAAAGAATTTTCACTCAATTTACCATGCTAGGTGTTCTAGTTTGTCTTCCATTGCTGTGACAAAACACTCTGATTGACACCAACTTGGGGAGGAAAGGGTTTATTCAGCTTACATCACAGTTCATCACTCAGGGAGCCCAAGGTGGGAACTCAGGGCAGGAACCTGGAGGCAGCAGCTGAAGCACAAGCCATGGAGGAATGCTGTTCACTGGCTTGCTCCCCTGGCTCAGGCCCAGCCTGCCTTCTTATACAGTACACAACAACCTGCCCAGGGTGGCACCACTCATTGTGGGCTGGGCCCTCCCACATTGCCCGACAATCAAGACAATACTCCACAGATGTGGCCACAGGCCAATCCAGTGAAGTCAATTCCCCTATTGAGGCTCCCTCAACCCAGGTGTGTCAAGTTGACACTAAAGCTATCCAGCACACTAGGCTTACTGGCTCATGCTTGTAATCCCAGCTTTTGTGGAAGGGTGAAGCTGGAGCACTATAGTGCATTTGAGTCCAGCCAGGGCTATGTAATGAGTTCTAGGCCAGTCTGGGATACAGAATGAGCCTTCATCTCAAAAAACAAGGCACCCTAGCCCTTGGGAAGTGCTAGGCAGATCTCTTAAGGTCAAAGCCAGCTTGGTCTTATAGCAAGTTCCAGGCCTCTGTGGCTGGAGACCCTGTCCCAAAACAAAACAAACAAAAAAACAAAACAAACAACAAACCAGACACAAAACTACACAACGACAAAAAGAATCAGCTTGCTCAGCTTACCAGTAAATACATCTGTTTGTACCCAGTCGGTTAGCTGCTGTTCTGGGCAGGGAATGTTCTTTCTCCTCTTCAGTGTACACAGTCAGAATGGACCTGTTTCTCTTCCTGTCAGCAGAGAGTGGCATTCTAAAATCCCAAAGCTTCTTTCCTGGGGTTGTTGCTGCTCAAATCCCTTCCTCATTCTCTATTAATAGAATAGTATCCCTTCCCAAAGCAATTTTAGATGTGTGTGTGTGTGTGTGTGTGTGTGTGTGTGTTTGTGTTTATTGCAAAGTCCCATGTGCTTGTGATCCATCAAACACTGCCTTGTATTGTCATGTTACATGTGGGTGTCTTACTTGGCCAACTGTAATTGGACCTTCACCCCTAAGCTCCTCTGAGTTCCTTCCCTTCAGTTGGGTGTGTGGTGTAAACATTCTGGTTTAGCTTTGATGCATTGCTTTACCCTCAAGGATCCACACTGGGGAGGCCAGAGATAACCAGGTGAGTTTATTCAATGAAAATCAAAGGGCTTGGGAGCTGGAGAGATGGCTCAGCAGTTAAGAACACTGGCTGTTCTTTCAGAAGCCCCGGGTTTGATTCCCAGCACCCACATTGTGGCTAACAATGGTCCATAACTTCAGTTCCAGGAGATCAGAGGCCCTCTTCTGACCTCCTCAGGAATTACATGACTCTGGTGTACTTACATGCACACAGGCAATACACTCATACTCATAAAATAAAATAAAACAAAACAAAATAAAATATAAAAGCCAAATACCTTCTTTAAGAAAAGAAAAAATCAAAGGGCTGATAACTCAGTGCCAAGCAGGAAATGGAGTGCAGAAGCACTGGGCTGAGCGTGTTAAGGGAAGTCACCAGGCTGGGCCAGTCTGACAGGGCACATTGTGGCCTATTACAGTTGTCACTTGGTCTAGCAGAGGAGCCAGTAGCTTCTTTCCAAGCTGGATTGGTTTTATGGATGGATCTGACTAGCATTGTAAATCGCTGGGCCCCTCACAGCGAAGTTTATGTCTGTCCTCTTTTCCCGTTCCCCAAAGCCTTTTCATCACCATTCTCATTTTTTTCTTCTTCTTACAACATCTGTTTCTATGAAAAGATTAATGTTCATGGTTCAGCTCTCCGAAAGAAAGCGCTGATAGCGGGGAAGCAGCGAGCTAGGATGCCCGCACTTCCCCGAGCTGCTTCTGGGCGTTGTGCTTCTGCTTTTAATCTTGCCGCTGTCAAGCTCCATTAGGAGGTCTGAGCATCAGCCTCCTACCTTTGGGGCCTGGCCTCCCATCAGCCCTGGCTGAAAAGAGGAAAGCTTTTGAGACTGGTATCAAAGAAGAAGGACAGACTGCATATTGAAAAGAGTAGGGACCGTACTCTCTGTCCTGATGGCCTGGTCCCCTTACACAGCACAGGACAGTGTTTATCCTCCCAGGGGCAAACAATGACAGCCACGGGTGGAAGCCATCCAAACACTATACACCCACATCCACACAGGGACTTAGAAACAGCAGATCAGGGCTAAATGGGGGATTTCCTCTGAGAGCACAGAATCCTGCACCTCTGCTCAGTGAGAGCCCGGTCAGTGCTCCTGGGTAACAGATGTTCCTGCTGGCTAGGCTTCTTGTCTAGCCCTCTGGGTGGCTTTGCAGAGTCAGAAGCAACACTTTCTGCCTCAAAAGACTAGCAAGAAGCTCCCAGGAAGGCAGAGACCCCCTGTGTGGCTCCCCTTCTGTGCATTTGATAAAACCAATGCCATGGAGAAGCTGGAGGGGCTGGAGAGATGGCTGGGGGTTAAGGGCACCGACTGCTCTTACAGAGGATTCAGGCTCCATTCCCAGCACCCACATGGCAGTTAACAACCATGGTTAACTCCAATTCCAGGGGATCCAACACCTTCTTCTGACCTCTGTACCCACATGGTACACTTACATGCAGGCCAAACATTCATAGATATAAAAACTAAAAAAAGGAAATGCTTGTTCTCTGACTAGAATTAGCACCTTTGTCATCATCAGCAGGAAATATTAAGAGTGTTCAGGTTATTTTGGTGGAAAATGTGTGTGTGTGTATTTGTGTGTGTGTGTGTGTGTGAGAGAGAGAAGCATATATTTGTGCTACATACTCTTCCAGCTTCTTGATATTTTTATAAAAAAAAAAAAAAAAAAACACTCATTTGTACCAAAGAGCTCTTTTGTATTAGAAAAAAAAACACTGATTTTTGTTCAGACATTCTCTGACAGATGGGACACGAGCTGGTGAAGAAAACAAGGCAGGTCAGGAGTGCGGATCCTTGCACTCTTGTCTCCACAGCTAATTGTTGAAGTAAAAGCTTTTTCTCTTAGGGCCAAAATAAGTATTTACTGTGGAATATTTCTGTCCTAGTGACTATTGCTGTAATAAACACATAGACCAAAACCAACTTGGGGAGGAAACAGTTTATCTTATGGCTCTCATCACTGGGAAGTCAGGGCAGCAACTCAGTACGAGAACCTGGAAGCATTGGAGAAACACTGATGACTGGCTTCCTCTCCAGGCCCATGCTCAGCATGCTTTCTTTTTTTTTTTCTTTTTTTTTTTTCTTTTTTGGTCTTTTTGAGACAGGGTCTCCCTGTAGCCCCAGCTGTCCTGGAACTCACTCTGTAGACCAGGCTGGCCTTGAACTCACAAAGATCCACCTGCCTCTGCCTCCCAAGTGCTAGGATTAAAGGCATCCGCCACCACGCCCGGCATCAGCCTGCTTTCTTATACAACACAGGACCACCTGCCAAGGGATGGCACTGCCCACAGTGAGCTGGGCCCTCCCACATCACTCAATAATCCAGAAAATGCTCACAGACATGCCCACAGGTCAAGCCAATGGAGGCAATTCCCCAGGTGAGGTTCCCTCTTCTCAGGTGTGTCATGTTGATAACTAAAGCTATCCAACACAATTTATTTATTTGTTATTTAATAGTTTTTATTTAACTTGAAATTAAAATGTATTTGCATAAGATAAAGTGATGTGGGATATCCATGGCTAGTTTTAGTGATACAAACTTGACATGCGTCTTCTTTATTATTTATTTTTGGTGGGGGTTTTTGTTTTTGTTTTGTTTTGTTTCTGAAACAAGCCTAGAACTCACTATGTAGATCAGGCTGGTATCAGTGTCACAGATATCTGCCTGCCTCTACCTCCCTCCCATGTGGGGGATTAAAGGCATGCACTGCCACATCTAACTATACTTATTTTTAAAAATAGTTAATTGTGCTTCTTTCATTAGGTCAAAGTAAATATTTTTCTGGTTCTTGTTTGTTGTTTCTTTGACAGGGTTTCACTGTGCAGCACAAGCTGGGCTGGAACTTTCCATGGAAACCAGACTGGCCTCAAACTCACAGAAATTCACCTGCCTCTGCCTCCTGAGTGCTGGGATTAAAGACATGTATGATCACACCTATTAAAGACACAGCCCAGGCTGGCCTCAAACTTGTGATCCTCCTACCTTTATCTCTTCAAGATATCCCAGTGGCATGCATCACTACAACTGGCAGTTCTTTACTAAAAAGAATATATTTCCCATATTTATGTGTGTGTGGTATGAGAGTGTTATGTATGCATCTCCCTGTGTATATGACACATGTGTGTGCAATGTATGTGCTCCTACATGTGGAGAGCTGAAATTGATATCTGGTATCTTTCTCTAGCATTCTCTACCTTATATCTTGAGGAAGACTCTCGCTGAACACCGAGCTCGTCCATTCAGCTAGTCTGGTTAGCCATCTTGCCCCAGGGATTCCTTATGGAAAAGGCTACCAAGTCCATTCCATTTTTATGTGGGTTCTGGGGATCCAAACTCCACTCCTTAACTCTTGAGTGGCAAGTGCCTTCCTGGCTAAGCTGTCTCCCTAGCACTCTAATTCTTTTGTACAGTAGTGACAGGAATATAATTTGTGTTGGAAGCTTGAAACAAGTCAAGTCAGAACAACCTGGGCAGAGAGAAGGGATACAGATTTGTGAGGTAATGTGCCATGAAAAGCTGTTGTGGGAGCCAGGGTGTGAAGTAGCCACTGTGAACAGAAGTGTCCCCTGTCCTGTGTGACAATGAGCTCATCATTGATGATGTGAGAACCTCAAAAGGCAATCTCAAAACAATGGCTCTCTCAGGAGAGAGGATGTCAGTGCAGAGAGTGATTGGATTTCCAGGGAAATGGGTAACTGGCTTGACAAGATGTGCAACTCAAAACAGGTCAATTTGCATGATACATTTCACTGTTATTTTTGTTGTTTGAGATGGTCTCACGCTGTAGTCCAGGCTGTGGTGGAACTCATTGTTTAACTAGATTAGCCTTGAACTCCTTATTTAGCTAGGACAGCCTTGAACTCATGGTGACTGTCTTGCCTCAGCCTCTTGAGTGTTAGGATTACAAGGTATGAGCCACCATACCTTGTGGTGGAGATTTGTTTGTTGTTTGGCTTGGTTTGGTTTGGTGAGACAGGATCTCCCTGTAGCCCCTAGCCTGTAACTCATTATGTAGACCAGGCTAGCCTTGATCTCACAGAGATCAGCCTGCCTCTGCCTTCTGAGTGCTTGGATAACTGGGGTATACTACTGTGCCTGGCTCTTATGGTAGGTTTTTAACTATAATTTCCAACACAGGAATTAAATATTGATTTGTGGTACCATTGGGAAGAATGAACAGTGCTCCGACCTCAGGCTTTGGCATCAAGATTAGGAACTGCTCAGACGGCAGTGCTTGGACTTGCCCATCATGACCACTGGACTTCTTGCAGTTTGCCCAGTAGCAGGAAACAGTCTTTCTCCTCTTGTGCCTATTTTCTTATTTACAAATACACTACATATAGTTGTGTTTAAAGGGCAAACATTCCATCCTTGTAGAGGACAGATTTGACACCCTTGATAAAGCAAAGAGACCAGAGTGCCCACAATGTAATTCTAAATATATTCAGATCTTTCTGCAAAACCTTGACTTCACAACACTTTACATTCTATTCCCACATACAAAATAGACTAGTAACCCCAGTTCTCATGAACACAGAAGATCTCAACCATGTGAATTAGTTGCTGAATAGGGATTGTGTTGAAAAAATATAAATATGTTAATGGCTTATCTATTGTGAGTAGCTAAAAACAGACCAAAGGTCAGCTAATTCCATTTTTTAAAGTAATTTTCCTTTGATTTACAGTTTCACAACAGTTCCAGGAACCAATTACACAGCTTATAAATCTGAAGATGGAATTTCTCCTAGTCGTTTACTGAATTATGCTATAGCTCTTTCATGACTTTTTATTCGAGAACTGATTCCTCCTTAAATAGTTTTGGTGACCCATGCCAAAATGGAAATTGAACTTCAACTTTGATTTTTCTGGAAGCAGATGCTCGAGAGCTGTCCCGTGCTGGCTGGTGCCTTAGAGAGTCCGCACCAGCGCTGTCTCCATGTAGCCTCACATTTTTTACCCTGTTTGATATAACAATTAACTCGGTCATGAAAAAGTGAGGGATGGGGCTGGGGAGATGGCTCAGTCCATGAAGTGCTTGGGGCTGGGGAGATGGCTCAGTCCATGAAGTACTTGCCACATAAGCACCGAGGACCAGAGTTAGATTCCTAACACCAAAGTTTTAAAAAAGAGCGAGGCATGGTATCAAACACCTGTAATCCCAGTGCTGGGGACATGGAGACAGACATGGAGACAGGAGGATCCCTGCCGTCACTGGTCAGCCAGCCTGGCCTACTTGGAAGGTCCCAGGACCCGGTGAGAGATCTTGTCAAAAAACAAGGCAGATGGCTCCTGGGAAATGACACACTGAAGTTAACCCCTGGTCTCCATGTACATACACACCTGTCCACACCCACACTTCCCCCAATTTTATTTATTTATTTATTTATTTATTTATTTATTTATTTATTTATTTGTGTGTGTGTGTGTGTGTGTGTGTGTGTGTGTGTGTTTTCAGACTCCCTGTAGCCCCAGCTGGCCTGGAACTCACTATGTAGACCAGGCTGGCCTTGAACACACAGAGATCCACCTGCCTCTGCTTGGCACTAAAGACAGTTCTTAGCCACCATGTGGTTGCTGGGAATCGAACCTGGGTCCTCTGCAAGAGTAGTCAGTGCTCTTAACTGCTGAACTATCTCTCCAGCCCCAAGGCAGGATGGAAAGACAGGAACATTACGCATCCTTTTTAAACACCTACATCTAAATGTAAAGTGAGCACTCTCTGACTGCAGTGAGCTCACACTTTGCTTCACTCTGGATCTTCCTGGAACTTTCTTCTGTGACTGCAGAGTCAAGGATCTGGCTTTTCCTGAGTTGGAGGTCCCTAAAGACAGGAACAGGCTGCTGGGGGCAGTGCTGGGCTATGTCCCTCTATTGCTGCTGACAGAAGTACTTCATGATGGTCATACTTTGTAGAACAGTGTTCTAAAATAAATAAATAAATAAATAAATAAATAAATAAATAAACACACTATTAGGGACTAGAGAGACATCTCAATGGTTAAGAGCAATAATTGCTTTTGCAGAGGACCTGGGTTTGATTCCCAGCACCCACATGGCAGCTGACAACCATCTCTTCTGACCTCCACAAGCATTGCACATGAGTGCACCTACCTACATGCAAGCAATACACTTATATACATAAAATAAAAATAGTAAATTTTTAAAAATTAAATAATAAACACCCAGGTATAGTGCCATATGCCTTTAACCGTGGCACTCAGGAGGCAGAGGCAGGCGGATCTCTGTGAGTTCAAGCCCAGCCTGGTCTACAGAGTGAGTTCCAGGCCAGCTGGGGCTATAGGAAGACCCTGTCTCAAAAAAAAAAAAATACTAATAAATAAAATATTTCACATATGTTATTAGTTCTTTGGGCCATTCATACAATGTATTTGATCATACCCCCTTCCTCAGCCCTACCCCATCTTCCTACACACCGAACTTCATGTTTTACTGTTTAATTAATTTATTTATTTTTAGTAAGCCATGTTTGTTCCCTCAAGAGCAGCTGAGCTGGTTGTAAATGTCGGCTTAGTCATCAGTTGGTCCTGCTGATGCAGGTGAGGAAAGCTGGAAGACAGGTTGGAACAGAGACCTGCTCAGACAGCCACCTCCAGTGCAACAGTGATGAGCATCTGACCATAATATGAACCTGAGGCTCATCCAGAAGGACCAGGAACCTGGGCAATCTTAGCACCTTTTTTTTTTTATTGATGCTTTGTGTATTTCATACATCATTTTCCAATTCAGTTCAGGCATATTTCCCCTTCCCTTCCCCCCTCCCACCCCACCATCCCAAGTCATGCATTCTGCCATAACTGTCCTGCATCTTTCTCTCAGTTTTTTTTCCCATTTTTTAGCAATAAGTGATAATTTATGAGTACAAGCATCCTTCATGTAAAACCAATTTGCAAGCAGTTGAACTGACCGAAATGTAGGATCGAAAGGTTATTCCTGGACAAACTGTCAGCCCATGAAAGAAAACAGCCAGAAGTGACCAGAATCCAAGACAACAGCTCCAGAGAAAGTAGACTGTTTTGCTTCTCATCCACCTGTGCCCCTTGTCTAAGCCTAGGGAAAAATCTTAGTATCTTTTTAAAAAGACTTATTTTCGCCGGGCATGGTGGCGCACGCCTTTAATCCTAGCACTTGGGAGGCAGAGGCAGGTGGATCTTTGTGAGTTCGAGGCCAGCCTGGTCTACGAGGGAGTTCCAGGCCAGCTGGACAAAAGACCAAAAAAAAAAAAAAAAAAAAAAAAAAGAAAAAGAAATATTGCTGACGATTTGGGAGGAGGTTTCATAAAAGGGTGATTCCCCGCTTAGTCTCAGGTTCTCCTGCGTTTCTCTTAGCTTCTTTCCATCTTTGTTTCTCATGTCCTCATTTCACGGACAACAGTTTGTTGGGCTGGAGCCATGGCTTGGTGGTTAAGATCACTTGCTTCTCTTCCAGAGGAGCTCAATCCAGCCCAACCGTGGGCAGCTCATAAGAGGTGGCTCACAACCTTCTCTAACTCCAGCTTCTGGGGATCCAACGCCCTCTGCTGGCCTCTGCAGACACCTACATGGCACACATAAATACACAAATATTTTTTTTAAAGAGAGGGCAGTTTGTTGAGAACCAATTTCCACCCAGATTGTGGTATAGCTATTTCCCCCAGGCATAACACAATGATTACCATCATAGAGCAGCAACTGCTAAGGTGAACTGCAGAATTCCTCAGCTCCATAGCTGATGAAGCATACAGAAAGATACAGTGATGGGCTGGAGAGATGGCCTAGCGGTTAAGAGCGCCGACTGCTCTTGCAGAGGACCCGGGTTCGATCCCCAGCACCCACATGGCGGCTGAGAGCCGTCTGAAACTCCAATTCCAGGAGAACTCCTGTTCCACGGGAGTCCGACACCCTCTTCTGACCTCCGCGGCATTGCACAACACGGGTGCACAAACTTGCATGCAGACAATACATTCATACACATACAGAAATAAATAAAATTTAAAAAAAAAAAAGAAAGATACAGTGATGACTAGGTCTGTGGTGATGGTAACGGGGCTGCTAACACTCCCAAGTAGAAAGAGAAAGAGTCAAGGGACCCCCCCACTTGAGGTTCAATTGCAGCCATTGCCCTCTTCTGCCACCCAGATGCAGGTGTCTTGTGGTGCTGGAGAAAGCAGGAGGTGGAAGGTTAGTATAAGACAGATCCAGTATAGCTTTCTGAGGTTGTCACTCACAATAGGGTGGGACTTTCAGTGACAAAAACTGCATTTGATTCACCCACACTCATGTAACTGTGGGGATGGGTCTAGGTCCTGCTCTGAATGACTCCATATATATGTCTATATAACACAGTGGCTTTGAGGCTGTGTGACTCAATTTTACAGGCAGTGTTTGTCTCCTTGTGAGTGCACCACAGAAGCAGGATGACTGCCTGTCATCATGTAGACACCATTCATGAGGCACAGGCTGGAAAATAACCTATTCCTAAAGGTAAAATGTTACCACTCAAAACCTACAAATGCAGACAGGAAACAGATGAGCTCATGGGCATGTTCAAACCCTGTCAGCAGAGCCAGACCTGATAGCTTGCCATACATATCAGGCCACCTCAGCAGGACCTCAGAAAGAGAACAACCTACGTTGCAATGGTGACCACCCCACTGACCTGTCAAAGACCACCCAGTGTATATGTCAAAGGACTGACAGGCAGAAGACTCCTAATGCCTCAGGGCTTCAGCTCAGTTCAGTCCTAACTGCCAACACAGACTACTCAAACAGCTATCCTTTCACCTATCTGCCCACCTGTACACCCATCTGAGCAGATCTGTGTGTCACCTCTATGCATCCAGAGTCCCTCATCTCCCTTCTACAGCTCAATTCAACCCTGAGACCTGGATCAACTCTGCAGTGATTGGACTTTGGGAGCTTCTAGGAGCTCTCCAGTGAGTTAATGTTTGGTCTAACCACTGCAGAGACTATTTGTATCTGTGTCAGCCCTCTACTTCCACTAAAGCCTTGTTGAACTCCCTGACCTCTGCTGTGGCTTCCTTAACCCTTTTGTTGCCATTCATAAATATTGGTGTATATTTACAGAAATATGTAATTATTGTGAGTATGTAATGTGTAATCTGAGTTAATATTAGTAATTAAGATTAGAATAAAAGGCGAGGCATGCTAGTGTATGCCTTTAATCCCAGCACTGGGAGGCAGAAGCAGGTGGATCTCTGTGAGTTCAAGGCCAGCTTGGTCTACATATTGAGTTCCAGGCCAGCTGGGACTACAGGGAGACACTGTCTCAAAAAGACCATGAATAAAAGAACCTGTATTTGTCAATGGCCAGCTAATAAAGTAAATGAAACCAGCTGGCAAATTTCATCCAGTCAAACTGACATAGCTTTTGAGTTTGCTGCATTCAGTACATCAGCCATTGTGGAGAGGCATCGATATGCCGATCCATTCTCTGGCATAGCAGGCTCATGACACCAGCCCCTCATCCATACTACTGTAGGTAAGCCCAGTAAACTCACTGGTTCACCAAAGTGGGACCTGGCTGGGATTGCTCCTTTGGACTAAAATGAACAGATGTTTGTTCAGGTCTTTCTGAGAAAGGAAAGCAATACCCTAATTTGTAAAAGGTGAGTTGAAACATCTGCTTTTTAGTGTAAGGCACACTGATAGAATCGGAAGTCATTTTGCTTTGTAGCAAAATGAATAAATATTGACACTGAGTAAGACTGAGGTCTCCTAATCAGCTCAGAGCAAGGTTTATACTTAAATAGTCTATCATCTTTTTTAAACTTTGACTTTTAGAGGCTTTTGAAATTCAAATTGTGGGTAAAAGACCATGAGCCTGTAAAGGAGAAAAGCAGGGAGCTCGGCTTTATAATCTGGCTCCCCCCCTAGAGAAAGATGTGGTCTTAATAATAATTAAACAGTGCTCAACGTCTTTAGAAAGGAAAAGTTGAATCTCAGCTCTGATGTCATGTGGCTTAAAGGCCAGATGGCAGAATTGGCTAAATAACAAGAAATTAAATTAACATCTTTTTTTTCTATTTCCCAAGTCTGCTCAGGCTGCTATAACAATATCATAGACTGAGCAGCTTGTAAACAATAGAAACTTCTCACGGTTCTAGAGACTGGAAAGTCCTAGATCAAGACACGGGAAGATTTGATGGCTGCTGGCTCATCTTTGCTGTGTCTTCACAGGGTAGAATAAATAGGTCAACAGCTCTCTGCAGAGAGGAAGTGGGAAAAAGAGGGGCCCTCACACATTGTTCCTGGGAAAGTAAACTAGTGCAGCCGCTCTGGAAATCAGTCTGTAGATTTCTCAAAAAGAACTAGAACTAGATCTACCATATGAGCCTGCTCTACCACTCTTGGAAATGGAAACAACCTAGATGTCCATCAGCTGATGACTGGATAATGAAAATGTGGAACAGATCCACAATAGAATATTACTCAGCTGCAAAGAAAAATGAAATCTTCAGATGGATGGAGTTGGAAAAAAATTATTCTCAATACTATAACACAGTCCCCCAAAGAAAAACACCACATACTCTCTCGTGGGCAGTATACGTGGAGCCAAGAACATAGAAACAAGCCATTGGTGCGGGGAACACATTTAGAGCAGGGGTAGTAGAATATAGATGAAATGAAAGTGGAGGGAGGGAATATGGAGGGTGGGCAGAGGGCTCAGCAAGAAGTGGAGGGAGGGAATATGGAGGGTGGGCAGAGGGCTCAGCAAGAAGTGGAGGGCTGGGAAGGGCCCGGGGAAGGGTTAACCAGAATGAAGTGTGTGTGAAGAAGCTAGTTGGGAAGCTGTGATCTTCCAATTAAAAAAACATAGTTAAGAGAGGATAGTAGAACGTATTTGATACAGAAGGATGGGGAGAGGACTGGGGCCTTTAAATAGGGATGGGATGGGGGATGGAGAAAGGGGCTAAGGGTGGGTTAACCAACAATAAGAATGTATGAAGAAGTGCTATAAAACCCCATAGTTTGTAACTTGATTAAAAATATAATTTTAAAAGGAGTTTGAACAGAAGTGTGGGCCTTCTCCAGCCAGCAGTGGCCCACTCCACCAAGGGTAAGTGCCACGGAGGAAGAACTACTTCAGGAGTGTGTCAGAAGGCTGAACTCAACTCTTTTATTTTCCAGTACAGGGTATATAGGAAGCTTCTACCAATCGGCACAGAGAGCTTTAGAGATATCCAACCAGGAAGGGCATCATCTTGATGGTGCGGAAGAAATTCAGCAACTTGGCTTACTAATCAGGCCTGGAAGTGACCTGCAAGAAGGACCCCACATCAGTGAACAATGCGGCTCCCTGAAGGCATGGGTTATTAAATGAAAATCTTACTGCCAGGCAGGGATTACCTGGAGGTGTAGTTCAGTTGGTGGAGTGCTAACCTACCATGGAGGAAGCCCTGGGTTGCATCCTCAGCATCACACAAAACTGGGATGTGGCGGCAGGAAGACCAGGAGTTTAAGGTTATCCTTGGCTACCTAGTAAGTTGGAGGTTAGCCTGGGCTACAGGAGATACTGTCTCAGAAAAAAGGAAAGGTATAATAAAGGGGAAAACCAGAAATCA
Organism: Rhizomys pruinosus; assembly: GCA_009823505.1. Taxonomy (NCBI): domain Eukaryota; kingdom Metazoa; phylum Chordata; class Mammalia; order Rodentia; family Spalacidae; genus Rhizomys; species Rhizomys pruinosus. The sequence goes on from VZQC01011509.1 coordinate 882,783, forward strand.
ATAAGTTGAAAACTAAGAGCTGTTTTTTTAAAATATTAATATAATTAACAAACTTCCAGCCAAGAGTAGTAAGAAAAAAATAGAAGACACAACATAAATTGTACACTTAAAAAAATAAATGAGGCTGGGTGTGGTGGCACAACTGTAACCCCAGCACTCTGGAGGCAGAGGCAGGTCGATCTTTGTGAGTTCAAGGCCAGCCTGGTCTACACAGTGAGTTCCAGGACAGCTGGAGCTACAGGGAGACCCTGTCTCAAAAAGAACAAAAAAAAAAAAAAAAAAAGAGTTATCACTATAAATGCTGAGGTCATCAAGAGGAACAGATGGGAACACAGTGACCAACTCCACACATAAAACTTGACAACTCACAGTAAATGGATCAATTCTTCAAAAAGTCTAAACTGCCACATCTCACCTAATATAAAAAGACTATTTGAATAGCGCTATAACTCGAAAATATATTGGATTTTCAATTTTGAGACTTCCCAAAAAGGTCTCCAAGCTCTGATAGTTCTCCAAGAGAATTCTATCAAACATTTATAGAATTGACATAACTCTTCCAGAAAATAGTAGAAGAAGGAATAATTCTCAGTTCAGTTTCAGGAAGCAAGCATTACCCAGATATCAAAACCACAGTAAATAAGAAAAACTGCAGACCAATATTACCACTTTTGATAAAAATTGATATTGATAAAAAGAAGTTTAACATTTATTAGCAAATAGAATATGGTAAGACTGAGGCTGGAGATATAGCCTAACATGCAAAAAGGCCTGGGCTCCATCTCCAGCACCACATAACCAGGTGTGGTGTTGTCTGCCCGTGTCTGAAGGACATGCCTCAGCTCTCAGATAAAGGCCTAAGGAGCCCAAGCACAAGCTCACTCTCAACTGCATATCAAGTTTGAGACCAGTCTGGGCTATGTGAGACCCTATCTCCAAAAATAAAAACAAAATACATGAATATGGCAAGACTCTAAACAGTCCACAAACAAACTTGGGATTAATAGATTCCATCTATCTTCAGTATACAAAATCAACATAAAAGTTGGTATGTAATCCCACTGAAGAGGTAGAAACAGGAGGATCAAGGGTTCAAAGATGGCCTGTGCTACACAAGATCCTATCTCAAAAACAAACAAACAAAATTTAATTACTTTTCTATATGTCAACAATAAACTATCTAAACTACACATGATGGTACATGTCTATTATCTTAGCATTCAGGCTGAAATGAGAGGATTACAATAAATTCAAGGCTAACCTGGGCTACATAGTGAGTATCATGCTAGCTACATAGATCTACCTGTCTCAAGACCCTGGCTCAAAAGAGAACCAACAAAAACAAAAGCAATGAACTATCTAAAAAGGAAATTAGGAAAACAGTTCTATTTAAAATAGCATTAAAAAGACTAAAATACTTAGCAATCAACAAACGAAGTCAAAGATACATAGATTCTATGTGATAAAACATTAATGAAAGAATAACATAATACATGAAGAAATTGAAGATGTGATAAGAAACCTCCCAATTAAAAAAAGCCCAGGCCCAGATGGTTTCATGGCAGAATTCTATAAAACATTTCAAAAAGACCTACAACCATTATTACTAAAACTGTTTAGAAGGATACAATCAGAGGAAATTCTCCCAAATTCCATCTTTGAAGCCAAAGTTACCAAAACCAAGCAAAGATACAACTAAAAAGGAGAATTATAGACCCATCTCCCTAATGAACACAGATGCCAAAATTCTAAAGAGGACACTGGCAAATCACATACAGACCCACATCAAGAAGATCATCCATCATGACCAAGTTGAATTCATACCAGAGATGCAGGGATGGTTCAACATATGAACATCAATAAACATCATAAAACACATAAATGGAATGAAAGACAAAAACCACACCATCATCTCAATTGATGCTGAAAAAGCCTTTGACAAAATCCAGCATCCCTTCATGCTTAAAGTCCTAGAAGGAATTGGATTGGAGGGATCATTCCTCAATGTAATCAAAGCCATATACAGGAAACCCACAGCCAATATCATCCTAAATGGGGAAATGACAGAAACATTCCCTTTAAAGGTAGGAACTCGGCAAGGCTGCCCCCTGTCACCACTCCTCTTCAATATAGTGCTTGAAACACTTGCTAGAGCAATAAGGCAAGAAAAGGATATTAAAGGAGTACTAATTGGAAAAGAGGAAGTCAAACTATCCCTATTTGCTGATGATATGATTGTTTACTTAAGGGATCATAAAAAACTCCACCAGAAAACTCCTAGAAATGATTAACAACTTCAGTGAAGTGGCAGGATACAAAATTAACCTAAAAAAAAAAAATCAATGGCCTTTCTTTACACCAAGAACAAGCAACTGGAGAAAGAATTCAAAGAGAAATTCCCACTCACAATAGCCTCAAAAACAATAAAATACCTAGGAACAAACCTAACCAAAGACACTAAAGATCTCTACAACAAAAATTTCAAACCCCTGAAGAAGGAAATTGAAGAAGATATCAGAAGATGGAAAAACCTTCCATGCTCATAGATTGGGAAAATTAACATTGTAAAAATGTCCATTCTACAAAACTCTTGTATAGATTTAAGGCAATTCCAATCAAAATCCTCAAGAGTTTCTTCACAGGCTTGGAAAAAACTCCTTAAATTCTCTGGAAAAAACAAAAGACTCCAAATAGCCAAAACAACCCTGAGTGAAAAGTGCTACACAGGGGGATCTCTATACCAGACTTCAAACTATTACTACAGAGCTATAGTCTAAAAACAGCCTGGTACTGGCACAAAAACAGACCTGAACCAATGGAACAAAACCAAAGATCCAAACCTGACCACATACAATTCAGCCATCTCATATTTGACAAGGGGGCCAAGAAGACACAATGGAGAAAAGACAGCATCTTCAGCAAGTGGTGTTGGCAAAACTGGATCACCACTTGTAGAAGAATGAAAATAAGTCCCTACCTCTCGCCCTGTACAAAAGTCAACTCCAGATGAATCAAAGACCTCAACGTGAAACCCCAAACTCAGAAGGCAATAGAAGAAAAAGTTGGCAGCAGACTAAGACATAGGTGTAAAAAAGACTTCCTAAATCATCTAGCAGCTGCGCAAGATTAAGGTCGACAGTTGACAAATGGGACCTCATTAAACTCAAAAGCTTCTGTACATCAAAAGAACAATCAAGGAAGTGAAGAGAAATCCCACAGAGTGAGGAGGAAAACCTTCTGAAGAAACATCTGACAAAGCATGATTTCCAGAATATAAACTACTCAAAAAATAAATGACCCACTCAATAGATGGAGCAAAGAGCTGAACAGAGACTTCACAAGTGAAGAATTAGAGATGTCTGAGAGAAACACCTTAAGAAGTGTTCAACTCACTAATCATTAAGGAAATGCAAATTAAAAACCACTCTAAGATATCATCTTACTCCAATAAAACTGGCTAGGATCAAGAAAACAAATGATAACCAAGTGCTAGAGAGGTTGTGGGGAAAGGAAACACTCATCCACTGCTGTGGGAATGTAAACTCATGCAGCCACTATGGAAAGCAGTGTGGAGAACCCTTGGAAGACTTGGTATGAACTTTCCACCCAACCCAGCCATACACTCCTAGCATGTACCCTCAAGACTCACCCCACTGCAGAGATAAGCACGGCCAGGCAGATTTTATTTCAGCTCTCTTCACAATAGACTAGGAGCTGGAACCAACAAATGCCCCTCAACTGATGAGTGATAAAAATGTGGTACATCTACACACAATGAGTTCTATGCAGCAGTAAAGAAAGACGACATCATGAGCTTTGCAGGAAATGGACTGGAGCTAGAGGACATCATGCTGAGTGAAGTAACACGTCCCAGAAAAACAAACAACGAATGGTATCCCTCACTGTGGATGCTGTGCCAATTACCTAGTTGTAAGTATTTTCTTGTGCAGGCCCCTTGAGCTTTTATCCAAAGCAGTTGGGAGTGATGCATATTGGAAACAATAAACAAACAACAACAACGAAAGGACTGCATCAAAATGAAACTGAACATGAAACAGTGAACTTCTGCTCAAAAAGTCAACTTCCACATGGAGAAATTGAGAAAAGACTGAGAAAGAGATGAAAGCATGTTTGGCAGAATGCATGAGCTCTGTAAAAAGGAATAAAAAAAAAAAAAAAATAAAAAAGTGTGAGTTTAGGAGAATTTAATAAGCTGTCAGCCAAGATGAGACACATTCATAAACTTGTCAGTTTTATTTTTGAATTCCCATTTCATATTTTCTGTTTTCCTTTGATAATTTTTTCTCTCACAATCAATCAATCAAAAAAAAAAAAAAGAAATCAAAGAAAATGCAAGGGCCAGGATGTAATGCTTGCCTCACATGCTAGAAGCCCCAAGGTTCAGACTGGGAGACTTAATGTTAAAGTATCCATACTATCGAATGTGACCTTCAGGGTCAATGACATCTTATTAAAATGTCAATGGCATCTTTTACAGAAATAGAAAAATGATCCCAAATTTTAGGCAGAGGAGTTAATAAGCATACCTCCAAAGACATACAAATGGCCAGCAGGTGTAAGAAAAGGTTGTTGATGTCACTAAAAATCAGGGAAACACAAATCAGAACTACACTGATACATCATCTCATATTGTTAAGATATTATCAAAAGATAACAAATGTTGGTGGAAAAATTGTAACATAGGGGCTGGAGAGATGGCTCAGTGGTTAAGGGCACTGGCTGCTGTTGCCCAGAATCTAGGTTTGATTCCCAGCACCCACATGACAGCTAACAACTGTTGGTCACTCCAGCTCCAGAGTACCCAACACCCTCTCAGACCTCCACAGGCATTGCATGACATGGGTGCACTTACATACATGCAGCCAGTATACTCATACACGTATGATAAAAAGAATACAATTTTTGGTCTTTTTTTGAGACAGGGTCTCTTTGTAGCCCCAGCTGGCCTGGAACTAGCTATGTAGACCAGGCTGGCCTTGAACTCACAGAGATCTGTCTGCCTCTGCCTCCCTAGTGCTAGGATTAAAGGCGTGTGCCACCATGCCAAGAATAAAAATTAAAAAAAAAAATTATAACATATATGTATATTACAATATACATATTGCATAATATGTCACAATATACATGTATATGTAACATATACACAGAGAAAAGAAGGAGGAGGAATTGAAGCCAGTATTTTTTTGAGAATTTCACACATGAGCACTGTGTTTGCATCATTCCCACCCCTCCCAGCCCAACTCCTCCTGTCGTCCCCTGGTTCCCTCCCAATTTCTTTTCCTCTTCTTTAATTTGTTTTAAAGTGTGTTTTTTATTTTTATGTATATGAATATCTTACCACATGTGTGTAAATGCACCACATGTGTGCAATACCGATGGAGGGTAGAAGAAGGTGTCAGATCCCCTGGAACGACAGTTATAGAGTGTTGCTGGCTGCCATATGGGTGCTGGGAACTGAATCTGGGTCCCCTAGAAGAACAGTAAGTGCTCTTAACTACTGAGCCATCTCTCCAGCCCTTTGATTATTGTTAAACACACACACATACACACAGATTTATAAATATACATCTATGTACAATGCATTGAATCCAGTCAGTGGTGGTCATGTGTCCATGTGTTTAGCGCTGACCACTTGGTATTAGATAACTAATCAGGAAGCTGGTCCCTAGAGAAAACTAATTCTCCTTCAGTATCCATTGATTGCTTGTAGCTTTTCATTTAGACGGAGGACTCCCATGAAATTTCCCCCACCTATTTTGACATATCAGCTGGTTCTGTCATTATGCAAATCTTGTTGGCTGCCACACTGTGGAGATTTAATGGTTCAGCTTCCCTGTCATGTCTAGAATGCATTATCTAGCAGCAGGCATCCTGTTCCTCTGGCTCTCAAAATCTTTCTATGCCCTCTCCAGCAATGTTCCCTTACCCTTAAGCATATCGGTTGCATTGTGGACGTACCAGAGCTAGGTACCCCATAGTCTCTTATTGTCTGCATTTTGATCAATGGCGGAGCTTTGCAATAGTCTCCATCTGTTGCAGAAAGATGCTTCTTTGAAGAGTGGTGAGAGCTGTATTTGTCAGGATGGCCCAGAGTGCCTGAGACCAGTATTTTGAAGAGCTATCTACACTCCCATGTTCATTTCAGTGTTTTCTCCCTTAGCCTAGATCTGAAGCACCCGAAATCTCCAACAACAGATGAATGGTTTAAATATGATATAAATCGGGCATAGTTCTACACGCCTGTAACTCCTGCACTCAGGAGGCTAAGGCAGAGAGAGTTCAAGTTCAATGACAGCCTGGGCTATAAGGTGAGGGAAGAATGTCTATATATACATATACACATACAACTTTTAAAGAGGTATATCTCATGATAAATACTTAAACAATGACAAAATATGCAAGACCCCACATCAAAAAAAGCACAAGGAAGCTTTCAGAGATAAGTGAGCATCACTTCTGTGCTGAGAGCTTCACAGCCATTCATCAAGAATGTGGAGAAGCTAGGTCAACGACGTCATCAGCAGGGATAGGGGATATTTTGAAAAACATGCTGACAGAGTCTTAAAATGAAACATGCAACTACCGTGCAATCTATCAACCATGTGCCTAGATATTAAAACTTAGGTTTACGTACAAGCCTGAAGGAGAAAGTGTAGGGCAACTTTGCTTGTAGTAATCCCAAACTGGAAACAACAGCAACAGCAGCTTGTCCTCCAATAAGTAAATGGCTAAACAACTGTGGTACATCCACACCATGCAATATATTGTTCAGTAATAGAAACAAAGGAAACACTGATGCGTGCAACAACATGGGTGGATGATTTCTAGAAGTTAGGGGTAGAGGTGCAGAAGGGGGTAAATTTGACTACAAAAGAGCACTGTGGGGGCCTCTCGTGGTGTAGACATGTTTGTACATTGACTGCGTCAGTGACAATATTCACATTGCAGTATCGAACTGTAATTCTCAGGATGTTACCAAGGGGAGAAACTTGGGATTTCTTTATAATTGTTATTTTGAGAGAGAGTCTCATGTAGCTGGCCTCAAACTCAATATGTAGCAGAGGATGACTTGAACTCTTGACCCTCCTGCTTCGATCTCCCAGTGCTGGGATTACAGGCATGCACTGCCATACCGGTTTTGTGCTGTGCTGGGATTGGAACCCAGGGCTTCCTGTACACAAGGCAAGCATTCTGCAACTGAACGGCATTCCCAAGGCTCTTTGCATTGTGTTTTGTTTATGTAATTCATTCATTCTTTGTTTGTTGTTTGTTTGTTTGTTTGTTTGTTTGTTTGAGATAGGGTCTCCTCGTAGTGGTCTGGAACTCTCTACCTAGACCATGCTAGCCTTGGACTCATTGAGACCTGCCTGCCTCTGCCTACTAAGTGCTGGAACTAAAGCCATGAGCTACCATGCCCTGCTTTGTACAGTTTTTTTTAAAGCCTCATGTGAGAGCTGAAGAGATGGCTCAGAGGTTAAGACCAAAAACTACCAAGAAGGGGAGGCACTGGTAGGGGAGGGACCTAAATATCACACATTATATTGTATAAAAATTGCAAAATTCAATTAAAAGTATTTTAAACCTACCAAGCTTCAATAATAACATGAAATTCGTCACTGTTTCCAGGTTTTTATTTTTCCATGTATATGAGTGCATTGTCTGCACTTATGTAAATGCATCCATGTCATGCAGTGCCTGAGGAGGTCAGAAGAGGCCAACAGATAGATCCCTGGAACTGGAGTTTCAGATGGTTGTTAGCCACCATGTAGGCACTGGGAACTGAACAGAGGTCCTCTGCAAAAACAGCCAGTACTCTTAACCACTGAGCCATCTCTCCAGCCCCTGTTCCTATAATGTAAGTTTGCCATTCACTCCCTTTCCAAATTCTCCAACCTGTACAAAGTTTTGCAATGCAATCATATTATTTCTTAAAGAAAGCAATGCTAATAAAATGTTTTGTTTTTTTTTTGTCTTTTTGAGACAGGGTCTTCCTGTAGCCCCAGCTATCCTGGAACTCACTCTGTAGACCAGACTGGCCTTGAACTCACAGGGATTCATTCACCTGCCTCTGCTTCCCAAGCAGCTAATAAAATATTTTTAAAGGAAAAAACACTCTTCCAGAGTTCAGTTCCCAGCACTTACATCAAGCAGTTTAAAACCTTCTACAACTACAGTTTTGGGGATCTCTGGGTTTCTTGGGCATACCACTCACATCAGTACACATATATACGCATAGTTGTTTAAAAACCCAGCATGTGAATCTATAACTTGAATTGAAAATTCTGATTCAAAAGTAATTACTCTTAATCACAAGCAACAATCGAGTAGAAAATGCATGCCATCTCCAACTGACAAAGGCATATATCCAGAATCTGTGAAAAGCTTTTATAAATGAGAAAATGTCAGAGAGCTCACCAGAAAAAAAAAAGAGCAAATATTTGAAGAAGCACTTCCTAAAACAGAAAATTCAAATAGCCTACACACACATAGAGAGGTACACAACTTCATTAGGAACTAGGGATATGAGGCAAAGATCATGAAAGACCAAAGGCACTGACAAAAAATATCTAATATCCTCTCCAGGCTCAGGCCTAGGTCGAGGCACCATGGCCAAACGCACCAAGAAGGTCAGGATTGTGGGTAAATATGGGATCCGCTCTGGAGCCTCCCTCCAGAAGAGGGTGAAGAAGATTGAAATCAGCAAGCACGCCAAGTATACTTGCTCCTTCTGTGGCAAGAGGAAGATGAAGAGGAGAGTTGTTGGCACCGGGTACTGTGGTTCCTGCATGAAAACTGGCTGGTGGCCCTTGGCCCTACAACACTACTCCTGCTGTCACAGTCAAGTCTGCCATCAGAAGACTGAAAGAACTGAAAGGCCAGTAGGACTGTGCTACCATTTGGGACATCCTTAGCCTACAAAAAATGGGTTAATTTATGTGACAATAAAATATTTCTAATATCAGAAGTATGAAGCAATGGGAACTACCACACATCTGATGAGAATTTACATTTTATGAACATCTTAGAAAATAACTTGGCATTCTCTAATAAAGCAAAATATACTCTGTAGTCCAGTTACATGCTCTAACAAAAAAGTTTGCACTTGGGTACCCAAAAATGTTATGCACATAAAAATGTTATTTACCAGTATTTTTATATGTCCAAACTAGAAACAATCCAAATATATAACTGAATTATGACATGTTCATATAAGCGAATGAAAAAAAATAAACAACTGCATGTAAGAAAATGGTTGTTCCATAAACAACCAAATAAAAGCACAGACACAGAAATATGGATGCTACATTATCCCATTTATAGAAAGTTCAAAACCAAGCGAAAGCAAAGGATAGTGCTTAGGGTTGCATTAAAAACAGACAAACTCTAAACACACATGAAGAAGCTATCGATGGAAAGTCAGGATGGTTGCCACTTTAGGAGAAGGGAGCAGGTGTTGGAGAGCTTTGGTTTGCGGGCGATCACTAGGATGGTAATTACACAGATGTCTGCCTTATAATGACTCACTAAGCTATGCACATACGTTGTCTTGCTTTGCTCTGCGATAGTTTGTAATTAAATTGCAGGTCTCTCATATTTTTTTATATTTGCCACTGACAAGACAAGAAAGGAAAGGAGGTGTGAGTTCTGACTGGGCAGAGAAAAGGTGGCGCATGCAATCTGAGTTGATATTTAAAACCTGTGAAGAGGAAGTTAGAAGGGAAGTGCTGAGCCACAGAGGTCTTCCTGCAGTGGCTTGCCTGAGAATGGCTGCCTTTTAAAAACAGTGAGTTGAGAATAACCAGCATAGACACTATAACCTTGCCCCTTGGCCAGTTAGTTGGATTGGACTGGGGGACCATGGTTTTGCATGCTTGAGATTTTATTTTTGTTTTTCAAATGGTCATCCTTGCCTGGAGTCTCCCCCTACCCTCTCCCCCAGTGAAGAGGAAAATGTATTTGATGTAGTGGGAAAGCCTGTGCTCATCCTGGGTGACCCTCTTTCCTCCTATTCCATACAAGAGATGCCTTGGGACTGCTGAAAACCGCCAGTTTTCTTCCCTCTGCAACTGTTCTCTGAGCAGACCTTCAAATTACTAAAATCAGAACTTTGTTGTTTGGGGTAGAGCACACAGATAACTGCTTAAGAGAGTGAGTTCAGTTGAGGAATCCCGAGCTCCACCAACGTTCTCCCTTCTTCCCTGCCAGGCTGAGTAGCACACACTCTACTCTGTTCCTCTGCGAGGCCCGCGCACATCTCCACGGCGGGGACAGCAGTGTCCCTGGACTCCAGGACCCGCGTGGGCTGGTGATGGGAAAAACGATGAGCCTTTGGGGTGGCTGTCGAGGCGATCTGTCTTCAGTGGACAGCGGCACACGCTGACCCCTAAATTCTCCCTGATTTCCCAGGCTGGACCGGCTCTGTAGCTGGCAAAGTCTGCGCCACCCCGGCATCCTTGGGACCAGAGGCAGCGGAGCTCAGAGGGGTTTTATTTCGCAAGACACCAGCCCATCCACCGCAGCCCTAAAGTGCGATCTGCCTTCGGGTGGGATTCTTTCCAGACTCAGGCCAGCGCCAATCAGGTGGCTCGGCACCTGCCCCCATCCCGGCCACCCGGAGCCGCGGAGGCTCTGGGCTGGTCGCCGGCCATCCCCGGACGCCGGGGTGGGCAGAGCAGCCTCACGTGGCCGGCCAGGAGCTGGCGCGGGAGCCGCGGGCGGAGCGGAGCAGCGCCGCCAGGGTAACCCGCTAAGCCGCGCTCACCGCCGGAGGAGCGACGGGGCAGGGCGGGCGCGTGGATGAGCCCGGCGCGTGGATGAGCCCGGCCCGTGGATGAGCCGGCGGGCGCCGGAGCGCTGTCGACGGCGCCGCACACCCAGGTAAGCGCGCTCCCTCCCTCCGGCTGGCGGTGCCCTGGGCTGGGGCGACGCTCCGGGCTGTACTTGCCTCCATTCGCCCCAGTGATCCACCCACGGCTTCCCCGGCCCTGCGCGACTCTCACCGAGCTGCGGCGACCATCGGACACCCTTGGCAATCACCCCGCGGGACAGGCAGACGAGTGACCCCGGGTGCTCCCCATTTGCCCCTGCGTGGGGACCCAGTTTGGGGATCTAGGGATGCTGGGTGCTGCCCCACCACAGGCCGGTCTGGGTGTCCAGGTTCCTGCAGGCAACTGGAGGCTGCCTTGCAACCTGGGCTGGCTTACTGGTGATTTTCCTAAAGTTTTAGGAAATAAGGAGAGCCGAGGTGCTTTTGTGGCTTCGGGGGATGGGGGGATGGGGGTAGGCGTGCAAGAACAGGCATCTTTGTCAGTGACTCCAGGTCCAGGGCAGCCTATGGGACAGGGAAACTGGCAGTACCATTGGCAGCTGGTCCACATGCTCCAGGGCGGCCCTCAGGACACCGTGCAGCACTTGAAGCCCTGGCCCAAGTAGATCAGGGACTGAGCAGAAAGTGGCATCAGGATAAGGGCTGGATTCTGCTTGCTTGGGCCAGGTCATCCTGAATCTCGTTGGCAGGTTGAGGACTCAGCTCAGGAAGACCCTTTAGAAGGGTGGCTGGGATCTGCAACTCAGAAGACAGAGGGGAAGGGCGCGGGTGAGACCTAGGCACTCATCAGCGCCCTTCAGCGCCCTTTGTTTCTTTGTTTGGTGTTATTGTCACTCAGGGACATTCATTTTCTCTGCGTGAACTGTGTCGCCTGGACGTTTGAGCTTCCCAGCAAGTTTGACATGGCCTGCATCCAATCCGAAGGCTGAGGCACATTCTCAGGTCTTTTTCAGTTTGCCAGGACGACTGACTCTCCTTCCCAGAGTCCAGGACCCCATCCTTCGCCTGGCTGGGAGACGGAATAAGAAGTGGGGTTCTCCCAGGCAGGCTGAGGGGCAGTTTCTAGCTAGGCTGCGGTGTAACTGGCAGGAATTAATACCTGCGCGGTGGGGTCTCAGTGACCCGCCAGAGTCTGAGACAATTCCCGGAGACACAATGGGAGACAAAAGGAACCAGCACGAGGGACAACGAAGCCAGACTATGTGTTCGCTTCATTTGAGAGCCACCAGGCTTTGCAGTCTTCTGAGGGGAACCCACAACCTCCTTTCCATACAAATGAAGTTCTTAGAAGCCACAGATATTTAGATCTTACCCCTAGACTGCCAAGGTGAATCAGAGAGAAGAAGGAACAAAGATACACACTCATAGCAGTTATAATTTCTCAGATTTCTCTCCCGGGCTTCCATTCAGGAGAGGATTTAAGGCAACGTAAGGAGACAGGCCACGTAGACATCCAGAGAGAAACTAAGTGTGGCTTGGGAAAATCAGCAGCAGCTCTTTCCTCCCAGGCTCCACTCAATTCAGGAGTGTGGTTATAATTCCCACGACCCTGGGGAAAGTTAGGAGATTCTGTGCTGACTGAACTGCAAGACGTCTGAAGTTCTCTAAGGTGTGAGAGGATCATGGGTGAGGATGGAAGCCTAGCTGTGGACACCTGCCAGAATTAGAGATCTGCCTCGGCCACCTCTTCAGAAATAGACCTTCTGGAAAGGCAGGCAACACGAATTATGGTGCTGATGGGAGGTCCCTTGAGTTTTGTCAGAGGATTCTGTGTTATCTCTAGCCTGCCCAGCTGTAATTGAAAGTGAGTCTTAGTCCCTCTGTGTGTAAACATTGTCTGGCCACAGGGAACCTGGCCCAGGGAGAGCTTAGCCTTCACTCAGAGGCCCAAAGCTGATTTGAGTGATCTATTTCAGACTGTGGAAGAGGCTAAGTGGCTCAGAAGGAAAGTTAGGGATGCTCTGGCAGGCCATTTAAGGAAAAAGCCATTTGGTCTTGGCTGAGCGGAGTGTCATTTGTGAAAAGTGCCAAGAAGTTAACTCTAACTTGGTGATTATTAACACCAATGAAAATTGCTACCATTATTAAGTATCTTCCATTTCCAGATGAAAGGCTTTGCAAAAGGATACCCCTATTTTTAATGTGAAGAGACTGAATTTGGGGGAGGTAAAATAATTTGCTAAGATCATAAAGCTAGTAATGGCAAAGCTGATCCTGGAGCCCACAGGGCTCTGATTCCAATGTCCTTGCCCCTGCCACAGGGTCACTCTTCTTCCAGTAAGAACTGACAAAAGTGTGATGGCCTCAAATCTAGAATCATCATCAATAGACACTGTGATTTATAGATAGATGTTTATGACTCTGTTAGACTTTAGGGAAAGTGCTGGTCTAGAAAAACTGGATGCTGTTCATTTGCTTTGATATGTAAAGTGCGGATAACACATATACTTCCCCTTCAGTTAGCAAACAATGAGAAGATTGATAGCTGTTGCTGAGGTTTCTGGAAAAACAAGCACTCTCACGAATTGCTGGCAGGCAAGCAAAGTGGTACAAATTCTTTGGAGAACATTTTGGAAACATCCATCCAAACTAGGAATCCCTGTGCTGTCTGATACCTTGATTCCATTTTTAGGAGTTTAACATGGTGCCATATTTGTATACGGGCACAAAGACATCAGTACACTATAGCAGTTTTTGAGCTATGAAAGAACAACCTATCTGCTCACCAAATGAAATGTTTCATACTTCCAAATAGTCAAAAACTAACCTAGTCATCCACAGGAAAAGAACTGGGAAGTGTGTGTATATATATATAACTGATCTGAAATGTTTTCCAGGGTACATGACTTAGTGGAAAAAACGAGATGGATAGAATGTTTATGCTATGCTATTGTTTGTGTTTTTAAAGAGAGGGGTAAATATAGGCAAAAAGTCTAATAATACCAGTTGCCCCCAGGAAGAGTGGGCTTGTAAAACCTTTTGTGTCTTTTGAATCTTGAATGATGTGAAGTTTAAAAATCCTCTTTTGTGCCTGCACCTGACATGCTCCCTCAACTGCTTCTCTGGCTGAATGCTCTGGGTGACACCTCCCACTCCCTTCACAGTGCTCAAGAGGATCCCTTGGGTTTAAAGCCAAAGGCCACAGGGTCCACAATATCTAGGCCATCCAGAATTCTTTTGAAATATGTAGGGTTGTGCTTAGAAAGTCGAGGAGAAGAAGTGTCTTTGGACAGCAGGCTCTCTGAGCTAGGTAGACCTGACATGCTCACCTAGCCTTGAAAACAGCATGAATCTATAGAAACCACCTCTCCTTTTATTGTCTTACTGTTTCCCTAGTGCTAGCAACTGAATAGTACTGGGTAGGGGAGCAAGAGTTTGCTGTGAAAACATCAAAAGATATGTAGGTCTATTTCCAGGGTTTGCATTTGGACCTTGAAGAAGAGGGAAGAGAGAAATACTTAAAAGAACGAGTTTGAAAATTACTCTGGGTTTGAGCTGGAGCTGTGGCTCAGTTGTTAAGAGCAGTTGCTGTTCTTGATGAGGACCCAAGTTTGATTCCCAGAACTTACATCAGGCAGCTCATAACCACCTATAGGGGGATTGGGCAGGCTCTACTGACCTTCACAGGCACCTGCACGTATGTGGCATACACTTACATAGACACATACACAAAACTAAAATTTTAAAAAATTTAAAGAAAAATATTCTAGGATCTATGGTCATATTGCCCTAGAGTACTTGAATAAGGAAATTTCCACTGCATTAATTAATGTGTCCCAAGATGCCCCATTGATTATTTGCTATGAGGAAAGATACCCACGTTAGCTCCCTGTCCCCAAGAATTCCTGTCTGCTGGTCACCTAGCCTGGGAGCAAGGACTATAGAAGGGGGTGGTGGTGGCTATCAGACATCATCTTCCCCTTTTCAGACAGGGCAGACTATTCTGACAGAGCAGTGCCTCCAGCCACAAGGGCTTTCCAGGTTCCAGTCATTCTGCTAATTACTCCTATGTCATTTGATCCCTTGAACTCAGATGTATGAGAGCCCAGGCTCTTCACCACAGAGCAACAAGTCTTTTTGCTTTCTCTTCATAGGCCTCCTGTCCCCTGCACAGTAACCTGCAACCCAGTACATCAGCACCACCTGGGCACATACAGAACTGGTTTGGATTATAACCAGATGTGCCTAGGAATCATATGCTTTGATGGATGAGTTGGAATCTTTGCAGTATGTGGAGGTTTGCACACGGCACAGATCAGGGACCGAGTCGTCAGTGCTCTTGGTTAGATATGTCTCTTTTGTCTCCGTGTATATATTAAGGATAAGACTGAGACTGAGCTGTGATGTTGCCAGAAAATGGGGATTGTCAGTATTTTGTTTCAGATACTAGTGGTATGGAAGGCTGTGACTATACCAAGGAGCCAGGTCAGCAGGGATGTCCCCTGGGCCTCAGGTCTGGGCTGGGAGTCTGCTGTTTGGAAGAAACAGGCTGAGAGCCTCCCTTCCATGCAGCTCATTGGCCAGGGTTCATGTCTGCCTCCAATTATACTTCAGAAAGAAACAGCATGAATTTTTCCACAAATAAATTCTAGAGCACACATGACAACTGGTTTTTTGATGTGCTGCTGTTGCCCTCAGCGGTGGGAGAAAGAAGCTGGGCCAGGCTGTCAGCCAAGGCTGCCAGAACCCAGCCAGCAGGGGAAAGCCAAAGAGCCCCCACTAATTTAAAAGAAACATAAAGGAAAAGATGCTTACACAGCATACTGGCAGTCGATGGTCAGTTCTACCCACTTGAATTCAGAAAACACATATTGTTCAAGGAACTGGGAAATCAGAGAGAGGAGCAAAGCTTTCCCTAGGCTCCAGTTGCCCACAAGGCAGTATGGGAGACGACTATTCACGTCACCAACAGTACTCTGAAAACTAAAGAAGGAAGTGCTAAGCAGAGATGTAGATGGCATCCGGTCAGGCGCAGGGGCACTAAAGTGAGTTCCAAGGGATTCTGATCCATTATGAAGGTCTTCTTGGAAATGAGTTTTGAACTGGGCTTTGATGATAGAGTGATTTTGATAGACAAGCTCGGAGAAAGGCTGGAGCTAAGAGAGTAGCTTAGGCGAGGCACAGAGTTATGAAAGAATGCGGAATAAAGAAAAATTAATGCCGGGTGTGGTGGCGCATGCCTTTAATCCTAGCACTCAGGAGGCAGAGGCAGGCAGATCTTTGTGAGTTCAAGGCCAGCCTGGTCTACATAGTGAGTTCCAGGACAGCTGGGGCTACAGGGAGACCCTGTCTCAAAAAAAAAAAAAAAAAGAAAGAAAAATTAATACAATAATGCCATTTCCCCAGCTTCTGTCACCCTTTTTCTCTCCCTTTCCCTCTTCTCTCTTCTCTGTCTTTCTTTTTCTTTCTTTTTTTCTTTTTTCCCCTCTCACATGCTAGGCAAGAGTTCTACCACTGAGCTACATCTTCAGCCCAATACAAGGCATTTTAAGTATTTATAAATGAAACTGCATCCCTAAAACACAATCACTCCAAATAAACATATATGTGGTGTGTGCATTCAAATAACTAAGTCTTGGTGATGGATTATATATACTACCAGTGAAGTACACAGACTATACATGTTAAGATACCTCTTTAGAGGTTTAGGAACAAGAACCAAAGACAGGGTAGTTTTGTTGTGTTTTAAAGAGAGGAACCAAGCACATTTAAAAGCCAGAACAGGGTCTGGGAGATGGCTCAGTGGGTAACATGCTTGCCACCCAAGTGTGAGGACCGCAGTCAGGATCCCCTGGCAGGCTTGACTGCTACCTGTCATCATAGCATTTGGGAGGTCCAGACGGGATCCCCAGGACAAGCTGCTGGACCTGATGGGAATGGGGAGCTCTGGGTTCAGTGAGGGATGCTGCCTCAATAAACACAAGTAGACAACAATCAAGAAAGACATCCAGGGGCTGGAGAGATGGCCTAGTGGTTAAGAGCGCCAACTGCTCTTGCAGAGGACCCGGGTTTGATCCCCAGCACCCACATGGCAGCTAAGAACCATCTTTAACTCCAGTTCCAGGGGAATCTGACACCCTCTTCTGACCTCCAGGGCATTGCACAACATGGGTGCACCAACCTACATGCAGACAGTTACATTCATACACATAAAAAATAAAAAATAAAAATAAAAACAGGGACAAATTTTACTCCATTGAGATCTTTGATCCATTTAGAGTTGACATTTGTGCAAGGTGAAAGGTAAGGGGTTTAGTTTCATTCTTCTACAGGTGGTGATCCAATTTTGCCAGCACCATTTGCTGAAGATACTGCCTTTCCTCCATTAATTATTCTTAGCCCCTTTGTCAAATATCAGATGACTGAAATTGCATGGACTCAAGTTTGAGTCTTCAGTTTTGCTCCATTGATCTACAGGTCTATTTTTGTGCTAGTACTATGCTGTTTTTATGACTATAGCTCTGTAATATAGCTTGAAATTGGGTATAGTAACCCCCTGCATTACTCTTTGTGCTCAGGGTTGCTTTGGCTATCCGAGATCTTTTGTGTTTCCATATGAATTTTAGGATGTTTTGTTCTAATTCTGTGAAGAAATTCATGAAAATTTTGATTGGGATTGCATTGAATCTATGTATTATTTTTGGGAGGATAGTCATTTTTACTATATTAATCTTTCTAATCCATGAGCATGAGAGATTCTTCCATCTTCTGTGTCTTCCTCAATCTCCTTCTTCAAAGATTTAAAATTTTCATTGTAGAGATCTTTAATGTCTTTGGCCAGGTTTGTTCCAAGTTATTTTATTTTTCGAGGCTATTGTGAATGGGAGGGTTCCCATGTATTCCTTCTCCACGTGCTTGTTATTAGCAAATAGAAAGGTTACTGATTTTATAGATGAATTTTATAACCTGCCACTTTACTGAAACTGTTCATTGTTTCTAGGAGTTTTCTGGTAGAAGTTTTGGCATCATATCATCTGCAAAAAGGGATAGTTTGACCTGTTCTTTTCCAATTAGTACTCCTTTAATTTCCTTCTCTTGTCTTATTGCTCTAGCAAGAGTTTCAAGCACTAATCCAATCCTTAATTGGAGATAGTGGGCAGTCTTGCTGGGTTGCTGACTTTAAGGGGAATGCTTCTAATTTTTCTCCATTTAGAATGATGTTGGCTGTGGGTTTGTTGTATATAGCTTTAATTATGTTGAGGTATGTTCCCTCCAGTCCAATTCACTCCAGGTCTTTAAACACGAAGGCATGTTGAATTTTATCAAAGGCCTTTTCTGTATCAATTGAGGTAACTGTAGTTTTTGTCTTTGAGTCCATTTATATAATTTATGACATTTATTGATTTATGTTTGTCACACCTTCCTTGCACCTCTGGAATAAATCTGATTGGATCATGGTGGATAACCTTTTTGATATGTGCCTGCATGTGGTTTGCAGGTATTTTGTTGAGAGTTTTTGCATCTATGTTCATTAAGGATATAGGTTTATAGTTTTCCTTTTTGGTTGTATCCTTGCCTGGCTTTGGTATTAGAATGATGCTGGCTTCATAGGAGGAATTTGGTGGATTTCCTTCTGTATCTATCCTTTTGAATAACTTAAATAATATTGGTTGTAGGTCCTCTTCAAATGTCTTGTAGAAGGGCTGGAGAGATGGCTCAGTGGTTAAGAGCACCAACTGCGGTTAAGAGCACCAACTGCTCTTGCAGAGGACCTGGGTTCAATTCCCAGCACCCACATGGCTGCTAAGAACCATATTTAACTCCAGTTCCAGGGGAATCCAATGCCCTCTTCTGACCTTCGCGGCATTGCACAACACGGGTGCACCAACTTACATGCAGACAGTACACTCATACACATCAAAAATAATAAATAAATAAATAAATAAATAAATAAATAAATAAATAAAATATAGCCATTAAAAAATAAATGTCTTGTAGAATTCTGCTGAAAATACATTTGGGCCTGGGCTATTTTTAGTTGGGAGGATTTGTATTACTGTTTCAATTTCCTCATATGTTAAGGGTCTGTTTAAGCTGTTGATCTCTTCTTGGTTAAGCTTTGTTGAGTCCCATGATTTCAGATATCCATCCTTTTTTTTTTTTTTTTTTTTTTTTTTTTTGTCTTTTTGAGACAGGGTCTCCCTGTAGCTCTGGCTGTCCTGGAACTCACTCTGTAGACCAGGCTGGCTCGGACTCAGAGTCCATGTGCCTCTGCCTCCCAAGTGCTAGGATTAAAGGCGTGCGCCACCACGCCCATTTTATTTATTTCTGTGTGTGTATACAATGTACTGTCTGCATGCAAGTTTGTGTGCACCGTGTCGTGCAATGCCGCGGAGGTCAGTAGAGGGTGTCGGGTTCCCTGGAACTGGAGTTCTCCTGGAATCGGAGTTTCAGACGGTTCTCGGCCGCCATGTGGGTGCTGGGAATCGAACCCGGGTCCTCTGTAAGAGCGGTCTGTGCTCTTAACCGCTAGGCCATCTCTCCAGCCCCCATCCATTTCTTTTAGGTTTGCCAAATTTAATAGAGTATAGACTTTTTAAAGTATTCACATATAATATTTGGGGTCTTTTGTTGTCTGTTGTGATGTTACCCTTTCAGCTCTAATTTTGTTGATTTGGAGTTGCTCTAACTTTCTTTTGGTTAGCTGGGCTAAGGGTCTGTCTATCTTGTTTATCCTTTCAAAGAACCAGCTCTTGGACGTATTGATTCTTTGTATTTTATTTGTTTCTATTTCATTAATCTCTCCTCTGATTTTTTTTTCAATTTTCATTTTTTATTGATGCTTTGTGTATTTCATACATCATTTTCCAAATCAGGTCAGGCATATTTCCCTTTCCCTTCCCCCCACCCCACCCCACCCCATTCCAGAGCATGCATTCTGCCATAACTGTACTACATCTTTCTCTCAGGTTGTTTTCATTTTTTAACATTAAGTAATAATTTATGCCAGTACCAGGCTGTTTTTATGACTATAGCCCTGTAGTATAGTTTGAAGTCTGGTATAGAGATCCCCCCTGTGTAGCTCTTTTCACTCAGGGTTGTTTTGGCTATTCAGGGTCTTTTGTTTTTCCAAATGTATTTAAGAACTTTTGTTTCCAGCCTGGTACTGGCACAAAAACAGACCTGTGGACCAATGGAACAAAACGAAGATCCAAATCTGAGCACATAGAATTCAGCCATCTCATATTTGACAAGGAGGCCAAGAGCCACAATGGAGAAAGACAGCATATTCAGCAAGTGGTGTTGGCAAAACTGGATCACCACTTGTAGAAGATGAAATTAAACCCCTACCTCTCGCCCTGTAAAAGTCAACTCCAGTAGATTAAAGACCTCAACGTGAAACCCCAAACTCTGAAGGCGATAGAAGAAAAAGTTGGCAGCAGACTACAAGACATAGGCGTAGGAAAAGACTTCCTAAATCAGACAGCAGCTGGGCAAGAATTAAGGTCGACAATTGAATGGGCCCTCATAACCTCAAAAGCTTCTGTACATCAAAGAAACAATCAAGGAAGTGAAGAGAAATCCCACAGAGTGGGGGAAACCTTCACTGCAGATACATCTGACAAAGCATTGATTTCCAGCAGATATATAAACTACTCAAAAAACAAAGAAAAAAGAAAACAAATGACCCACTCAACAGATGGAGCAAAAGAACTGAACAGAGACTTCACAAGTGAGGAATTAGAGATGTCTGAGAAACACCTCAAGAACTGTTCAACATCACTATCATTAAGAAATAAATGAAAACCACTTTAAGATATCATCTTACTCCAATAAGACTGGCTAGGATCAAGAAAACAAATGATACCAAGTGCTGGAGAGGTTGTGGGAAAGGGGAACACTCATCCCACTCTGGTGGAATGTAAACTCGTACGCCACTATGGAAAGCAGTGTGGAGAACCTTAAGAGATTTGAATGAACTTGCCACCCGACCCAACCATACCACTCCTGGGCATGTACCTCAAGACTTACGCCACCACAGAGATACATGCACGGCCATGTTTATTGCAGCTCTCTTCACAATACAAGAGCGTGGAACCAACCTTAAGGCCCCTCAACTGAGGAGTGGATAGAGAAAATGTGGTACATCTACACAATGGAGTTCTATGCAGCAGTAAAGAAAGACGACATCACGGATTTGGCAGAAAAATGGCTGGAGCTAAAGACATCATGCTGAGTGAAGTAACAAGTCCCAGAAAAACAAACGATGATGGTATCCCTCATCTGTGGATGCTAGTGCAATTGCCAGTTGTAAGTATTTCTTGTGTGGGGCTCCCTGAGCTTTTGTAAAAGCAGTTGGGCATAATGCATTTTGGAAACACAACAAACAACAAACAAACAACAGAAAAGACTGCATCAAAGAACTGACTGAAACAGTGAACTTCTGCTCAAAACAGTCAACTTCCCCATGGACAATATTGAAAAAGACTAAGAGATGAAAAGCATGTTTGGCAGAATGCATGAGCTCTGGCGGGGTGGGGGAATGGGCGGGAACACGGGTCTAGATTTGTTAAAAATAAATAAAAAAAAATAAAGAACAGCTGAAGGCAGGGGAGTAAGGGATGGAAAAAGAGTATCTCCATGGATGCCATGCAGGGCAATAGGCCACATACACCCCTTGAGATAGGAAGGCAAGGAAATAGATTCTCCCCTAGAAATTCTGGAATGAACTCAGTGCTGCTAGCCAATTAAAAAAAAGTAATAACTTATGAGTACAAGCATCCTTCATGTAAAATCAATTTTCAAGCAGTTGTACCCAAACCCAACACAGCCATGGGTTCACACCATCCAGCAGGAGGGACTTGTATGTTCAATCAAGTTGATCAAATGAGTGTCCAGACTATATTGCTGTAGTTTCACCTTTACCACAATCGCAGCCCTTACATTCTACACGCCCCCCTTTCCACAGATTGTTCCTAGGCTTAGAAAAGGGGCACCAGATGGATGAGAAGCAAAACAGTCTACTTTCTCTGGAGCTGTTTCTTGGTCTCTGGTAATTCTGGTGTTTCCTTTCATGGGCTGACAGTTTGTCCAGGAATAACCTTTCAATCCTACTAATGAAGCATAAAGCAATTAGATATATAGGTATTTAAACAGTACTAATTATATATGGTAGGTTACTTTGGTAGAGACACAAGATGTTTGGATGGTATGTTAATCCATAATTACATTTTTTCTGTTAAATATGACAGGGTCTTACTGTGGCTTTAACAATCTCCTAACCATTAGAGGATGTAGCTTGTGGCATCAGCCATGAGTTATTCCTCAGGAGAGAGCTAATAGCCAATTAGATTTGGGATATACAGGCAATGGCTGACGGCTGCACAGTATTTCCGGCAGTGAGGTGTAGCTGTGACTACACCTCACACTAGGAGGAGTCTTGGCTTGACTCAAGGAGACCTATATTTGCTTTATTTGGTTTAGTGCCTTGGTAACACTCCTCTGGTATTCCAGAGACCATTGTATACTTGCAAGTGTGGTCTCAATACATCTTTCCCATGTTTTACATCAGGTCTTCGACCAGCAGGGCTTTTATTGCCTCTCTTCTTGCAGATATCCCGTTTAGAGGCAAGGAGCCTTTCCTTTTGTGGGGGCTTGGATCCCTGGCCAACATCTCCTTGGTAGAATAATCCATTGCTGATACAGAGCTCTGTATATATATATTTTGCTTAAGTGCATAGCTTAAGGAGACTTTAGTATTATATTTGGTTCTGAATAGAAAAATCCTTTTCACAGTTCCTATGTCTATTAGTCAATTAAAGAAGGCAGTTTTACTGGTTTTTATAGAGATTACCTCTATAACAGTTCATTCCAAATTTAACAGTTGGAGAACGACCTCATCATCATCATATTTCTCCTTGTTCTATGGGGGGAGGTAAGAAAGTCTCTTGTATTAAAGCCTTTGCGCACCTAGAAGGTAAGTTTCTTTTAGGGAATCATTATAATAGTTGTTACAGTAGGATCCAAGAGGGGTTTGAGTTGTAGCAATCTGAGGCTTTTCTTCTTTCAATGTTCAGGGGCCAACCTTTCTGTTGGCACCTGGTACTCCTACTCAATGCAAGCTGTATCTTTTCTTTCTCACGTTATTTGGTGACATTTTGACCTGTTGGACATACAAATTTTTCCCTAGTTAGTTTTAAGATTTGAACTGCAAGGTTTTTTTTTTTTTTTTTTTTTTTATTTTTTTTTTAGGTTTTTGTTTTTTGACCCTGAGTCTCAAAAGGCAGTTGTATTATACATACCTATAGGGTGGAATCAAGGCCAGTTATGCATTTCACCATGCTGTTTTGGGTAACTGTATTGATTAACTTGGGAAGCAAACAATTTCTAAGTTAATCATCCTATGGTGAAAGAGAATGCTACAAGGTGATACTGTACAACAGAAAAAGTTATAGAGAAACATTTGTATGTGCTAATCCAAAAGTTATTGTTATACAGAATTTAAGTAAAACAAATGTGGGCACCAGCATTTATATTCCAATTAACTCAGATGCATCTACCGTTTTATCAGAGGCCTTTAAATCAATGTTGTTTAATATTGCACAATTTACTTTTACTAGTCCTAAAACACCATGTAACCTGTAGACAGTTCTGGGCAAAACTGGATACTTGTTGAACTCACGTCAATTAAATATGCATTAATCGATATACACCCATGTCCCTCTCCCATCCTCCCACCCTTCCCAATTCACCATTTGAGTCAGTTTTTGATGCAGTCTTTCTGTTGTCGTTCTTTTAATATGCATCATTCTTTTCCACAAGTTTTTTTTTTTTTTCCCTTTTTTTATTGGTGCTTTCGACTTTCAACATTTCATTTCCAGATTCGTCAGGCATATTTCCTTTCCCTTCCCGCCTACCCCACCCCATCCCAGATCATGCATTTTGCCATAACTGTCCTGCATTCTTCTCTCAGTTTTTTTTCATTTTTTAGATAAGTGATGATCCATGAGTAAAGCATCCTTCATATGAAACCAATTTACAGGCTGTTGGCCAACCCCTCACACAGCCCCACCATCCAGCAGGGGGTGAGGGGTTGTTTGTTCAATCAGGTTGTACAATGAGTGTCCAGACTACATTGCTGTAGTTTCACCATTCCACCCAATGCAGCCCTTACATTTCTACACGCCCCCTTTCTGCCACAGATTGTTCCCTAGGCTTAGGAAAGGGTCACAGGTGGATGAGAAGCAAAACAGTCCATCTCTCTGGAGCTGTTGTCTTGGACTCTGGTCAATCGGCTTTTCCTTTCAGGGCTGACAGTTGTCCAGGAATAACCTTTCGATCCTACTATGTAAGCACAAGCAGTTATGAGTATATAGGTATTTAAAGAGCACTAATAGTTTATTAATTGGTTACTTTGGTATAGACAATCATATGTTTGGATGATATGTTAATCCATGAATTACATTTTTCTTCTGTTAATATGACAGGGTCTTACTGTGGCTTATAACATCCTTNGGGTTCTGGAGATGGCTCGTGGAGGTAACATGCTGCCACCCAAGTGTGAGGACCGCAGTCAGGATCCCCTGGCAGGCTTGACTGCTACCTGTCATCATAGCATTTGGGAGGTCCAGACGGGATCCCCAGGACAAGCTGCTGGACCTGATGGGGAATGGGGGCTCTGGGTTCAGTGAGGGATGCTGCCTCAATAAACACAAGTAGACAACAATCAAGAATAAATCCAGTGGCTGGAGAGATGTCTAGTGGTTAAGAGCGCCACACTGCTCTTGCAGAGGACCCGGGTTCTGATCCCCAGCAACCCACATGCAAGCTAAAACCAGCTTTAACTCCAGTTCCAGGGGAATCTGACACCCTCTTTCTGACCTCCAGGCATTACACTAACATGGGTGCACCAGCCACAATGCAGAGCAGTTACATTCATACACATAAAAATAAAAAATAAAAATTAAAAACAGGGACAAATTTTACCATTGAGATCTTTTGATCCATTTTAGAGTTGACATTTGTGCAAGGTAAAAAGGTAAGGTGTTTAGTTTCATTCTTCTACGATGGTGATCCAATTTTGCAGCACCATTTTGCTGAAATACTGGCATTTCCTCCATTAATTATTCCTAGACCCCTTTGTCAATATCCAGTTGACTGAAAATTGCATTGAACTCAGTTTTTGAGTACTTCAGTTTTGCCCATTGATCTACAGGTCTATTTTTGTGCGCAGTACCATGCAGGTGTTTTACTAATAGCTGCTGTAATATAGCTTGAAATTGGGTATAGTAACCCCCTGCATTACTCTTTGAGCTCAGGGTTGCTTGGCTCATTCAAGTCTTCTGGGTTTCCATATGGAATTTAGGATGTTTTCTCTAGTCTCGGTGAAGAAATACATGAAAATTTGTTTGTGATTGTCATTGAATCTATGTATTATTTTTGGGAGGATAGTCATTTGTTACTATATTAATCTTTTCTAATCCATGAGCATGAGAGATTCTTCCATCTCTGTGTCTTCCATCTCCTTCTTCAAAGATTTAAAAGTTTCATTGTAGAGATCTTTAATGTCTTTGGCCAGGTTTGTTCCAGTTATTTATTTATTCGAGGGCTATTGTGATGGAGGGTTCTCCATGATGTCCTTCCCACGTGCTTGGCTTATTAGCAAATAGAAAGGTTACTGATTTTTAGAATAATGTTTAATAACCTGCCATTACTGAAATGTTCATTGGTTCTAGGAGTTTTCTTTGGAAAGTTTTGGCATTCATACAGTGCAAAAAGGGATAGTATTTGACCTGTTCGTTTCTTCCAATTAGTAACTCCTTTATTTTCCTTTCTTGTCTTATTGATCTAGCAAGAGTAAACAAAAAAATCAAATAGAAGTAGAAGCAGTTTTAGCCTATCCTCTTTTTAATTTTTGGATTTTGTGTTTGTCTTTGTTTTTTGCTGGTGTGCTGACTTTAAGGGGATGATTTCTTTCGAATTTTTCTCCATTATAGAATGATTAGTTGGCTTGGGGTTGGTTGTTATATAGCTTGAATTATTGTTGAGGTATGTTCCCTCCAGTCCAATTCACATAGGTCTTTAACACGAAAGGCATGTTGGAATTTAAATCAAAAGGCCTTCCATCTGTATCAAATTGAGGTAACTGTAGTTTGTGTCTTGAGTCCATTTATATAATTTATGACGATTTATATGATTATGTTTGTCCACCACCTTCCATTGCACCTTCTGCAATAAATTCGATTTGGATACAACGGTGGATACATCTTTGGATATGTCCTGCTTTGTGTTTGCAGTATTTTGTTGAGAATTATTTTGCACTCTTTGTTCATTAAGGATATAGGTTTATAGTTTTCCTTTTTGGTTTGTACCCTTAGCCTGGCCTTTGGTATAGAATGATGCTGGCTTCATAGGATTGGAATTTGAGTGGATTTTCCTTCTGCTATCTATCCTTTTGAATAAGTTAATATATATTGGTTGTAGGTCTCTC
The DNA here is from genome assembly GCA_009823505.1 of Rhizomys pruinosus. Lineage (NCBI taxonomy): Eukaryota > Metazoa > Chordata > Mammalia > Rodentia > Spalacidae > Rhizomys > Rhizomys pruinosus. Next base: position 909,062 of record VZQC01011509.1, read on the forward strand.
TTCAAATGTCTTGTAGAAGGGCTGGAGAGATGGCTCAGTGGTTAAGAGCAACCAACTGGGAGGTTAAGGCACAACTGCTCTTGCAGCAGCGACCGGGTTCAACTTCCCGAGCACCCACATGGCTCGCTAAGAACCATAATTTAACTCCATTCAGGGGGAATCCAATGCCCTCTTCTGACCTCTCGCGGAGCACCTTGCACAACACGGTGCCACCAACTTACATGCAGACAGTACATCATACACATCAAAAAATAATAATAAATAAATAAACTAAATAAATAAAATAAATAAAATATAGCCATAAAAAATAAAGGTCTTGTTTAGAATTTGCTGAAAAATACATTTGGGCCTGGGCTATTTTTTAGTTTGGGAGCGATTGTATTACTTTTCAATTTCCCTCATATGTTGTGGGTCTGTTTAAGCATTGAATCTCTTCTTGGTTATAGCTTTGTTGCGATCCACATGGATTCAGAGTATCACCATCCGCTTTTTTATTTTTTTTTTTTTTTTGTCTTTTTGAGACAGGGATCTCCTTGTGCCGTCTTCCTGGAACTCACTCTGTAGACCAGGCTGGCCTCGGACTACAGAGATCCATGTGCCCTTGCCTCTCCAAGTGCTTAGGATTAAAGGCGTGCGGCCACCCACGCCCAGCCATTTTATTTATTTCAGTGGTGTATCAATGTACTGATCTGCATAGGTCTTAGTTAGCACCACGTCCCGCCATACGTGCAATGCCCGCGCGAGGTCAGATACGAGCGGCTCTGTCGGCGTTCCCCTGGAACTGGATTTCCGGAATCGGAGTTTCAGACCGGTCTCGGTCCGCCATGTGGGTGTGGCTGCTGCGACATCGAACCCGGTGTCCTTCTGTAAGAGCCGGTACCTGTGCTCCTTAACCGCTAGAGGCACAATCTCTCCAGCCCCATCCTCTTTGTAGGTTCTGCCCAATCTTAATAGAGTATAGACTTTTTAAAAGTTAATTCACACTATAATTTGGGGTCTTTTGTTGTCTGGTGGATGTTACCACTTTCAGCTCTAATTTTCGTGATTTGGAGTTAGGCTCAGTCTTTTGTGTTAGCTGGCTAGGGGTCTGTTTTTTTGTGTTATTCCTTCAAAGAACAGCAGCTGGACGTATTGGAGTCTTTTGTATTATTTGTTTCTTATTCATTAATCTCATCCTTCTGATTTTTTTTCAATTTCCCATTTTTTATTGAATGTTTGTGTATTCATACATCATTTTCCAAATCAGTGTCAGGCAATATTCCCTTTCCCTCCTCCCCCCACACCCACCCCACCCCCATCCAGATGCATGATTGCTGCCATAACTGTACTACAGCTTTCTCTCAGTTGTTTTCATTTTTTAACATTAAGTAATCAATTATGCCAAGTACCAGGCTGTGTTTTTATGACTATAGCCCTGTAGTATAGTTTGAAGTCTGGATATAGAGATCCCCCCTGTCGTAAGCTCTGTTCACTCAGGGTTGTTTTGGCTATTCAGGTCTTTTGTTTTTCCAAATGGTATTTAAGAAACTTTCTGTTTCCACCTGGGACTGGCACAAAAAACAGACCCTTGGACCAATGGAACAAAACCGAAGATCCAAATTCTGAGCAACATAGAATTTCAAGCCATCTCATATTGACAAGGAGGCCAAGAAGCCACAATGGAGAAAAAGACAGCATATGAATTCAGCAAGTGGGTGTGGCAAACATGGATCATCACTTTAGAAGAATGAAATAAACCCCTACCCTTACACCTGTACAAAAGTCAACTCCAGATTGGATTAAAGACCTCAACGTGAAACCCAAACTCTGAAGGGATTAGAAGAAAAAGTTGGCAAGACAGCTACAAGACATAGCAGGCGTAGGAAAAGACTTCCTAAATCAGACGACAGCTGGCAGGAAGAATTAAGGTCGACAATTGACAAATGGGACTCTATTAAACTCAAAAGCTTTCTGTACATCAAAGAAACAATCAAAGAAGTGAAGAGAAATCCCACAGAGGGGGGACCTTCACATGCAGATACATCTGACAAAGCATTGATTTCCAGCATGATATAAACTACTCAAAAAACAAAGGAAAAAGAAAAAAATGACCCACTCAACAGATGGAGCAAAGAACTGAACAGAACTTCACAAGTGAGAGAATTAGAGAGGTCTGAGAAAACACCTCAAGAACTGTTCAACACACTAATCATTAAGGAAATACAAAATGAAAACCACTTTAAGATATCAATCTTACTCAATAAGACTAGCTAGGATCAAGAAAAACAAATGATACCAAGTGCTGGAGAGGTTGTGGGGAAAGGGGACACACATCCACTGCTGGGTAGGAATGTAAACTTGTACACCGCACTATGGAAAGCAGTGTGGAGAACCCTTGGAAGACTTGGAATGAACTTGCCACCCGACCCAACCATACCACTCCTGGGCATGTACCCTACAGACTTACGCCACCACAGAGATACATGCACGGCCATGTTTATTTGCAGCTCTCTTCACAATAGCAAGGAGCTGGAACCAACCAAGGGCCCCTCAACTGACGAGTGGATAGAGAAAAATTGGGTACACTACACAATGGAGTTCTATGCAGCAGTAAAGAAAGACGAACATCACGAGATTTGCAGAAAATGGGCTGGAGCGATAGAGGACATCATGTTGAGTGAATAAACAGTCCAGAAAAACAAACGATGAATGGTATGCCTCATGCTGTGGATGCTAGTGCCAATGCCCTAGTTGTAAGTATTTCTTGTGTGGGGCCTCCTGAGCTTTTGTACAAAGCTGTTGGGCATAATGCATTTGGAAACAACGCAACAACACACAACAACAAACAACAGAAAAGACTGCATCATAAAAACTGTACTGAAACAGTGAACTCTGCTCAAAACAGTCAACTTCCACATGGACAATATTGAAAAAGACTAAGAAGCATGAAAGCATGTGTCTTGGCAAGAAATCTATGAGCTTCTGGCGGGTGGGGAATGGGTCGGGAACACTGGTTGTAGATGTTGTTAAAAAATAAATGAAAAAACAAAATAAAGAACAGGCTGAATGGCAGGGGAGTAAGGGATGGAAAAAGAGTATCTCCATGGATGCCATGCAGGGCAATAGGCCACATACACCCCTTGAGATAGGAAGGCAAGGAACTTAGATTCTCCCCTAAAATTCTGGAATGAACTAAGTGCGACGCTAGCCAATTAAAAAAAGTAATAAACTTATGAGTAAAAGCATCCTTCATGTTAAAATCAATTATTCAAGCAGTGTGTCCCAACCCACACAGCCCCATGGGTCTCACCACCAGCAGGAGGGGACTTGTATGTCCAATCAAGTTGATCAAATGAGTGATCAGACTATATTGCTGTAGGTTCACCATTTCACCCCAATCGCAGACCCTTAAATCTACCACGCCCCCGCTTCCAGATTGGTTCCCTAGGCTTAGAAAAGGGCGCACAGAATGGTGAGAAGCAAAACAGTCTACTTTCTCATGGTTTTTTTGTTTAATCATTCTTGGTTTTTTTTTTTTTTCTTTCATGGGGCTGACAGTTTGTCCAGGAATAACCTTCAATCCTACTAATGAAGCAAAGCAACATTAGACTATATAGGTATTAAACAGTACTAATTATTATGGTAGGTTACTTTGGTAGGACACAGATGTCATTGGAGGGTTGTTAATCCATAAATTACATTTTTTCCTGTTAAATATGGACAGGGTCTTACTGGGCTTATAACCATCTCCTAACGCAAAGAGAGATGTAAGCTTTGTAGGCTCAGCCATGGGTTTTCCCTCCAAGGAGAGGAGCTAATAGCCAATAGATTATTTGGGATATACAGGCATTACTGGCTGCCACTGCTGCACAGTATTCCACTCCAGCAGGAGGTGGAGCTTGACTACACCTACACTAGGAGGAGTCTTGTGACTATCAAGGAGACCTATATTTGCTTTATTGGTCTTAGTGGCCTTTCGGAAACCCACTCTGGGATTCCAGGAGACCATCTGTTATACTTGCAAGTGTTGGTCTCAATACATCTTTCCCATGTTTACATCAGGTTGTCGACAGCAGGCCTATTGCCTCCTCTTCTTGCAGATATCCCAGTTTAGAGCAAAGGAGCCGTTACCTTTTGTGGGGCTTGGATCCCTGGCCAACATCTCCTTGGTGATTAAATAAGCCATGCTGATACAGAGTCTCCTCTATTAATATATTTGCTTAAGTGCATAGCTTTAAGGAGACTTAGTATATATTTGTTCTGATAGAAAAATCCTTGCCCAGTTCTTATGTCTCATTAGTCAATTTAAAGAAGGCCAGTTTTACTGGGTTTAAAAGAGATTACCTCCTTATATACAGTTCATTCCAATTTACAGTTGGAGAACGATCATCATCATCATCATATTTCTCCTTGTTCTATGTGGGAGGATGGTTAAGAAAGTCTCTTGTATTAAACCCTTTGCGCACCTAGAAGGTAAGTTTCATTAGGATCATTATAAATAGTTGTTATAAGTAGGATCCACAGAGGATGTTGATGTCAATTGTAGCAATCCGAGGCTTTTCTTTCCTTCTCAATGTTCAGATGGGCCAACCTTCTGCTGCACGTCCTGGTACATCCTACTCAATGCAAAGCCCTGTATCTTTTTTCTTTCTCACACGTTTGAGTTGGTGACAGTTTGACCTGTTGGAACAATACAAATATTTCCCGTTAGTTAGTTTTAAGATTTAGAACTGCAAAGGTTTTTTGACAAAAAGGTTTTCAGTATATATCTGTATCCCCTTTTTTGTTTTAGGTTTTTGTTTTTTTACCCATGAGTCTCAAAAGCAGTTGTATTATACATACCATATAGGGTGGAATTGTCAGCCCAGATTTCTCAAATTTACCCATGCTGTTTTGGGTGAATGTATTTGTTAACTTGCGGAAGCAAACTTATTTTTAAGTTAAATCATCATAAAGGTGAAAGAGATGACACAAGATGACTAACTGGACAACACGAGAAATATTATAAGGAGAACATTGTATGTGCTAACCCAAAGTTATTGTTATACAGAATTTAAGTAAAACAAATTGTGGGCAACGCAGCGAATTTATATTCTCCAACTTACTCAGATGCATCTACCGTATTTATAGAGCTCTTTAAACAATGTTGTTTAATATGCACAATTATTTACTATGTACCAGTCTAAAAAACACCATGTAACCTGAGACAGTGTCTGGGCAAAATTGGATATTTATTGAATCACGCACAATTAAATATGCATTAATCGAATATACACCCATGTCCTCTTCCATCCCCCCACCCTTCCCAATTTCACCACTTTGAGTCCAGTTTTTAATGATGAAAGTCTTCTAGTTGGTCGTTCATTTTAAGATGCATACTCTCCACAAGAAATATTTGTTTTTTTTTTTTCTTTTTGTATTTGGTGCTTTGTACATTTCATAGACATATTTTCAATTCAGTATCAGGCATATCCTTTCCCTCCGAGCCTCTACCCACCACCCCATCCCAGGATCATGCATTTTCCATTAATGTCTGCATCTTTCTCTTCAGTTTTTTTTTCATTTTAGCTATAGTGATGATCCATGAGTAAAGCATCCTTCATTTGAAACCAATTTACAGGCTGTTTGTGCCCAAACCACCTACAGCCCCCACCATCCAGCAGGGGTGAGGGGTTGATATGTTCAATCAGGTTGATCAATAGAGTGTCCAGACGACATTGCTGTAGTGCACCTTTCCACCCCAAATCGCAGGCCCTTACATTCTACCCGCCAGCCCCCTCCCCCCCCCCCACCCCCCCCCACACCCCCCCCCCCCCCCCCCCCCCCCCCCCCCCCCCCCCCCTTTTCTCCACAGATTTTCTCCTTAGGCTAGAGAAAGCGGTCACAGGTGATGAGAAGCAAAAACATCCACTCTCGCTGGAGCTGTTTGTCTTGGACTCTGGTCAATTCGGCTGTTCCTTTCATGGGCTGACAGTTGTCCAGAATAACCTTTTGTATCCTACTAAATGAAGCACAAGGCAGTGAGATATATAGGTTTTTAAAGAGCACTAATATGTCTTATAGTTGGTACTTTGGTATGAGACACATATGTTTGGATATATGTTAATCCGATGAATTGGACATTTTTTCTGTTAATATAGACAGGGTCTTACTGTTGGCCTTATAACATCTCCTGACCTTTAAGGAGATGTAAGCTTGTGGATCTCAGCCATGGGTTATTCCTCCAAGGAGAGAGCCAATAGTCAATTGAGGGTTTGGGTATACAGGCTATGGCTGCCTCCTGCTGCACAATAGTATTTCCAGGCAGATGGGTGTAGCTGGTGCTGATGATGGAGTCTTGCTTGACTCAGGGAGAGCCCGTATTTGCTTTAATATGGCCTTTTAAACTTTTTTATTTTCTTTTTTTTTAGAGGCCTCTGGTAACACTTGCAATGTGTTGTGGTCTCAATACATCTTTCCATGTTACACTTCTCCAACTGTAAATGAGAACAACTATTATAGGAGGTCATCTCTTAAAAACCATAAACTGCCCTTCTTAATTGACTAATTGGCATAAGGAACTGTGAAAAGGGATTATCCGCGTTCAGAACCAAATATAATTACTAAAGTCCTTAAGCTATGCACTTAACAAAAAGAAGATTAATACAGGAGCTCTGACATCAAGCAATAGATTATTCTACCAGGGAGATGTTGGCCCAGGGTGATCCAGGCCCCACAAAAGGAAAGGATCCTTGCCTCTAAACTGGGATACCTGCAAGAAGAGAAGGTGATAAAGGCCCTGCTGCCGAAGACCTGATGTTTAACACAGAATATTTTGTAACTGGGTTTTTGGCACTAGATCAATCCACAGATGAGGGATAACATTTGTCGTTTATTTTTCTGGGACTGTGTGTTTACTTCACTTATACATAATGTCTTTCTACTCCATGCCATTTACTGCAAAGTTCATAAGGTTTGCTATTTCTTTACCACTGAATAGAATTCCATCGTGGTACATGTACCACATTTTTTCTCTTTTCGTCTTGAGTTTTTTTTTTTTTTTTTTTTCAGTTTTTTCCCTTGTTTGCTAATTGTGAACAGAGCTGCAACAAATATAGCTGTACATGTTATCTCTGCAGTAAGATATGAGTCTTCAAAAGAAATAGGTATATACCCGGAGTGGTATGGACTGGGTTCAAATGGGCAAGCTCATTTTGAGTCATCTAAGGGTTTCTCCTACTACTGCTGTTCCATAAGGGTTATACAACGTTACATTCCCACCAGCATGATGAGTGTTCCCCATTCACACAACCTCTCCAGCACATGGTATCATTTGTTTTCTTGATCTTAGCACAGTCTTATGGGTAAGATGATATCTAAAGTGTTTTGATTTTGCATTTCCTTAATTATTAGCGAGTTGAATACTCTTTAAGATGTTTCTCAGACATTCTCTTAATTACCTCTACTGTGTGAAGTCTCTATTCAGTCTCTTGCTCCATCTTTTGAGTGATTCATTTGTTTTCTTTCTTCTTTGTTTTTTGTAGCTTGTACTCTGGAAATTAATGTTTTTCAGAATGTATCTGCAGTGCAGGTTTTTCCTCCCACTCTGTGGGTTTTGTTTTCACCTTCCTTATTGTTTCCTTTAATTACAGAAGCTTTTGAGATTTAAATGAGGTCCCCCCCCATTTTCAATTGTCAATCTTATTTCAGACAGCAGCTGCTGTCTGATTTTAGGAAGTCTTTTCTCTATGCCTATTGTGCTTTAGTCTGGCTGCAAGTTTTTCTCGTTCTATTCACCTCCAAGAGTTTTGATTTCATGTTGAGGTCTTTGATCCATCTGGGAATTTGACTTTTGTTACAGGGCGAGAGATTAGGGGTTTAATTTCATCTTCTACAGGTGTGATTCCAGTGTGATCCAGTTTTGCCAGCACCACCTGCTGAAGATGCTGTCTTTCCTCCAATGTGTCTTCTTGGCCCCCTTGTCAAATATGAGGTGGCTGAAATTGTATGTGCTCAGGTTTGGATCTTCAGTTTTATTCCATTGGTCAACTGGTCTGTTTTTGTGCCAGTACTAAGCTGTTTTTATGACTATAGCCCTGTAGTATAGTTTTATGTCTGGTAGAGCAATCCCCCCTGTATTGCTCTTTTCACCCAGGGTTGCTTTGGCTATTCGGGGTCTTTGTTTTTCCAAATGAAATTGAGGATTTTTTTCCCAAGCCTCAGGCAGGTAGATTTAGGGGCTAGAGTGTCTCCTCTGATTTTTATCTCTTCTTGTCTGTTAGGTGTGGGATTCATTTGTTGTTGTTTCTCAAGTGTCTTGAGTTGCAATGTCAGGTCATTTTTTGTGCTCTTTCTGTTTATTTTGGGGTTTTTTGTTTGTTTGTTTGTTTGTTTATTTGTTTATTTTTGTCTTTTCGAGACAGGGTCTCCCTGTAGCCCCGCTGTCCTGGAACTCACTCTGTAGACGAGGCTGGCTTTGAACTCACAAAGATCCGCCTACCTCTGCCTCCCGGGTGCTAGGATTAAAGGCATGTACCATCATGCCCAGCTTCTGTTTTTTTTAATGTAGGCACTTAGAGCTATAAATTTCCCGCTTAGTACTACTTTTAAAGTGTCCCTATTTTATATTGTTCTTTTAATTTAATTCCAGGAATACTTTTATTTCTTTCCTTTTTATTTACTTTTTTATTATTTTTTAAGGGATTCACAATATAAGAGCACAGATGTTTTCAGATCACATTGACGTTTCTCAGTTTGCCATACAATTAGGTAACTGGCGTTAGCATCCACAGATTAGGGATACCATTCATCCTTTGTTTTTCTGGGACTGTGTTACTTCACTCAGCATGATATCTTCTAGTTCCAGTCATTTACCTGCAAAGCTCATGATGTCATCTTTCTTTACTGCTGCATAGAACTCCATTTTTTAGATGTACCATATTTTCTCTATCCACTCGTCAATTGAGGGGCACTTGGGTTGGTTCCAGCTCCTTGCTATTGTGAAGAGGGCTGCAATAAACATGGCTGTGCATGTATCTCTGCAGTAAGATGAGTCTTGTGGATACATACCCAGGAGTGGTATGGCTGGGTCGGGTGGCAAGTTCATTCCAAGTCTTCCAAGGGTTCTCCACACTGCTTTCCATAGTGGCTGTACAAGTTTACATTCCCACCAGCAGTGGATGAGTGTTCCCCTTTCCCCACAACCTCTCCAGCACTTGGTATCATTTGTTTTCTTGATCCTAGCCAGTCTTACTGGAGTAAGATGATATCTTAAAGTGGTTTTGATTTGCATTTCCTTAATGATTAGTGATGTTGAGCAGTTCTTGAGGTGTTTCTCAGACATCTCTAATTCCTCGCTTGTGAAGTCTCTGTTCAGTTCTTTGCTCCATCTATTGAGCGGGTCGTTTGTTTTCTTTTTTCTTTGTTTTTTGAGTAGTTTATATATTCTGGAAATCAATGCTTTGTCAGATGTATCTGCAGTGAAGGTTTCCTCCCACTCTGTGGGATTTCTCTTCACTTCCTTGATTGTTTCTTTTGATGTACAGAAGCTTTTGAGTTTGATGAGGTCCCATTTGTCAATTGTCGACCTTAATTCTTGTGCAGCTGCTGTCTGATTTAGGAAGTCTTTTCCTACGCCTATGTCTTGTAGTCTGCTGCCAACTTTTTCTTCTATCACCTTCAGAGTTTGGGGTTTCACGTTGAGGTCTTTAATCCATCTGGAGTTGACTTTTGTACAGGGTGAGAGGTAGGGGTTTAATTTCATTCTTCTACAAGTGGTGATCCAGTTTTGCCAACACCACTTGCTGAAGATGCTGTCTTTTCTCCATTGTGGTTTCTTGGCCCCCTTGTCAAATATGAGATGGCTGAAATTGTATGTGCTCAGATTTGGATCTTCGGTTTTGTTCCATTGGTCAACAGGTCTGTTTTTGTGCCAGTACCAGGCTGTTTTTATGACTATAGCCCTGTAGTATAGTTTAAAATCTGGTATAGAGATCCCTCCTGTGTAGCTCTTTTCACTCAGGATTGATTTGGCTATTCGGGGTCTTTTGTTTTTCCAAATGAATTTAAGAACTTTTGTTTCCAAGCCTGTGAAGAAACTCTTGGGGATTTTGATTGGGATTGCATTAAATCTATACAAGAGTTTTGGTAAAATGGACATTTTTACAATGTTAATTTTCCCAATCCATGAGCATGGGAGGTTTTTCCATCTTCTGAGGTCTTCTTCAATTTCTTTCTTTAAGGGTTTAAAATTTTTGTTGTAGAGGTCTTTGGTGTCTTTGGTTAGGTTTGTTCCTAGGTATCTTATTGTTTTTGAGGCTATTGTGAGTGGGAAGGTCTCTTTGAATTCTTTCTCCAGTTGCTTGTTCTTGGTGTAAAGAAAGGCCATTGATTTTCTAAGGTTAATTTTGTATCCTGCCACTTTGCTGAAGCTGTTAATCGTTTCTAGGAGTTTTCTGGTGGAGTTTTTTGCATCCCTTAAGTAAACAATCATATCATCAGCAAATAGGGATAGTTTGACTTCCTCTTTTCCAATTAGTACTCCTTTAATATCCTTTTCTTGCCTTATTGCTCTAGCAAGTGTTTCAAGCACTATATTGAAGAGGAGTGGTGATAGGGGGCAGCCTTGCCGAGTTCCTACCTTTAAAGGGAATGTTTCTGTCATTTCCCCATTTAGGATGATATTGGCTGTGGGTTTCCTGTATATGGCTTTGATTACATTGAGGAATGATCCCTCCAATCCAATTCCTTCTAGGACTTTAAGCATGAAGGGATGCTGGATTTTGTCAAAGGCTTTTTCAGCATCAATTGAGATGATGGTGTGGTTTTTGTCTTTGATTCCGTTTATGTGTTTGATGATGTTTATTGATTTTCGTATGTTGAACCATCCCTGCATCTCTGGTATGAATCCAACTTGGTCATGATGGATGATCTTCTTGATGTGGGTCTGTATGCGATTTGCCAGTATTCTGTTTAGAATTTTGGCATCTGTGTTCATGAGGGAGATGGGTCTATAATTCTCCTTTTTAGTTGTATCTTTGCCTGGTTTTGGTAATAGAGTGATGTTGGCTTCATAGAAGGAATTTGGGAGAGTTCCCTCTGATTGTATACTTCTAAACAGTTTCAGAAATAATGGTTGTAGGTCTTTTTGAAATGTTTTATAGAATTCTGCTGTGAAACCGTCTGGGCCTGGGCTTTTTTTAGTTGGGAGGCTTCTTACTACATCCTCTATTTCTTCATATGTTATGGGTCTGTTTAAGCTGCTGGTCTCCTCTTGGCCAAGCTTTGGTGATTCCCAAGATTTCAGATATTCATCCATTTCTTCTAGATTTTCAAACTTGGTAGAATATAGGTTCTTGTAATATTCCCATATAATTTTCTTGATCTTTTCCTTGTCCGTTGTGATATTTCCCTTTTCATCACAGATTGTATTGATTTGGAGTTGTTCCTTCTTTCTTTTTGTTAACTGGGCTAGAGGTCTGTCTATCTTGTTTATTCTTTCAAAGAACCAACTTTTGGCTTCATTGATTTTTTGTATTGTTTTCTTTGTTTCTATTTCATTGATTTCTGCTCTGATTTTTGTTATTTCTTCCTGTCTGTTGCGTTTAGGGTTCATCTGTTGTTGCCTCTCAAGTGCTTTTAGCTGTAGTGTTAGATCATTCACTTGTGCTCTTTCTGTTTTTCTAATGTAGGCACCCAGGGCTATAAATTTCCCTCTTAGGACTGCTTTTAAGGTATCCCATAAGTTTTGTTGTGTTGTATTGTCATTGTCATTCAGTTCCAGGAATGTTTTTATTTCTTTCTTTATCTCTTCCTTGACCCATTCATTATTCAAGAGTGTGTTGTTTAGTCTCCATGTGTTCTTGTAGGCAGGAGGGCTTGTCCTGGTGTTGATGTTGAGCTTCATTGCACTGTGGTCTGACAGGATGCATGAAATTATTTCAATCTTTTTGTATTTGTAGAGGTTTCTTCTGTGTCCCAGGATGTGGTCGATTTTGGAGAATGTTCCGTGGGGTGCTGAGTAGAAAGTGTATTCTCTGGTATTAGGATGGAATGTTCGGTAGAGGTCTATGAGGTCCATTTGGTGTATCATATCGTTCAGTTCAGATGTCTCTCTGTTTATTTTTTGTCCTGTTGACCTATCCAAAGGACTCAGTGGGGTATTGAAATCTCCCACTATGAGTGTGCTGGGGTTAGTCTGTGACTTGTGGTCCTGGAGAATTGTCTTTATAAAGTTTGGTGCACCAGAATTTGGGGCATATATATTCATAATTGTGAAATCTTCTTGGTGGATTGTTCCTTTGATGAAAATGTAATGGCCTTCTTTGTCTCTTCTGATTTCTTTTACTTTGAAGTCTATTTTATCCGATATTAAAATAGCAACACCTGCTTTCTTTTTGGTACCATTTGCTTGGAATATTTTTTTCCATCCCTTCACTTTAAGGTGGTGCCTGTCCTTGAAGGTAAGATGTGTTTCTTGCAGACAGCATATCGATGGATTCTGTTTCCTAATCCAGTCTCCCAGTCTATGTCTTTTGATTGGGGAATTTAGTCCATTAATATTTAAGGTTATGACTGATAGGTTTGTGTTGCTTCCTTTTGCCTTATTATCCATCTGCGGTTTTGATTTAGGTTTCTACTTCTGCAGTTATGCTTTTATTGATTTCTCTTTCTAGGTGCCTGGGGTTGGTTGCTCCTTTCTTCTGTTCTTTGAATTGCTTCAAGTATTCTCTGAAGGGTTGGTTTTCCGGACATGTATTCTTTCAAGTTGTTTATGTCATGGAAGGTTTTTCTCTCTCCTTCAACTATAATTGACATTTTTGCTGGGTATAGTAACCTGGGTTGGCATCTATTGTCCCTTAACACTGGGAATGCTTTGCTCCAGGTTCTTCTTGCTTTCATAGTTTGCATTGAGAAGTCAGTTGTAATTCTGATAGGTTTCCCCTTATAGGTCACTTGTTGTTTTTCTCTTGTGGCTTTAAGGATTTTGTCTTTGTTTTGGGTGTCTAGCATTTTAACTATGATGTGGCGTGGAGAATTTCTTTTCTGATCTTGTCTGTTTGGAGTTCTATGTGCTTCTTGTATTGGTATTGGTTTGTCCTTTTTTAGTTTGGGGAAGTTTTCATCTATTATTCTGTTGAAGATCTGATCAATACCATTCTCTTGGGATTCTTCTCCTTCCTCTATTCCCATGATGCAGAGGTTTGATCTTTTCATAGTGTCCCACAGCTCCTGGTTGTTCCACTTTTGTGTATTTTTAAATTTTTCATAATCTTTCCTTGAGGTTTTTAGTTGTTCTGTGTTATCTTCCAGGTCTGATATTCTTTGTTCTGCTTCCTCCATTCAGCTTCTGAGGCTTTTTCCATTCTTTTCCTCTTGATTGGATGAGTGTTTGATTTCCTTTTTCATTTCATCTTCTGATTTCTTTAGTATTTCCACTTCCTTTTGGAGCTTCTCAATCTCTTCCTGTAGCTCTTTACTTTGCTGATTGGTTTCCTTATCTTTTTCAACATGGGATCTTTTCAGTGTTTCCACTTCCTTCTGGAGTTTGTCATTCTCTCTCTCTAGGTCCTTCTAGAGTTTTTCATTCTCTTTTCTTAGTTCTCTGACTTGCTCTTTATAGTCTTTGATTTCTTTAGGTATGTTCACAATCGTACTTCTAATATCTGTGTCCTGGGCCATCCCCAGGGGGATCCCACTGTAGGAATCTTCCACAGGGTTGGTACAGCTTGGTGTGGAATTATCCTGCACCTTTCCTATGTTGTCTCTTCTTCGTGTCCCTGGCATGTGGGTTTCTCTTTGCCTGTATTCCAATGGGAATCCCAAATGCCTCTTCACTGTGTTGAAGGACTGCTTTGCTTGCCTCCTTCAGATGCCTTCCTTGTTTGTTTGATTGATTTGTTTTTTAACTTTTCTCCTTGCTTGGAGTGTTGACTTGTCTAAGCTTTAGGCTTTCTATTGGAAGTCGAACTCACTCTTCCCTTTCTGTTCTGAAGGTTCTCTGAAGAATCCACTTGGACAGTCCTTAGGCAATCCCAGTTTGGGGGTGGGTGGGTGATTGCTGTTTAGTCCGTGCCCTGGTACCTGTGCTTCAGGTGGTCTTGGGAAATCCCCCATCTCAAGACTCACACAGGCCCACCTTTTATACCAGCTAGGGGGACAACTCCGCCCCCACAGCCACACAAGCCAATCGAGCCAAAGATGATTGAATCAAACCAAACAATCCACCTGGCTGAAGCACCAGCTCCTACCTGTGCTTCAGGTGGTCTTGGGAAATCCCCCCTTTTATTTCTTTCTTAATTTCTTCTTTGACCCATTTATTATTCTGGAGTGTGTTGTTTAATCTCCATGAATTCATGTAGTTACTAGGGCTTCTTCTTGTGTTGACATTAAGCTTTATTGCATTGTGGTCTGATAGAATGCATGGGATTATTTTAATTTTGTATTTATTGAGGTTTGTTCTGTACCCCACTATGTGGCCAATATCGAAGAAAGTTCCGGGACTGGAGAGATGGCCTAGCGGTTAAGAGTGCCAACCGCTCTTACAGAGAACCCGGGTTCGATCCCCAGCACCCACATGGTGGCTGAGAACTGTCTGAAACTCCAATTCCAGGAGAACTCCAGTTCCAGAGGAATCCAACACCCTCTTCTGACCTCCGCGGCATTGCACGACACGGGTGCACAAACCTGCATGCAGACAGTACATTCATACACATACAGAAATAAATAAAAAAAAAAAAAAAAAAAAAAAAAAAAAAAAAAAAAAAAAAAAAAAAAAAAAAAAAAAAAAAAAAAAAAGAAAGTTCCATGGGCTGCTGAATAGAAAGTATATTCTTTGGTGCTTGGGTACAACATTCAGTAGATGTCTGTTAGGTCCATGTGGTGTTTCATACTGTTCAGTTGTTTCTCTGTTTAGTCTTTGTCTGGTTGACCTGTCTAATAGACACAGTGGGGTATTGAATCCCAACACTCCTAGTGTGTTGGGATTAATCTGTGCCTCAAAGTCCTGTAGAATTGTGTTTATAAAGTTTGGTGCACCAGTTTGTTGTGTATATATTCATGATTGTGATATCTTCTTGGTTAATTGTTCCCGCTTCATCTCTTCTGATATGTTTTAGTTTTAAGTCTATTTTGTCTGATATTAGAATCACAACTCCTGCTTGCTTTTTAGTGTCATTTGCTTGGAATATTTTTTCCACCCTTTAATATAGTGCCTATCCTTGAAGATGAGGTGGATTTGTTGCAGACAACAAAAAGATAGATTTTGTTTCTTAAATCATTTGACTAGTCTATGCCTCTTGATTGGGGGTTCATTCCATTAATATTTAAAGTTGTTATTGAGAGATGTATATTGCTTCCCATCATTTTTTTTAGTTTTTGTTTGCATTTTTGGTCTAGGTTTGTATTTCCACAGTTATACTTTCATAAACTACTTTCTGTTGCTGCTTGGGTATAGTTGTTCCTTTCTTCTGCTCTTTGTATTGCTTCAAGTATTCTCTGAAGGACTGTTTTTTTAGACATGAATTCTTTCAGCCTGTTTATGTCATGAAAGATTTTCCTTTATCCTTCAACTATAATAGACATTTTTTGCTGGGTAAAGTATTCTGGGTTGGCATCTATAATCATATAGAACTGGGAATACTTTGTTCCAAGCTCTTCTGGCTTTCATCATTTGCATTGAAAAGTCAGCTGATGGGTTTTCCTTTATATGTGACTTGTTTTTCTTTTGCAGCTTTTAGTATTCTTTCTTTGTTTTGAACATCTAGAACTTTTACTATGATATGGCATGGGGAATTTCTTTTCTAGTCCTGTCTATATGGTGTTCTATGTGCTTCTTGTATGTGTATGGTATGTCTTTCCTTAATTTGGGAAAATTTTCTTCTGCAATCCTATTGAAGATCTGGTCAATACCATTATCCTGAGCTTCTTCTCCTTCCTCTATGCCTACAATGCATAGGTTTGCTCTTTTCATAGTTTTCCACATCTGCTGCTTATTCCATTCCTGTGTTGTTGTTGTTGTTGTTGTTGTTTTAATTTTCCATAATCTCTGCTTGAGCAGTCCAATTCTTCTACTTTATCTTCAATCCTGATATTCTATTTTATTTTTTTTCTGGTCCTTTTGAGACAGGGTCTCCCTGTACCTCTGGCTGTCCTGGAACTCACTCTGTAGACCAAGCTGGCCTTGAACTCACAGAGATCCTCTGCCTCTGCCTCCCAAGTGCTAGGATTAAAGGCGTGTGCCACCACACCCAGCCTGACATTCTATTTTCTATTTCATTCATTCTGTTACTGAGGCTTTCTCCAGTCCTTTCCAGATGGCTTATTGAGGGTTCCACTTCATTTTTCATTTCAGCCTGAGTTTTCTTCAGTAATTCTATCTCTTTTGTGAATTCAGTCTGAATTTTATTATCTTCTTTTAGTTTTTTTATTTCTAAATTCCTTGAATTCTTTGATCATGTCTATGATAGTTCTTTTAAATTCTGTGTCCTGGGTTACATCTAGGGGGTCCTCATTGTAGCACTCTTCTTCAGGATTGGTAGCATTTGGTGGAGACATAATATTTTGGTTTTTCTTTTTTTTAATTTTTTTTTTTCGTATGTGTATGAATGTACTGTCTGCATGCAGGTTTGTGCACCCGTGTCATGCAATGCTGCGGAGGTCAGAAGAGGGTGTTGGATTCCCCTGGAACTGGAGCTTCAGATGGTTCTCAGCCACCATGTGGGTGCTGGGGATCAAACCCGGGTCCTCTGCAAGAGCAGTCAGTGCTCTTAACTGCTAGGCCATCTCTCCAGTCCCAAATGTTATTGTTTTTTTTTTTCATTGTGATTTTGACATGTGGATTTCTGTTGTTTGTGATTCTGGTATGAAGCTCAAGTGCTTCTTTGTTGAACTGAAGACTGACTGTGCTTGTATTCCTCAGGTGCCTTCATTGTCTTATTAGGTATGAAAGGCTGGTTGATCTAGGCTTCAGGTTCTCACTTCTGATTTTGTACTGGAGGGACAGCTAATTTCAGCACAGTTAGTCAAGAGCTTCTCCAGAAGCCCAAGACAGGTATCAGTCAGGCAGGTTTGAACCCACAGGGCTCCAAGCCATGCGAGTGCAGCTTGGGGTTCTGACCACCAAATGGAGGTCGGCCTTGTGCACTCACTGGGAGAATGGAACCCACAGAACTGCCATACCATGTGGGGTCTACCTACCAGCTCTCCAGGGCTGGTTGCAAACCCACTCTTAGAGTTTTTAAAAAGCTAGTAGAAAGGAAGGAATCTCATGGAAAAGTTATAAATGAAATGTAAGATTCCTGAAAAGATGAATAGACAGCATGGTGGGGGTCTGCTCTTAGTAAGGCAAAGGAATCCTGTGACCAGCATCCTTCATCCCAGAATGCTAAGAAGGAGAAAGTAAAGCCACTGTGTTGAGCTGCCATCTGATGAAGAGAGTCAAATGGGAGGTGAGAGAGAGTAAGGAACTTATTTTAGGATGGGCGTGAGGAGGACACAGGATTCAGTGAAGAAAGAAAAGGTGAGGAGACTAGAGGTTGATGATATTGCTGCACATATCAGCTATGTGACGTTGGGCCTGTGTTCTTATCTGTAAAACACCAGACACCTACCCTCATAGAATTGTGGCTGGCACAGAGGAAGTGACCAATGAACGTAAGCTGTCACTTTCACTTTTTATTCTTAATATCAATAGCAGTATAGAGCTGAGCACATCATGGGTTTGAATTTAAAATATTCACGAATTCTCCCAGGAACTTGTTATCTCAGAAGTAGGCAGACATCTCTGAAGCACCAAACCCTTTCTTCTTGAAGCTCTTGGAATCCTTTCTTCTACTTAATGTTGAGGGATTTGTATGTGGTGCTTAGTCAGGGCCAATTCTATTAGGGGATTTAATCATATGGGCAAGGCACTGAGCCAGGGAAAAGAGAGAAGAGATTCAATTAATTCAAGAGCTCAATCTCTTCTGACCTCACATGAATAGAGGACACGGCGTCTTTGGAACTCGTTCCTCTATTCCTTTTATGACATCTACCGAAGTAACTTTGAGCCAGGCCTGCACATGGGGCTGAGACACAGAGACGAACAGGAAAGGCTCCTGATCTCAAGCTCTGAATCTGATGTTACAATGGCTGCTTCACAAAGTTTCGAGGCACCAGGCAAAAAAGCCCCAAGCTACATCTGAACTAGGCAGAGAGGATTCCCAGAGGGACTGGTGTTTGAACTAGGACACAAAAATGAACATCTTTGAATATAAGCAGGAAAATAGCCTTTCCAGGCAGAGGGGGGGCTCCGAGATTTCAATAGACGTTAAAAGATGCTGGTAACTTTATGCTGTCTGGTAATGACAGAATATGAAATGTCAGGTTATGGAGATGTAAGACTGGACAGGAACCTGATTTGATCCCTGCTGGACTGAGGACTATGACTTATCCTTTAGAAACCAGTGTAGATTTCTGAGTGAAGGCATAACACTCCCTTATTTATATGTCAGAAAGTGTTAGCAGTCATCGGGGTAGCATTTGGGTAAAGGAATTATGTAGGGAGGGAGTGGGGGGGCCAAAGCCAGGGTCACTACAATCAAAGGCAGAAGATCAGAAGGCAGCAGTCCATCTGTGGGTGACCAGAGGACAGTTCCAGTGAACTGGGTCCTTAGGGCCACTGTAGTGTCTGAGCGAAGTGCAAGTAACAGTCACGGGCATCAAGGAGATAGTGAGATCTGAAGCTAGGATGTCTCAGAAATCATTTCTGTGTATGTTGACACTTCCCAGGATGAAGGGGGAAACAGCTTCTAAAGTTCTTACTGAGTAAGGGAAGAGTCGGTGATAGGGTACGAGGGACAATAAAGGATACCAAATAGCATGGGCCTGAAATAGTGGAAATAGAACGTGCTTGACTCTAAGTCTGGAAAACAGAATTGATTCATGCAAGGAACAGCTACAAAATAATCAGGGCACAGGGCCAAGATTCCAGGACCCTGAGTATGGCCTTAAAACTTCATATAACCCTAAGGCAGGCGTGGTGGCACACGCCTTTAATCTCAGCACTTCAGAGGTAGAGGCAGGTGGATATCTCTGTGAGTTCAAGGTCATCCTGGTCTACGTAGTGAGTTCTAGGCCAGCTGGGGCTAAAGGAAGACCCTGTCTCAAAAATACCAAAAAAAAAATCCAGTTCCTTAGGTGGTCTTCCATAAGCAAGGTGCCCTAGGACTCTCTTCTTCAAACAAAGTCTTTAAGACTAGTTCACATTTTTACACTGGATGGGTTTTGAAGTTGCTTTGGTCCTATCCTTTCTATTCCCTTTTGGAATGAGAATCTTTATTCTATGTCATTGAATCTTGAAAATATGTAACTTTCTTTTTTATTTTTACAGAGACTCCCAACTGTGAGTTTGCCCTAAGCCTCAGGGGAGATGTTAGACTTGAACTCTTTTAAGATTTTATTTTATGTGTATGAATGCTTTGCCTATATGTACGTGTACCCTGTGCATGGCTGGTACCTGTTGGGGGCAGAAGAAGCATTGGATCTCCTAGAACAGGAGCTGTGGACAAGTGTTAACCACCATGTGGGTGGTGGGAACCAAGCCCCAGGCCTCTGGAAGACCAGTAAGCACTTTTAACTATGGACCCATCTCTCCAGCCCCTGGACTTTGACTTTTGAGCAATGATGAAACTGTTGACTCCGGGGATTCTTGAAGATGGACCCTGCCCCTTCCCTTCCATCTTTCACCTCCTGGCTTCCAGGAGTTGGGCAGCTTCCATGGACACACACCCCAACCACGATGTTCTGCCTCACCACAGACCCTATGGCACCAAAGCAAGTGANAGCATCCACAGATCAGTGATACCATGCATCGTTTTGTTTTTTCTGGGACTGTGTTACTTCACCTCAGCATGATGTTCCTCTAGCTCCAGCATTTTCCTGCAAAGCTCGGTGATGTCGTCTATTCTTTACTGCTGCATAGAATTCATTGTGTAGATGCGCCACATTTTCTCTATATCGTCAGTTGAGGGGTACTTTGGTTGGTTCCAGCTCCTTGCTATTGTGAAGAGAGCTGCAATAAACATGGCCGTGCATGATCTCTGTGGTGGCGTAAGTCTGGAGGGTACATGCCCAGGAGTGGTATGGGCTGGGTCGGGTGGCCAAGTCTTCCAAGGGTTCCAAGGGTTCTCCATCCTGCTTTTCATAGTGGTTTTACAAGTTTTACATTCCCACCAGCATTGGTTGATTGTTCCCCTTTCCCCAAACCATCTCCAGCACTTGGTATCATTTGTTTTCTTGGTCCTGGCCAGTCTTTATGGGAGATAGATGATATCTTAAAGTGGTTTTCATTTGCATTTCCTTAATGATTAAATGATTAGTGATGTTGAGCAGTTCTTGAGGTGTTCTCAGACATCTCCTAATTCTTCCTTCGTGAAGTCTCTGTTCAGTTCTTTGCTCCAATCCTATGGCGGGTCGTTTGTTTTCTTTTTTCTTTGTTTTTTGGAGTAGTTTACATATTCTGGAAATAAAGGCTTTGTCAGATGTATCTGCAGTGAAGGTTTTCTCCATTTCTGTGGGATTTCTCTTCACTTCTTGATGTTTTTTTTAAGTACAGAAGCTTTTGAGTTGATGAGGTCATTTGTCAATTGTTCTTATTTCTTGTGCAGCTGCTGTCTGATTTATGGAGTCTTTTCCTACGCTATGTCTTGTAGTCTGCTCCAACTTTTTCTTCTATCACTTCAGAGTTTGGGGTTTTCACGTTGAGGTATTTTATCCATCTGGAGTTGAACTCTTTTTGTACAGGGTGAGAAGTATGGGGTTTTAATTTTATTCTGCTACCTAGTGGATGATCCAGTTTTGCCAACCACTTGCTGAAGTGCTGTCTTTTTTCCATTGTGGTTTCTTGGCCCCCTTGTCAACATATGAGATGGCTGAAATTGTGTGCTCAAGGATTTGGGATCTTCTGGTTTTGTTCATTGGAGGTGCAAACAGGTCTGTTTTTTGGGTGGCCTGTACCAGGCTGTTTTTTTGATTATAGCCCTGTAGTATCGTTTAAAATCTGGTATAAGAAGATCCTGCTGTGATGATCTTTTCACTCCGGCATTATTTTAAGTATTCGGGGTCTTTTTTTTTTTCCAAATGAATGTTAAGGAAATTTTTTTCCCAAGCTGTGAGAAACTCTTGGGGATCTTAACTGGGATTGCATTAATCTCTACAAGAGTTTTGGTAAAATGGGACATTTTTACAATGTTAATTTTCCCGAATCCATGAGCATTGGGAGGTTTTTTCCATCTTCTGAGGTCTTCTTCAATTTCTTTCTTTAAGGGTTTTTAAAATTTTTAGTTTTGTAAGGAGGTCTTGGGTATCTTTGGTTAGGTTTGTTCCTAGGTATCTTTATTGTTCTTTGAGGTTATTGTGAGTGGGAAGGTCTTCTTTGAAATTGCTTTTCCAGTTGCTTGTTGTTGTGTAGAAGAGGCCATTGATTTTTCTAAGGTTAATTTTTATCCTGCCACTCTTGGCTGAAACTTTTTATCGTTTTAGGAGTTTTCTGGTGGAGTTTTTTTGCATCTCTTAAGTAAACAAGTCATATCATCAGCAACATAGGGATAGGTTGACTTCCTCTTTTCGAATTAGTACTCATTTAATATCCTTTTCTTGCTTATTGCTCTAGAAAGTGTTTCAAGCACATATGTTGAAGAGGAGTGGTGATAGGGGGAAGCCTTGCTGATTTCCTACATTTAAGGGGAATGCGTCTGTCATTTTCCATTTAGGATGATATTGGCTGTGGGTTTTCCTGTACATGGCCATACATTGAGGAATGATCCCTTCCATCCAGTTCCTTCTAGGACTTTAAGCATGAAGGGATGCTGGATTTTGTCAAAGGTTTTTTTTTTTTTCCATCAATTGAGATGATGGTGTGGTTTTGTTTGATCTCCATTTATGTGTTTGATGATGTTTTGATTTATCGTATGTTGAACCATCCCTGAATTCTGGTATGAATCCACCTTGGTCATGATTGATGATCGTCTTGATGTGGGTTCTGGTATGCGATTTGCCAGTAATTCTGTTTAGAATTTTGGACTGTGTCATGGAGGGAGCATGGGTCTCTACATTTCCTTTTTAGTTGAATTTTGCCTGGTTTTTCGGTAAATAGAGTGTTGCTGGCTTCGTAGAAGGATTTGGAGAATTCCTCTGATTGTATATTCTAAACAGTTTCAGAAAATAATGGTTGTAGGTCATTATTTTTGAAATGTTTTATAGATCTGCTGTGAAACAGTCTGGGCTGGGTTTTTTTAGTTGGGAGGGTTTTTTTTTTTTTTTTTTTTTTTTTTTTTTTTTTTGTTTTGGGTCTTTTTAAGCTGCTGGTCTCCTCTCGGCCAAGCTTTGGTGTTCCCAAGATTTCAGATATTCCATGCATTTCTTCTAGATTTTCAACTTGGTAGAATATAGGTTTCTTGTAATATTCCCATAGAAATTTCTTGATCTTTTTTCTTTGTCCGTTGTGATATTTTCCTTTTCATCACAGATTGTTTGATTTGGAGTTGTTCTTCTTTCTTTTTGCTTAACTGGGCTAGAGGATCTGTCTATCTTGGTTTTTTTCAAGAACCAAATTTTGGATTCATTTGATTTTTTTGTATTGTTTTCTTATGTCTTCTATTTCATTGATTTCTGACTCATGATTTTTGTTATTTTTTTCCTGTATGTTGCGTTTAGGGTTCATCTGTTGTGCTCTCAAGTGTTTTAGCTGCAATGTTAGATCATTCACTTGTGCTCTTTCTGTTTTTCTAATGTAGGACCCAGGGTTATATTAATTTCCATCTTAGGACTGCTTTTAAGATACCATAGGTTTTGTTGTGTTTGTATTGTCATTGTCATCAGTTTCCGGATGTTTTTTTAAAATTTCTTTCTTAATTCTCCTTTGACCCATTCATAATTCAAGAGTGTTTGTTTAGTCTTCTTGTGTTCTTGTAGGCAGGAGGCTTGTCCTGGTGTTGATAATGAACATTATTGCATTGTGGTCTGCCAGGATTGCATGAATATAGTTTTCAAATCTTATTTTGTATTTGTATGAGATGTTTCTTCGTGTCCAGTATGGGTTCGATTTTGGAGAATGTTCGTGGGATGC
Source organism: Rhizomys pruinosus (assembly GCA_009823505.1). Lineage (NCBI taxonomy): Eukaryota > Metazoa > Chordata > Mammalia > Rodentia > Spalacidae > Rhizomys > Rhizomys pruinosus. Next base: position 932,124 of record VZQC01011509.1, read on the forward strand.
TGAATAGAAATTGTATTCTCTGGTCATTAGGATGGATGTTCGGTAGAGGTCTATGCAGGTCCATTTGGTGTATATATCGTTCAGTTCAGCATGTTCTCTGTTTATTTTTTTGTTCTGTTGACCTTCCAAAGGACTCAGATGGGGTATTGAAGTCTCCCACAATGAGTGTGCTGGGGTTAGTCTGTGCTTGTGGTCCTGGAGAATTATTTTATAAAGTTATGGTGCACCAGAATTTGGGGGCATATATGTTCATAATTGGGAAATTCTTTTGGGGAATTGTTCCTTTGATGAAAAATGTAAATCGGCCCATTCTTTGTTTTCTGATTTTTACTTTGAAGGTCTATTTTTGTCCGATATTAAGTAGCAACAACTGTTTTCTTTTTGGTACCATTTGCTATGGAATAATTTTTTTCCATCCTTACTTAAGGTGGTGCCTGTCCTTGAAGGTAAGATGTTTGTTTCTTGTAGAAGCATATCGATGGATTCTGTTTTCCTAATCCCGTCTCCCAGTCTTTGTCTTTGATTGGGGAATTTAGTCATTAATATTTAAGGTTATGATGATAGGTTTGTATGGCTTCTTATGCCTTATTATCATCTGCGGTTTTTGATTTGGTTTTCTACTTTCTGCAGTTATGCTTTTTTATTGATTTCTCCTTCTAGGTGCCTGGGGTTGTTGCTCCTTTCTTCTGTTCTTTTGATTGCTTCAAGTATTCTCTGACGACTTGGTTTCCTGGACATGTATACTTTCAAATTGTTTATGTCGTGGAAGATTCTATCCTTCCACCCCCTCCTTCACTATGATTGACATTGTTGCTGGGTACTAGGTGACCTGGGCTGGGCAGCCATTGTTCGCTCACATGGGATGCTTTGCTCCAGGTTCTTCTTGCCCTCATCGTTTGCCATGAGAAGTCGTTGTTATTCTGATAGGTTTTCCTTATAGGTCATGTTTTTTGTTGTTTTTCTCATTGGTTCCTCTTAAGAATTTTTGTTTTGTTTTGGGTGTCTAGCAATTTAACTTGATGTGGTGTGGGGAGAATTTCTTTTCTGATCTTGTCTGTTTTTAGTTCTATGTGCTTCTTGTTTTGGTATTGGTTTGTCTTTTTTAGTTTGGGGGAAAAAGTTTTTCTTCTATTATTTTGTTGAGATCTGATCAATACTTTTCTTGAGATTCTTTCTTCTTCTTCCTCTATTCTATGATGCGGAGGGTTTGATCTTTTTTAGTGTCCAGCTCTGGTTGTATCTGTTTATTGTGTATTTTTAAGATTTTCATAATCTTCTTGAGGTTTTTAGTTGTTTCTGTGTTATCTTCTGGCAGGTCTGATATTCTTTGTTTGCTTCCTCCATTCTGGCTTCTGAGGCTTTATTTCATTCCTTCCTCTGAATGGATGAGTGTTTGATTTCTTTTTTCCTTTCCTCTTCTGATTTTCTTCTAGTGTTTCTATTTCTTTTTGGAGTTCTCGATCTCTTTTTGTAGCCTTTTTGTTTGCTGGTTGGTTTTTTTTTTTCAGCATGGGATCTTTTAGTGTTTCTACTCTTTCGGAGCTTGTCATTCTCTCTCTCTCGGTCCTTTCATTCTCTTTCTTTAGTTCTTTATTTGTTCTTTATGATCTTGTAGTTATTTAATTATGTTCACAATTGTGCTTCTGATGTCTGTGTCCTGGGGCATCCCCAGAGGATCCCACTGCAGGAGTCGTCCATACGGTTGGTAACGCTTGGCGTGGGATTATTCTGCCCCTTTCCAGTGTAGTCTCTTTTTCATGATCCTGGCATATGTGCTTCCACTTGCCTGTATTCCGATGTGAGTCCTAGATGCCTCTTCACTGTGTGAGGGGCTTTGTTGCCTTTGCCTCCAATCAATTCAGATCCTTCTTCGTAGTCTAGTTGGGGGGGGGGGGCTCTCAGCCCGCACCCCGGCACCTGGCTGGGCTCAGCGAGATCTCAAATCTCATAGAGTCAGCACAAGGTGCCTTTATCGGCTTGGAGGATAAATCCGCCCCCACTGCCACTAGATGTAATCAAGCCAAAGAGCACACTTTAATCCCAGCTGGGGTATAACTCCAACCTCACTGCCACAAAGGCCAATCAACCAAAGACAGCAGGACAAAGGATCAACAATCAGCTCGACAAGAACCAGTTCCTACCTGTCTCCCCCTCTTCCTGCCGCTGGGCTCAGGAGATCTCAAATACCTAGTCTAATTTTAAATCCAGACTGGCCCACCTGGAATAAGAAGAGACAGTTGGTGCCTTATATAGTTCAATGGGTAGAATTTGTACAGATACTTTGTAACAGAAATAAGTATAACTGAACTATATAGTCATTAGTTAATAAGCCAAATGAAAATAATGGTACTAAAGAAAGAAGAAAGGACATATTCTATGCTAGGGTCACATGTTAAAGGCTTGGCCCCCAAGGTGGCACTATTGGGAAATGGTAAAACCTGTAGGATGTTGGGAATCTTAGGTCATTGGGAATGTGCCCTTCAAGGTGATTGTGACAAGTAGTCTCTTTCTCTACCTCATGGCTTCTTGGCTACTGGATAAACAGTTTATCCTACCACATCTCACCTACCCACCAGAGCCCAAAGCCATCGATCACCTTGATGTTGGACTAGAAATTCCAAAAGTGTAAGATAAACTCTTTCACTTTATAAATCTCTGACATTTTACTATAGTGATGTGAGTAATATGTGAGTAATATACTTTAGAAAATAAGAAGATGTATAGAATTGATGATTGGACTTAGAGAAGAGGTACAGAAGCATAGTGGGATGACTCATAGATTACTGGGCTTGGAGCCTGGGTGAACAGTGCTACAGTAAGGCGGAGAAAAACAAAGTGTAAAAGAGTGGGCTTTGAACCATTTGAATTGGAGACTTCTATAGGATATCCAAGAATGTGTCTAGAAGCCATAAATCTTAAATTTAAGGAATAAATATGTGACTGGCTGAGGCAGACATGGTGGGGTTAGGACAGAAACCATAAACATGGGAAAAACCCATATTTAGGAGGGCAATGGTGGATGGAGTCAGAAGTGAGCAGGCTGCTCCTGAGGTGGGAGCTGAGCCAGGAGAGATGATGTCATAAGTCACTGAAAAGGAACAAAATAAAGGGATTAGAAGTTTCAAGGAGGAGTGTCTGGTCAATAACAGTGTGTTTGAGAGAGACATTATGAAAATCATTTAAGAACTTCATCAGGAGCAGAATTAGAATAGCAGGTGGGGGCTAGAAGCCAGATTTCAGCAAGTTAAGAATGAGTCCGTTGTTAGAAAGTAGAGATAGCAGACTCACTCAAATGTTAGAGACATTTGGCTATGAATGGGCAGAGAAATGCAGCAATAGATGGACAATTGTTATGAAGGTGTGAGGACTTCAGGTGTGGAGTTTATTCCTAGTAACTTTGTCAGGAAGGGGAAGTACTGTTGGGACAGTAGCAGTGTTGCAGGAGGCAATGAGCTGTGTCTAAGAATGGGAGAAACGTGATAATATCATGAGCTGAGAGGACAGAGCCAAAATGTAAGAAGAGGGAGAGGCTGAGCTAAAACCTGATGGAATGCAGACTGGGGGGTTGGGAGGTGGAACCTAGACCACAGGTGGGAGGCTGGACTGGCCAGGAGAAGAAACCATTCAGCTTTTATTTGGGGTGGATGAGGGTTGGGGTAATCCTAGATAAGACTGCTTGGACCGGAAGTTGGGGCAGGAAGCGCAAGAGGTTTACTCTTGATGCTATTAATCTCCTCCATGACATAAACAAAGCTGTTTGCTAAGAGTGAAAAGGATGGGAGTGAGGTGGGGGATAAGAAGCAAGGTGAAGGCTTGGGGCAGTCCCTAAGGATGATGGGATATTGCAGACTCAAGGTCTCAATGCCAGACAGTTGAACAATGATGATCATGTTGACACAAATGGGCATTTGTTATTCTGCGCGCGCACACACACACACACACACACACACACACACACACACCAATGTTTTAAGCATGTTAAGTTCAGAGCAGTGTCAGCAAATCATGCGGGCAAGTCCTTCAGTTACTGAGGGTCTCTCAAGGATGCACTGCTGCTAAAAAGCCAACATTCTCTGCAATTTCCAGCCTCACTAACAAAGCTGTTTAGCCCAGCTGCTGGGTAGAGCCTGAGGGTCACCTCTTCATACAGAGGGAGTAGTGAAACAAGTTCGATGTTGAGTGGACAGTGTCTACACACAAAATGTCATAGCTTAGAAATGGTGCCATTACCATTGAAGTCTTGAAGCTTAGTTGAAAAGGTCACGTGAGGAAAAGAAGCCTGAGTGAGGACTATTCTTGAAGCTTTTTATTCTCTGTGCTTCCTTCACAAAGCCTTGGCCAGAGAGCATGCTGATCTGCTCTGAGGGAGAGATGCTTATTTTATTTGGATTTCAGGGTTTTCCTCAATCCACATCAGCATCCTGAACGCTTCCTTTCTGCCACATAAATGGTAACTAGGTCTTCTGGATCTTTCCAAATGCAAATATTTTCTTTTAAAAGCTAACAAGATAGTTCACTATAATATTTGTGGAGAAAAGATTGAAGTTTCTTGGAAATAGGGCTGTAATGGTTTAAGAGAAAAACAACAGAAAAGAAAAACCTCTAAAGTTCACTGCACCCTCCACCCTCTGTCTCCATTCCAACTTTGCACCTGCTATTGCTTCTTCCACATTTCATGGTTCCCTTAGTGCAGCGTGAGCGTGTGAAGGGTGGAGCCCTTCTCTCACGACATGTTCTCTAGGTCCCTTCTTTCTTTCCCCTCACTAACTACTCATGAGCAGTTCTGGCCTCTATACACCCATCCATCCAGGACTGACTTTTAGCAGGTTAAGGGTATAAAAATGCTAGGATTCCTTTCCTACAGACCTTCTTCTCAAATGACAGAAAGCTACTTCCTAGAGTTCCTTGAATCTTCCACCCCTCAGACTGCCTCAGTTCCAAACTGAAGGTGCACTTCCCCAGCAACCTGGCTTTGCAGGCTGGGGTCCAGCACTGTGGTTGGCATCGCTTCTGATGGATTGTGACTCGTCATTTTCCAGCAGCATTCACTGTGTGTGAGACACAGGGCCAGATGCTGGAGCTGGAGCAGCAAACCAGGAAGGAACTCCTAGTCTAGAACCAGAGTTCTCATGCTTCTCACTGTTACCGATAATTCCACGCTGGCGGCAGGGCTGTCCTGTGTGTTATAGAATGCTCACCAGCACCTTTGACCTGAGCTCACTAGATACCATTCATATATGCCCATTTGACGGCCAGAAATGTGTTCAGACATTGCCAGTTATCTCCTCAGGGAGCAAAATTATTCCTCCATGGTTGAAAGGATAAAAATAGTCAAACACAACTAAAAATAAAAACACAATTCTATAGCATAAAGATGCCCTGATGAAACAAGCAGGTACCATGGAGAGTGGTGGGAGACTCGCTTCAGGTCTGACTTAAGGCAAAGCCTTGCAAATCTGGTAACACTGAAGCAGAAACATCGTGGCTGAGGCAGAAGAACCTCAAAAAGTGGCACAAGGGCCTGGGGATGAAGCTCAGCTGGTAGACTACTTACCTAGATGCATGAGGCCCTGGGTTTGACCCCCCAGAACCACATAAACTGGGTACAAAGGTGCATAACTGCCCAGTACTTAGGAGGCGGATGAAGATATAGCCAAGGTCATCCTTGGCTATATAGAGTTTGAGGCCAACTTTACCTACATGATACCCTGTCTCAAAAAAAAAAAGGAAGAGATAGGGAGAGGGAGGGAGAGATAGAGCGGGAAGGAGAGAGAGAGAGAGAGAGAGAGAGAGAGAGAGAGAGAGAGAGAGAAAATGAGACTAGCTAGGTAGGTAGGAAAGGGCTAGATTAAAAACCTTATAAACCATGGTATTCTAGAGTATTTCAGATGTCTGTGTAGTATTTTAAGTAGGAAAGTGATGCACACAGATTCTGTTGTTATCGTTGTATGTATTATTGTGTACATGTACAGTAGATGTGCATGCACAAATGTGCCACTTACTTGTAGGAGCCAGAGGACAATCTCAGGTGCCACCGCTCTTGTTTATTGGGATGGTAGCTTGCCACATAGGTGAGGATGGCTGGCCTGTGAGCTCTGGGAACACTCCGTCTGCCTCTCTAGCACTGGGATTGCCGGCACACACTTCCATACCCGACTTGTATATGTGGGTTCCAAGGACCAAGCTTGACCAACCACATGAGTTCATTATGTTTTGTTTTGGAACTGGGTGTCATATAGCTCAGGCTGGCCTCGACCTTGCTATGTAAATGAGGATGACTTGAAGTTCTGCTCTTCCTGACTCTACTTCCCAAATCCTAGGCATACAGGTGCGCACCACCATACCCAGCTTATGTGGTGCTGGGGTTGAACCCAGGCTTTGTGCGTGCCAGGTGAGCATTCTACCCATGGAGCTATGTCCCCAAGCCCATGTCTACTCTTTCATAGCACCCCTCTCTTTTTTTAGCACCCCTCTTTTGTGAATGAGCTAGTATCCCACAGAATTACTTCTGGTCTTGATATAGGGTCTTATGTAGCCCAGGCTAGGCTTGAATTTGCTATGTAACTGAGGGTGGCTTTCAACTCCTGAATCTCCTGCTTTTACTCTTCAGTTCTGAGATTACGGTGTGTGCTATCATCCTCTCAGTGACCTAATTACTGCCTGCTATCCCCGACCCCTTAAAACCTCCACCCTCAGAACTGAACTTCCAATACATGAATCTCTGAGAGACATACCCAAGCCATATCTAAGGCATGGAAAGTAGCAACTGAAAAGCTTATGAGTAGAAGGTTTCTGTAGTAAGCTAGCCACCACTTAAAATGATATAGAAACAGTTTACATGGTATGTTATTAAATTATAAAACAGTAGGTACACAGTATAATCTTCCTAAGTGTGTGTATATGTGCTATGTAGACATATAATAAATGTTAACCATGCATATCTCCATATGGACAGAGTTAGAAGGGATTTTATGTTTATCTTTTGATTTATGTCATTTAAATTATCTAACCCTTAATTAGTACATTTATGGTAAGAAACAAACCACCAACAAAGCTCCTCAGATCTGGCTGGCAGTGCACAGAGGAGCACTTGACCTCTGGCTGGTTACCGTGACTGCACACTGTTGACACAGCAGTATTTCTGTCCAGGAGGACTGCAAGTGAGACTAATTCATTAAGTGCTTCCAGTACCAAAAATGACAGGAGCCAGGAAAACATAAAGTCTTGTTACTCTGACAGCCAGCAGCCTTGATGTCTGCATGTTTATTTATTAACTGCACTTCATGGATCCTCTCTCCCATGAGCACCAGGCTTGGCAGCTGACCTTGACACAGATGCTAGTCTCACAGAAGATTAAAACTCCAAGAACATTGTCCCAGGAAGCAATATGAACCTGAAGGAGAGTACTGAGCAGGGTTGTAAGGTATTGAGGAACAAATCAGATGTTTGAGTCACTTTCTTTAAACAGACAATTATTGCAGGCCTTTTAAAACCGTATGTATATTTTTATTTTTTTATTTTTTATATATTTTTATAATAGGCATAAAATAGAAAATGTTTTATATTATATTGTCCCCATTTTAAACTTCATAATGATTCTGTGAGGAATTCTTGCTATTTTAGAGGTGTTAAAGTTGGGAGTCAGGGGGGCTGGAGAGATGGCTCAGCGTCTAAGAGCACTGGCTGCTCTTGCAGGGAGCCCAGGTTCAATTCCCAGCACCCACATGGTGGCTAACAACCATCTTAAACTCCACTTCCAGGGGGTGTAATGCTCTCTTCTGACCTCCTTGAACATTGCACGACACAAGTGCAGTTACATGAATGCATGTAATATACTCATACACATAAAATAAAAAAATAAAATTTCTTATTAAAAAATTGGGAATCAGAAAGAATGAGTAATCAGTAGATATCAGAAGTCTGGTTTTAACATGGCTATTTCTGAATACAGTCCGGCCCTCCACTTCCCTATTTCAAAATGCTGTTTCAGGCAGGGAATTTTAAAGCTTGAGAAATGTTCTATTGATTTGAAATTAGAAGTTCTCCTGAAGGAAGTGGATGCCAGATGCTCTTTGTTGAATGAATAGATGAATGAATGAATAAAAGAAAGAAAGATTTTTTAAAAGGTCGTATAATCAGATCAAGGCAGGGAGAGATAATCACATTAGAAATCTATCTCATAAATAGATGCTGCAAATAAATCCAGCAAGGATTCAATAGTTCTGTTTCCCTACCCCAGATTCACAAGCACATGCCTAGAATAAACATCACTTTCCTGCTGGGGCAGAGAGAAGTAGAGCCCTGCTGGGTATGTGGGTCAGTCAGTCCTGCCGTGCTCTGGGGGAGGAGGGGTGATAGCCTGGTCAAGCTCCAGGCACCAAGCTCTATGTCTGCTATTCTTGTTTGCTAATTGCTCACTAAGAACCTACTGGGTCCTAGCAGTTTGCCTTTATCACTTATAGTCTGAGGACACAGAGAAAAGAAGGCCCGAATATGAAGCTTCCCAGCCCACCTGCAAGAAAAGTGGTTTATTTTTCTTTTTTCCATGATTGTATCAAACTGACAGGCTTCCCTTGGCTCAGAGGAAGAGCCATTTTTCTCCATGTGTGTGCTGTCAGCTCTAGGAATGCTCAGCATTTGTTTCTGGGTCAGCAAGTAGAAACTGAGGGAAGGCTTTGGTTCACCTCCCACATCTCTTGAGTCATCTTCCTTACTGTGCACAGAAAAGGCTCACATACACCATTCTCCAGCTCAGAATGGGCCAATAGCAGAAGTAAAAGCCATTGTGCCCAGATCACTATGGCAACATAGCAGGGAAATACTTAGGCTAACAATGTGGCCCCCATCTTCTAGGAGTTCAGAGTATAGGGAAGGAAAAGACAATCTTCCCTCTACGTTTTGTGGTTCTGACCTGGAATCCCCATAACAAAATAGCTTAGCAAAGAAAAGCAGAAGTTTATTCATCCATAGGCCTGATCTATACATGGGAGATATCAAACGCAAAATCGGTGAATCTTAAAAAGGCAACTTTGATGCCAGGCGTGGTGGCACACACCTTTAATCCTAGCACTTGGGAGGCAGAGGCAGGTGGATCTTTGTGAGTTCAAGGCCAGCCTGGTCTACAGAGTGAGTTCCAGGACGGCTGGGGCTCCAGGGAGACAAAAAAAAAAAAAAAAAAAAAAAAAAAAAAAAAGATGGCTTCAAATTCAGTCTTCAGCTAAAGACAAAGAGAGAAGGATATATGGGAAGTCTCTTTTAGAGAAAGTACTGGCATAAAGCATAGTGTGTGTGTGTGCGTGTGTGTGTGTCTATGTCTGTGTACACATGTGTGCACATGTGTAGGTACACATGCCCACCCCTCCATGCAGAGGACAGAGGAAGATGCTGGGTGTCAGCTCTATCACTCTCTGTCTTCTTCCTCTGAGACAGGGACTCTCACTGAACCAGGAGCTAGGCTGGTGGCTGGCAAGCACCACAAATCCTCCTGTGTGTGCCCAATAGCATGGACGTTACAGTGAGTGTGTATGGCTACACCCAACTTTATATGTTAATACTGGAGATTTGAACTCAGGTCCTCAAGTCTTACCCCTGAGCCAACTCCCTAGCTTGGAAGCCTTAAGTGAATTAGACCCTTCTTAGTTGATGAGAGTTTTTTTTTTCCTTTTGGCACTACTGGGACTCAAACCCAAGGCCTCATACATGCTAAGCAAGTGCCCTTCCACTGAGCTACATTCCCCAGCCCTTCCATTGATAAGACTTAACTGAAATTTAGATGGGCTTCTGTTCCAGGAACACAGGGAAGATTGAAGAATGGAGATTTCCCGAAGAAGTGTGTGTCCCCCTTACAGAAAAGTCACCTCTGCTGTGTTTACACAGCTTCCCTTGTGTCTGTTGTATCACAAAGTAATCAGCTCAAATCATCCTTCATGCCAATGAGGTATACATATTTTTTTTGGTGTTTTTGAGTCAGAGTCTCCCTGTAACCCCTGCTGTCCTGGAACTTACTATGTAGATCAGGCTGGTCTTGAACTCACAGAGGTCCACCTGCCTCTGCCTCCCGAGTACTAGGATTATAGGCATGGGCCCCCATGCCCAGCTCCAATGAGGTATATTTTGTGGTACATATTCTATAACAGCATTCCTTGAAAGAGACTATAAGCTGAGGGTAGTGCCACAGCAATAACTGTAAGCAAAGAGGCACTGTCCCAGTTGGTTTCATTCTCTGGAAAGCGGGGCAAGCAGGACAGGCTTTACTTTTTCCTACTCTTTTTCCTACTTTTTCTGCTTGAAAAATGTGTAATCATTCAATCATGGGTCTGATGAGGTTAATCCACAAAGACCTAACAGCTGATTTCTAACGAAGGACATAGGACGCCTTGGAGAACCTTAGGCAGGAGAGGAGACACATCTGTGGTGACTGGTGCTAGGCTGTAGTAAGTTAGTTCCACTTTACAGATGTAGAAAATGAGGGCCCCCAGCATGCACATCTCTGACACCACCCTCAACAATGAAAAACACCAGCAGGGTGTTTGTAGTTGTGTAGCAAGACAACTGCCTTCCATTGGCCCAAGAGAGATACTGCCAAAGGTGTGGAGAGGAATGTCAGTTCCTCCCTCCTCTGCCACACATTTTTCCTGGCCCCCTTTCATCCCAGTTCTCAGGTGGCAGAGACTAGCAGATCTCTGTGAGTTCAAGTTTAGCCTGGTTCACATAGGAGCTCCAGGCCAGCCAGGTTACACAGTGAGACCTTGTCTCAAAAAAAAGGCAAACACTTTTTTCCTGGCCCTACCTTGCCAGTTGCATCGAATTTAGACTGAGGAACTGCTTTTTAAAAATTATTTCTAAAATATCACACACACACACACACACACACACACACACACACGCACACACACACAAGCAAGCAAGTTCTTACCAAGTGAACTCTGTATTTGATCTGAGACGTCATAGTGAATCTCAGGCTAAGTAAAAACGTGAGCTGATCAAATCAACATCTCAGACTCCAGAGAAACTAGATTTCCAGAAGTGGTTGGCAGCACTGCAGAAAACAGCTAATGGAACCGCTGCATGGGTGTGGGTGGCATCACTGGTATTTGTTGTCTGCCCCTTTCCTCTCTGGTTCCACGCACCAGCAGAAGGTTCCTGTTCATTCCTAAATGTGTGGTTAGAAGGGAGGAGACAGAAAAGCAGAGAAGAGCCCACCCACTGGAAGAGTGAAGAAGCCATAAAGGGAGGGAGCTCGTCTGAAGTCGGGACAGGTGTGGGGCTCCGTGAACGGAGGCCAGGTGCCTGGACTCATGATCAGTGCTCCGAAGCTCAGATTCTGTAGTCCAAGGACTTCCTCTAAGATTTTATTTCCTGTCTATCTGCATTTCTCCAGATCCTCTTCCATGGGAACTGTATTAGTCACTTTTCTGTTGCTGTGATAAAACCAATATGAGCAAGGGAACTTATAAAAGGAAGAGTTTATTTGAGCTTAGGATTGACGGTTCCAGGGAATTAGAGTCCATTGTGGCGGGAAGCATGGTGGCCAGGGCTGGAGCAGCAAGCCGAAGGTCACATCTTGCAATGAGCACAGGAAGCAGAGACAGAGACTGGAGACCACAAGGCTTGTTTAACTCACTAAGCCTGCTCCCAATAACGTACTTCCTCCAGCACGGCCACACCTTCTAAGACCTCCAAGAACAGTGCCAGCAACTGGAGACAAAATGTCTGAATACTTAAAGCCTATGGGGGACACTCTCATTCAAACCACCACATTCCACTCCCTGGCCCCCATAGGCTCCAGATCATATAAAATGCAAAATGCATTTAGTCCAACCTTAAAAATCCCATAGTCTTTACCAGTCTCGATTCTATTTAAAAGTCTATCATCCAAAATCTCTTCTGAGACACAAGCCAATCTCTTAACTGCAAGCTCCTGTAAAATCAAAAGGCAAATTATATACTCCCAACATACAGTGGAATTGAATACACATTCCCATTCAAAAGGGAGGAATAGAGGCATAGTGAGGAAATACTGGACCAAAACAAGACCAAAAACCAGCAGGGCAAACACCAAGTCCAGTAGCTCCATGTGCAACTACTGGGACTTTACTTCCAAAGGGCTTACATAGCTCAGCTCTTCCAGCTTTGCCTGCAACATACATCTTTTTCTTAGGTTGGTACCACTCCCTGTATGCAGCTCTCCTTGGCAAATATCTCATAGCTCTGTCATCTCAAATGTCTTCTTGGGGTCTCCACTGCCAACCAGGCTTCACATTCACAGCTTCACGCAATGGCCTATCAGGGCTTTCTTTATGCAGTGACACCCCTGCTGCACTCTGCCTGGCCTCTGGCTCTCTGAAACCATGGAGGAAGAACTGATGACCCCTTCACTCTTGCAAACTTCATGCCTCTAAAGCCAGCACCACGTGAATGAAATTGCCGAGTTTGGCTGCAAGTTCGGGATGGACTCTCTCCTACTTTAACCACATTTGCAAATTTTCTCTGCCCTGGACTTGTTGGAGGATTAGCTGGGTGTGGTCTTGCCCTGAAGGTACTGATTCTGTTGTTTACTTGTAAATCTCGAGGCCCCTCCTTAATCACTTTAATCTCACTTTTTCCATTGTTTACTTGTAAATAGGTAGGCCTCTCCTTAATCACTTTAGTCTCCTTATCAAAAGGAACCACTCCTTCACATGCCTTGGCCCCACCTTTAATCTTCTTAGTGCAGTTTTCAGATCCAAACTGTACATTCTGCATTTCTTTCTGCCCCATCTGCTCTTCTTTTTTAATTTTTATTTATTTTTTTTAATTTATTTATTATTTTTCATGTGTATGAATGTACTGTCTGCATGCAGTTCTGTGCACCATGTGGTGCAATGCCACGGAGGTCAGAAGAGGGCATCGGATTCCCCTGGAGCTGGAGTTAAAGATGGTTCTCTGCCACCATTTGGGTGCTGGGGATCGAACCCCGGTCCTCTGCAAGAGCAGTCAGTGCTCTTAACCGCTAGGCCATCTCTCCAGCCCCCCATCTGCTCTTCTTTACTGTAGATCTGCACAATATTCACCATCAATAGCCACAGCACCATTTCTACATTAGGCTGTCTTGAAATATCCTCCAACAAAGACATTAGTCCATTGCTTTTCAACTTAGCATCAGGCAAGCATTTGGGCTGTGGGCAAACTGTTGCCAGACTCTTTATCAAAATATCCCAGTTGCTGCCTAAGTCTTTATTTTCCTCTGGAACTACATTTTTTGCAGCAATGCTTTCTTCCAGGCTTCTACTAGAATGGCCCCTTAAGCTCTGCTTACAGTAGTCAACAGCTTTTCTAGCCCAAAGTTCCAAAGTCTTCCACATTTCTCCAAACATCCACATGGTCAGGTTCTTCACAGCCAACAGCCCACTCTCTGGGACCAAATAACTGTATTAGTCACTTTTCTGTTGCTGTGATAAAACCAACATGAGCAAGGGAACTTATAAAAGGAAGAGTTTATTTGAGCTTAGGATTGATGGTTCCAGGGAATTAGAGTCCATTGTGCTGGGAGGCATGGCTGCTGGGGCTGGATCAACAAGCCAAGGGTCACATCTTGCAATGAGCACAAGAAGCAGAGAGAGAGACTGGAGACCACAAGGCTTGTTAAACTCACTAAGCCTGCCCCCAATAATGTACTTCCTCCAGCACGGCCACACCTTCTAAGACCTCCAAGAACAGTGCCACCAACTGGAGACAAAATGTCTGAATACTTAAAGCCTATGGGGGACACTCTCATTCAAACCACCACAGGAACCAAAGCGTCCACGTGTAGCCACTTTGTCCAGGACACTCCCAGTGTTAGCACTGAAAGCCTTACTTCAGGGAACCTCCTCCACCTCAGGCAAACCAAAATGGCCTGTCACCTTAAAGGACTGTTAGTCACTGTTTCAGAAGAAACTCCTCTGTGGGGTGTTTCTCCAGACCCTTCTGGAAATGTCCTCACCTGGTGTCACAGCTGGCTTCAGTAGTCAACTTGAGACACCTGAGAAGACGGAACCTCAATTAAGGAATTTCCCCCATAGGACTGGCCTGTGGGCTTATATGTGGGGGCATTTTCTGTATTGCTAATTGGTGTAGAAGGGCTCAGCCCACCATGGGTGGTGATATATACCCCTAGGCAGGTGGGCCTGGGTTGCATAAGAAAGGTAGCTGGCAGGTCAGGGAACCAAGCCAGTAGGCAGCAGTCCTCCATGGTCCGCTTCCGTTCCTGCCTGGAGTTCCTGCCTTAGCTTCCCTACATGGTGAACTGCATGTAATCTGTAAGCCAGACAAACCTTTTTTTCTCTGTGCTGGTTTTTGTCAGCATCATACAAACCAGAGCCACCTAGGAAGAGGACAGAACCTCAACAGAAGAATTCCCCAAATCAGATTGTCCTATCATCATCTCTTATTTTTATTGAATTTTTGTGCATTTCATACAAAACATTTTAATCATCTTTATTCTCCTCCCCCATTTGCATCTCCTATAATTGTCCCCACCAGATTTCAGGCATTCTGCCATGTATGTTAAGGCCTATCTAGTTGTTATTGTACCCAGACATCCCTCAGTGCAAGTTCATCCACTTGGGTCTAGTCAGCCTATCTAGAGTCTCTCCCTTAAAGAAGATCAACTCTCTATCACCTAGCAGTAATCAGCTGGTTAAGGTTGGGGTCTGCTGTCCATTTCCCAAGTTCTACACTGGGGTTTTGTCTGATTGAGTCTGCATGGGTCTTTTGCATGCTGACACCATTGCTGTAGGTGCATGTGAGCAAGGTCCCAGGAACCCATAAGACTCTATTACCTTATGGTTATGTGCCTCCTCCCCTGGCTTTTACAATCTTTCCTTCCTCTTTTCTGCAATTGTCCCTGAGCTCTGGGTGGGTAGAGTTTAATATAGGAGTCCCTGTCCAGGGACCCACACTCTGCAGACTCTTATTCTCTATACTTTGGCTATTTGTAGCCTTTTGTGTTCATTGCCCTCTGTTGCATGAGGAAGCTTTGCTGATGAGAGTTAAGAGATGCATTGGTAGTCCCTCATCCCACTATGTTCAGTGAGCCTTAGGTGTAGAGATTCCATTGTAGAAGTGTCACTTAGGGTTGGGCATCTCACAGACATTTATTCTGTGCGTGACCAGCTGTGGGACTCTTTTAATTGTCTCCATCTGTTGCTAAAGAAGCATCTTTGATGAGTGGTTGCAGCCATATCCTTGAGGCATTTTTCCTAACTGCTAGTTGATATGGGAAGGCCCAGCTCACGGTAGATAGTGGCATCCCTAGGTACGAGGACATAGGCTGTATAAGAAAGGTAGCTGAGCAAGCCCCAGGGGAGTAAGCCAGGAAAAGTTCTTCCATGGTTTCTGATTAAGTTTCTGCCTTGAGTTCTTGCCTTGGCCTCCCTAAGTGATGAACTGTAACCTGAAAGCCAAATAACTCCTCTCCTCCCCAAGTTGCTTTTGGTCATGGTGTTTATCACAGCAACAGAAAGCACACTAGAATACATTTTATAATAGTTCAGGGAATGCCCAGGCATGGTGGTGCACGGCTTTAATCCCAGCACTTGGGAGGCAGAGGCAGGTAGAGCTCTGTGAGTTCAAGGCCAGCCTGGTCTACATAGCGAGCTCCAGGCCAGCTGGAACTAAAGGGAGACCATGTCTCAAAAAGACAAAAAAAAAAGTTCAGAGTATGCTCTGGGCACATGACTAGAATGCAAATCCAGTTTCCAACATGCATCCATGTGAGTTGGGGCAAGTCACTTGACCTGTTTGTGCCTCAGTTAACTTGTCTGTGAAATGGAGATAATGGTCTCTACCTTAAGAGGTTGTTCTGAAAATAATAAAAAACAAAATATGACATTCATCCTTATTTAAAAATAGTACCTGCAAATGAAAACCACTTTAAGATATCATCTTACTCCAATAAGACTGGCTAGGATCAAGAAAACAAATGATACCAAGTGCTGGAGAGGTTGTGGGGAAAGGGGAACACTCATCCACTGCTGGTGGGAATGTAAACTCGTACAGCCACTATGGAAAGCAGTGTGGAGAACCCTTGGAAGACTTGGAATGAACTTGCCACCCGACCCAGCCATACCACTCCTGGGCATGTACCCTCAAGACTTACGCCACCACAGAGATACATGCACGGCCATGTTTATTGCAGCTCTCTTCACAATAGCAAGGAGCTGGAACCAACCTAAATGCCCCTCAACTGACGAGTGGATAGAGAAAATGTGGTACATCTACACAATGGAGTTCTATGCAGCAGTAAAGAAAGACGACATCACGAGCTTTGCAGGAAAATGGCTGGAGCTAGAGGACATCATGCTGAGTGAAGTAACACAGTCCCAGAAAAACAAACGACGAATGGTATCCCTCATCTGTGGATGCTAGTGCCAATTACCCAGTTGTAAGTATTTCTTGTGTAGGGCCCCCTGAGCTTCTGTACAAAGCAGTTGGACATAATGCATTTTGGAAACAACAACAACAACAGAAAATACTGCATCAAAGAACTGACTGAAACAGTGAACTTCTNCCTGAGCTTTTGTCCAAAGCAGTTGGGCATAACGCATTTTGGAAACAACAACAACAACAGCAAAGACTGCATCAAAGAACTGACTGAAACAGTGAACTTCTTCTCAAAACAGTCAACTTCCCCATGGAAAATATTGAGAAAGACTAAGAGATGGAAAGCATGTTTGGCAGAATGCATGAGCTCTGGCGGGGTGGGGGAATGAGCGGGAACATGGACGGGTCTAGATTTGTTAAAAATAAATAAAAATAAAATAAAATAAAATAAAATTCTGAGCATCCATTTAAAAAATAAAAATAAAAAAATAAAAATAGTACCTGTCTCATATGAAAGACCCAATGTCAGCTATGGTGTTTGCTTGTTTGTTTGTTTGTTTGTTTGTTGTATATGACAGACTCTGACTGGGTAGTCCAAACTGGCCTAAAACTCACTATTCAGCCCAAGCTGGCTTTGAACATGTAGTAATCCTCCTGCCTCAGCTTCCCAAGTACTTGGAGCATAGGCATGAGCCACCACACTCATCTTAGTACTCAGTATTTTGTCAACATGTCCATTAATGAATCACAAATTCATGGACTCTCGGGATTTACAGAATGCTTCCAGAGCTTTTGTCTTAGTTCCCCAAATCTAAATGCACCCTTCCCATCCCCCCTCCCTCCTTTCATCCTCTCCCTTCATTGCTAGTGGTGGAAGCCAGTGTGGCCTGCCTTGAGAAGATGCCTGCTCTCTCTATCTGGTGCCCAGAAGTGGCCTGTGACATCTAGGTGCCATGCCTCTCAGACCTAAAGACTATGTGCACAAATCACCTGCACCTTTGTTGTCATTTTACATGTGGATTCTGGCTTTGAAAGTCTGGGGCCCAGGATTCTGCATTTCTAGTATAGTCTCATGGGATGCTCCTGGGCTGGAATCCACATTTACGGGAGCAAGAGAGGTGAGTCTGAGCAAGTCTGGGATAGTCAAGTTCAAGGGGAGTTTTTAACATTAAACTTTTTTCATGTGTATATGCGTGTGTATGTGTGTGTGTTAGTGTGGATGCACATGCCATGGCATACGTGTGACTGTCAGTAGACAGCCTTGGGGAGTTGGTTGGTCCCTTCCACCTTTTTGAGGCTATCTGGCCCTCAAGTATCTAGCCAATTCCTCTGCCTCCCATTTCACTGTAGGAATACTGTGATTACAGACGCATGCTGTCACACCCAGCTTTTTATTCGGGTTTCAGAGCTCCAGCTGCAGTCGTCGCCCTTCCATAGCTAGCACGTTGTACCCACTGCCATCTCCCCTGCTCTCAAGGGAAGTTCCTGAAGTGCATAGCATGACTCTAGGGCACAGGTAGAGAAAGGTGTTGCTAGATGCGTTTAGTGTGCAGAGAGGGGCTGAGAGGGTAGAGAAGGCTGCAAGCACTGACACTCAGGCCAGCGTGGAGTCAGCGGGAGGCCGGTGGCAGCCAGCTAATGCTGGTGGTCAAGGACCTGAGCATGGGCTACTCTGCTCTGATTCAAGACTGTGGTTTAAATCATACCCTTCTCGACCTCCTGTTGTGAGTTTGGTATCTTAAATGACAGCCATAGATATGGTGTCCACCAGTGGTCAGGAGACATGAACATAATGAATGTAATTAGGAAAGGTTCAAGAGACAGAAGTTCCTTCTGAGACCAGGGCTGTGTCCCCACTGACACTGTTTCCCAGAGAGCGGCCTCATCAGTGGGATGGGCGTTTCCTCAGCCTCAGCCTCGCTCCTAGACTTTCATGTCAAGGGGGCAGCCCAAGCTCTCAGACTGAGTTCCAATAAACATGAGCAATAGCCCTTTGCATGGATGGTGAGCTTCTCTCTGGTTTCAAAGTCTCGATCAGGTGTTCAATATCCTCTCTCAAATGCCATGTCTAGCACCAGGATAATATTAGCACGGAGGGCAGAAAAACTGCACTCTTCTCTGCCACCGTGCCAGATTCCAGGGAAACCTTCCCAGGAGAGGTCAGGGAGAAGGTTTGAGCAGGCTGGAGTCCAGTTCTGCCTATTGCTGCCTGGGTTCCCTTAGGCCCAGCTTATACTCGCTTGAAAAGTAGCCTCATGCTAATGTGTGCTGAAAGCACTGGGCCGGCCCTCATGTCCCCACAAGGGATTCAGAGACTGAGACTTTTCAAGCCCCTAGCCCACCCTACTGGCTCTCACCACCAGTGCACTTTTAATCTCCTGCACGTTTGCCTGCCGGAGTGTACTACACATTTGTACCTGTCACTCCACATCACCTGCACATCGCTGCTCTTGGCTAACTAGGAGCCTTCTCCTTTCTTCCCAGAACACTTCCCAAAGACATCCCAGCCCCTCGATAAAGCCTTTCACATTCCTTTTTTTTAAAAAAAAAAAAAAGGTAATTTAATTTTTTATTACTTCTTTATTTTTTTAACAATAAGTAATAATTTATGAGTACAAGCATCCTTCATGTAAAACCTATTTGCAAGCAGTTGTGCCCAAACCCACACAGCCCATGGATGCCACCATCCAGCAGGGGGGGGGGGGCTTGTATGTTCAGTCAAGTTGATCAAATGAGTGTCCAGGCTATATTGCTGTAGTTTCACCATTCACCCCAATCGCAGCCCTTACATTCTACCACGCCCCCTCTTCTGCAGATTGTTCCCTAGTCTTTAGAACTGGGGCCACCAGGTGACAAGAAGCAGAAAAGTCTACTTTCTCTGGAAGTGTTGTCTTGGTCTCTGGTCATTTCTGACTGTTTCATTTCATAGGTTGACAGTTTGTCCAGGAAAAACTTTTCACTCCTACTTAATGACGCACAAGCCCAATCTAGGGTATATTATATCACGGTATTTTAAACAAGTATTAATTGTTACCTCTCTATGGTAGCTTTAAGCATTTCTTTGATATTAGTGGATACTAGATGTTTGGATGGTATTGAATCCCTGAATTGTGTTTTTTTGTTAAAATGTGGACAGGAGGGTCGTTCTTCACTATGGCTTATAACATCCTCTAACCACTAGAGGGATCTGTACGCTCTTGTGGATTCAGCCGTGGGTTATTCCTCAAAGGAGAGAACTAATAGCCCACACTTAGATTTGGGATGTACAGGGATATGGCTGCCACTACTGTACCGTTATCGCCTTCCAGGCTTACTTCGGTCCGAGGTTGAGCTGGTGCTGACAGAGCGATCCCCCTTTGTGGACAGAGGAAGTCTTCTTGACTCAGGAGACCTAACCAATTTTGCTTTATTGGTTTAGTGGGCCTTGGTAACACTCTCTGGTATTCCAGAGGAACAACTGTTACACTTGCGTGGGTGGTCTCAATACATCTTTCCCATTACCTTACATTCCAGTTCTTCAACAGCAGGGCCTATCGCCTCTCTTCCAGCAGATATCCCAATTTGGAGACAAGGAGCCTTTACACTGTGTGGGGGCTTGGATCCCCTAAACAACATCTCCTAGGCAGAAAAATCAATTGCTGATATCCGCGGCTTTCCTGTCTATTAATAATTTTTGCTCTCTTAAGTCGCATAGAGCTTTATTAAAGGAACTTAGCTTTTGGACTTTAGTATTATATTGGTTCTGAATAGAGGAATCATCCTTTTCACCAGTTCTATGTCTATTCAGCAATTAAAGAATGCCTTTACACAGGTTTTATAAGAGCATTTTACCTGATAACAGTTGCTCCAATTTTTACAGTTTTTAAGGAGACGGAACCTCCTCATCCTCAAATTATTTCTCCTTGTTCTTATGGGGGGGGCTCGGTCGAGGTTGCGGTAAGAAATAATTCCTCTGTATTAAAAACTTTCTGGTGGAACTAGAAGTTACGGTCGTTCGTTTAGGACTCATTTATAAATATGCTTGTTACAAGTACGGATCAAAGAGGGGTTTGCTGTCTTCTGTTGTAGCAATCTGTAAGCTTTTTTCTTTTTTTCCTTTTCTATGAGTTCAGGCAGGGACCACCTTTTCTGCTGGTACTTCCTGGGCATTTTTCTACCACCAATGCAAACGCCTGCTCTTTTTCTTTCTCAGCCATTTAATTGGTGACATTTTGACCCTGTGGGAACATGCAAAACTTCTTTTTCCCATAGGTTAGTTTTAAGATTTGAATTAAGTTTACCGATTCTGGGCGAATTGTAAATGTTTTGACAAAAAAAGGTTTAATATCTATCTGCATCCCCTCCCTTTTTATTTTCGGTTTTTTGGTTTTTGTTTTTTAACCCCTCCTCTGTGGGGGTCTCAAAATGCGGTCAGGCAGGTTGTGAATTAATTTACCACATACCTTATAGGGTTGGACTATCAAGTGTCGGCGATTTCAATCAAAATCGTCCACCCTATGATGTTTTGGTGCTGACTGTATGTGGTAACTTAGGAAGAAAAACTTTTAATTTTTATACGTAAATCATCCACTTAACAGTTTTTAAAAGTGGAAGGAATTGCTACAACCGGTGATCACTTTTACAACAGACAAAAAAAAAAATCTTATAGATTTTGGCACTTTGTTTATGTGTGTCACTACAACGTCTATTGTTATACATTGCATTTTTTAAAGCGAGCAACCCAACACCAATTATCATTCCAATAATTACGACTCAGGTCTGCATTAATTAATTTTGCATTACCTTTTTTTCTTTTTGGTATTTTCGGAACAGGGGTCTCTTGCTTAGCCCCCCGCTGTCCTGGAATTCACCTTTTAGACCAGGCTGTCCTTGAAAACTCCACAAATATCTGCCTGCCTTGCCTCTGCCACACAATTGCTCATTACCATTTTTTATCAGAGAACTGTAACCAATGTTTTGTTTAATATACAAATATTTAACTTTACTAAATCCATAAGAACACCATGATAACCTGTAGCACAGGAGTCGGGGCAAAATGTGATATTGTTGTTTGACACTAAATTGTCACATCTTAACACATGCATTCAAATCGCAATTTATTTGTGGCGAATATATAGGAAATTGTTTTGTCAACATCTTTCTCATCACACATTCATCTTCCTCACAGCATTATCATACCCCTGTACAGATTTACCATTCTAAGTCAGTTTTATCGATTTGCAGTTTTCTTTTCGTCTGCTTGGTTCTCCCTTTAAGTATGCATCCCGCTCATGAGAAAAATTATTATAACTGGGTTACTTGATTGGCATTAGCATCCACAGATGTGGTATACCATTCGTTGTCTGTTTTTTCTGGGGGGCCACTGTGTTACTTCAATAACTTATAATTGTATTGTTCCTGCCCCCCCTCCCTCCTAGCTTCGGACTAATTTAACATGCGACGCTTCATGATGGGTGTCTTTCTTTACACCCTCGCATTTTAGAACTCAATGTGTACTATACCACATTCTCTTTCTATATCCAACCGTAATGTTGAGCGGGCCATTTGGGTTGGTTCCAGCTTTTTTGCTATTGTGAAACAAGCTGCAATAAAATACCCTTAAAGCTGGGCTGATTTTCTGCCCAGTAAGCTAAGATGAGCAAGTCTTTGTGGGTATATACCCAGGTTAATGTAGGTGGTATGACTGGGTCAAATGCAGGCTCATTTTTGACAGATTCTTTAAAGGTTTCTCAATACGGCTTTCCCAAGTTAGTGGGATGTACAAAGTTTACACATTCCAAACAGCACAATGGATTTTTGAGGTTCTTACCCTTTACCTACCAACCTCTCCAGCACCTTGGCCGCTTACTACATCGCCCCTTCTATTCTGATCTTAAGTCCCAGTCTTATTGCCGACGTAACCCCGCCCACCCCTGCCCACCCCTATCCCCCCCCCCCCCCCCACAACTAACAAGCTTGAGGATGTAATGAGCTTCTGCGTGGCTATTTTACGGGGCTATTGCTATCGCCGAATTCCACTTTGAGCTTCAAACCCTCTAAAGGCTTCCATAGGATTACATTAGGTGAGAGGTGAGATGAGGTAGCGTCTATTGGCGAACACTTCTTAAGATGTTTCTTGGCCCACAAAATTTCTCTCTAATCCTCCTCTGTGAAGTCTCTACTTTTAACGTTCTTTTGGCTAAACTCATCGTTTTGATCTGTTGAAGCTTATTTGTTTCTCTGCTTACTTTGTTTTTTATTGAGTGTAATGTTTTCGTCAGTCCTACATTTGGCTAGGAAGTAAGAGAGAATAGAAAACAATGCCGCTATGGGCAACTATGGGTAAGTAGAGATGGAGCCCGGGCCTGTTTTCGCAATGGCCGCACTCAAACAGAGATTGCAGTAACAAGATAGGACAGGAAGGGTACGGAAGCCATTGAGATTCTAATAAACACCTTGTAAAAAGCAGAAAGCTGCTGTTAGATACTCATGTTATCTGGAGCAATGGAGAATATAATATAAGATCCGCCTCCAGACTGACGTACACATTCCCGTTGGCGCTGGCCTCTATTGTTCTACCGGTAGCTTACTGTCCGTATTAATACGCGGTTGATAAAAAACATATTGCGTAAAAGGAAGACTGTGTTTGGACTGCTCGACACTCTAGATGCCGACTAGCGAAAGCGGGACACTTAAAGAAGAAACTATTTAATGCAAATTAGTAAGTACGCGAGCGAAGTCGCGACTGGTTAATATCCAGAAACCGAAAAGGGGGACGACAGATAAAGATGGTCATAGGTGAGCCTTATGCAGACGGGTAGCAAGGCGAATACAAGGTCATAGACAATAAAGGATTGGAATGAGGAGCTCGACGGAGCTTAGCAGTTAGAGTACAATCTTTGGGTGTACCAAAACCGCTGTTCCATCTTTATTCTGTTGAGGTCTCTTGTGACAGAACTCGTACCTGCTCTGATTTAGGGCCATACAGTATTTTCATACTTGACCCTAGATCTTTTGCAGTCTGATGCAGGTTAAGTTCTATTCGATAAAATTCCCAGAGTCTCTTGGACTTTTTCCAAGCGTTGAACCATGGGGTCTTTCATCCATTTGTCGCACAAATTGGGACTTTTCTCTTGATCTCCGACTTGGATTTGTGTTAATTTCCCATTACACATCATTGTTTTCCAAGTTCAGTGTTTGTAAGGCATATTTAACTTCTGCCCCTGTCCCCCCCACCCCATTCCTACCCCATACCCCCGAATCGTTTTGCATTCTGCCTTAATTGTCCTGCATCTTTCTCCTCAGTTATAGTATATTTTGTTTTGTATCTTTTTACTTCCCCGGAAGGTAAAGCCCCGCGAAAAGCGGCGCACGAGCAGTAAATGCCCAAGAGATTAGTGACACGGCACATATGATAAGACGACCACCGTCCAGGTGGTAGAGGAGCATTAAGAGAGGGGACTCAGAAAAGGAAGAAGAACAAAAAGAGGGGTGCAGAAGTTGCACTCGGCTTAACTGAGGATAAATTTATGCTAGCAGAGGCCAAGGAGATTACCTCGGAACACAAAAGACGATGAGGAAAGTATAGGTGCGGGGAGAGCGGATCCTAAATGACAGGAGTCGACAGGTAGCTTGGATACGAATTTGGAGCCACACGCAGTTGTGCCCAAACCCACCACAGCCCCTTGGTCCCCACCATCCAATGAAGGGGGGGCCTGTGTCACGCTGTTCAAATCAAGCGTGACCAATAATTGCAGTGTTCCCGGCGTATTTTGCTGCTAAGGTTTCACTCATTCACCCACAAATCGCAGCCCCTTCCTACACTTTCTACACCCACAGACCACTCTTCACCACGGATTGTCTCCCTCGGCTTACGAAAAGTGAAGGCACAGGCTGGGATGAGAAGCCCAAACAAACAAGTCTTACTTTCTTCTGGAGCCTGTTGTTCTGCGACTCTGGTCAATTCTGGCTGTTTCCTTTCATGGGCTGACACAGCTTTTTGGAATCAACATTTCCATCCTTACTCTAAATTGAAGGCACACGCAATAGCTATATAGGTATAACACATCCCTAATGTCTCTTTATGGTAGATTTACTTTGGTATAGACCACAGATGTTTGGATGGTATGTTTATCCACCTGAACTCTATATTTTTTTCTGTTACACTATATGACAAGGGGTCTAACTGTGGCTACTAACATCTTCCTAAAACCATTACGAGGATTTTGTTAACCGGCCTTGTGGCATCAGTCAATGGGTTATGCCCACCCCTCTAAGGAGAGAGCAATAGCCAATTAGATTTGGGCATCCACGCATGCTCGATTTTTTCTTGGCCTGCTGTGCCTACCTTGTTTTCCTCTTGCCCCCGGGATGCTCGGTACCTCGGCTGGCTGAGCGGCTCCAAGTGCTATCGAAAGTCGGATCGAGAGGCACGGAGCCATATGGTTATCGCCCATGCTGGGGGTGTATGGCCTACGGCTGGTGCTGACAGAGGAAGTCCTCCTTGACTCAAGGAGACCTATTTAGGGGAACTTTTGTTTATGGGTTTAGGAGGCTTTTGGTTACACAACTGCTTGGTATCCAGAGGAGGGGACCATCTGTATCACTTTGATTTTGTGTCCGGTCCTACAATACATTCTTTCCCAACTGTTAACGTAACGAGGGTGTACTTATCTGTGGGGCAGCCCAAGCAGGGCCTTATCACCTCTCTTTCTGCAGATATCCCTTTCGAGGCAAGGAGCCTTTACCCTTTTGTGGGGGCCGGGCTTTTTGGATCCCTCTGGCCAACATCTCCTTGGTAGATTTCGGACTTAATCCATTGGCTGATTGTCGGCAGCTCCTGAATAATCTTATTTTGCTTAAGTGCCTAGCTTTTAAGGAGACTTTCGTATTATACTTGGTTCTGAACAGAGAATAATCCTTGTTTAAGTGGGCATTAGGGCTTATGGCGGATTTCAGTATTATATTTGTTTCTGAACTGAGCGAATAATCCTTTTCTACAGTTTCCTTCATCTATAGTCAATTACAAGAAGGCAGTTACCACAGGTTTTTAAGAGCATTTACCTCTATACTCAGCTGTTCTCCACTTACAGGGTTGGCGACGAAACGGATCCTTCATCATATATATTCTATCTTCTTGTTTATTTGGGGGTGGGGGGTAAGAACGATCTCTATTCAAACACTTTTGCATCGCCACCTAGTGAACGGTTTAACGTTCGTTAGACTCATATCACATATTTTCTTTAACCAAGTCCGGATCCCCACAAGAGGGGTTGATGTCTGTTGCAGTCTGAGGCTTTTCTTTTTTTCAATGTTCAGACAGGCCCACCTTTCTGTTGGCACTTTCAGGTACATCCAATACTCAATGCAAAGCTGTATACTTTCTTTCTCAGCCATTAAGTTCTGGTGACCCATTTTGGATCCCCCACCGGATAAGCTAGATACAATCAAATCCTTTTCCCATAGTTAGTTTCAAGATTTGAATTACAAGGGTTTTTTTTTTTTTTTTTGGTTTGTTTTGTTTGTTCCCCTCCCCCATTTTTTTTTTTTTTCGGGTTTTTGTTTTTTGGGGACCAGAGTCGCCCAGAAGGCAAAGTTGCTATTATACATACCCTCTCGGGTGGAATCGAGGCAAGATTTCCTCAAATTCACCCTGTGTTTTGGGGTCACTGTTATGTTGCCATTTATTAACTTGGGAAGCAAAACTTAATTTTTACGTTACATTCATTTCTTCACTAGTTTCAGAGAATGCTACCAGGTCGATTTACACACAGCGTTAAAGCTGCGAACACGTATGCTGTTTGGAAAAACAGGAATTAGCTCAAGACGAGGAAGAGAGACCATTTTTGTATGGTGGTCGCAAACGCGCGTGGACTCGTCACTTGAGTTGACACACGCAAGAGAGATAGGACACAGCGCACCGTTAGGCGCGGCTGTGGTTTGTTGTGTTAATCCCAACAGGCCGCGTCCCCCCCCACGACCGCCCTGCTAATGCCACAGGCGGAAGAGCAGACTGCGAATCGTTAAACCGCAATTTAAGCTTAACCAGCTCAAGAGTCTACGGAAACTCGCGAATAGACATAGTTGTACACCCAATCTACGACAGTCGTCAAAGAACGACCAAGCTTGCCCGACTCACCACATTAGAATAGAGTGTGTTTTAAACTACACATATTTACTTTTACTAAGTCACAAAACACCATGTAACCAAAACCTGCTTTCCTCCCGGGACACGTGTCTGGGATTAAACAACTGGCTACCTTGTTGAAACTTCATGTCAATTAATATGAATCTCAATCGGAATTAACACCCGTGTCCCCTTCTCCCGCCCCCCTTCAGCCCTTTCCCAACCCCTTTCAACATTTCACAGTTCGTTTTCTGATGCGGTCTTTATGTTGTTGTTCTTTTTTGCTAATTTTATTTATTTATTAAAAAAAATTTTATTTATTTCTGTATGTGTATGAATTTACTGTTCGCATGTAGGTTTGTGCACCCATGTCGTGCAATGCCGCGGAGGTCAGACAGAGGGTCTCAGATTCCTCCCTGGAACTGGGAGTCCTCTCCTGGAATATCGGTAGTGTAAGACGGTTCTTAGCCGCCATGTGGGTGGCCTAGGGACTCGACACCCGAGGTCCTCTCGCATGATAGCAGTCGTGCTCTTAACACCACTAGGCATACACATCTCTCCAGCCCCTAATGTTGTTATGTTCTATTATCTATGATCCCATCCACAAGAAATATTTAACATGTGGTTATTGGCACTTAGCATCCACATCATATGTCCCTCATAGGGACAAACACAACATTTGTCGTATTGTTATTTTCGGGACTAATTCAGTGTTACTTACTTGACTAACATTAAATGTCTTCTTCAGTCCATCCATTACCTGCAAGTTCATGGTGTTGTCCCTCTTTTTACCACTGCATAGAACTCCATTGTATGACATGTCCACATTTTCTCTATCCACTCATCAGTTGAGGGGCACCTGGGCTGGTTCCAGTCTTTTTTGCTATTGTGAACAAAGCTGCAGTAAGATAGCTGTGCATGTATCTTTGCGGCAAGAATGTGTCTTGTGGGTATATTCCCAGGAGTGGTATGACTGGGTCAATGGAAGGCTCATTTTGAGTCTTCTAAGGGTTCTCCCACTGCTTTCCATAGTAGCTGTACAAGTTTACATTCCCACCAGCAATGGATGAGTGTTACCCTTTCCTCCACAACCTCTCCAGCACTTGGTATCATTTGTATTCCTGATCCTAGCCAGTCTTATTGGAGTAAGATGATATCTCAAAGTGGTTTTAATTTGCATTTCCTTAATTATTTAGTGATATTGAACACTTCTTTAAGATGTTTTCTTGGCCATCTCTAATTCCTCCTCTGTGAAGTCTCTAATTCAGTGCTTTGCTCCATCTTTTGAGTGATTCATTTGTTTTCTTTTCTTCTTTGTTTTTTGAGTAGCTTATATACTCTGGAAATTAATGCTTTGTCAGATGTATCTGCAGTGAAGGTTTCCCTCCCATTCTGTGGGTTTTCTCTTAACTTCCTTTATTGTTTCCTTTGATGTACAAAACTTTTGAGTTTAATGAGGCCCATTTGTCAACTGTTTGATTCTTATTTCTTGTGCAGCTGCTTGTCTGATTTAGGAAGTCTTTTCCTAAGCCTATTGTTCTGTAGTCTGCTGCCAGTTTCTCTTCTGATCCAGGAGATTGGGGTTTCACATTGAGGTCTTTGATACAGCATGGAGTTGACTTTGTACAGAGTGAGAGGTAGGGGTTGAATTGTCATTCTTCTTAAGTGGTGATCCAATTTTAACCAACACCACTTACTGAAGATGCTCTCTTTTTCCCTCCTATTGTGTCTTCTTCTTGCCGCCCTTGTCAAATATGAAGGTGCTGAAATGGGTATGTTGCCCGTTTGGGATCTTCAAGTTTTTTTCCATTGGTCAACTGGTCTGTTTTTGTGTGCCAGTACACAGGTGTTTTTAATGACTATAGACCTGTAGTATACCATTTGAATGCTGGTAGAAGCACGCCCCCTGATATTGTTTGCTTTCTCCTCAGGGTTGCTTTGGTATTTGGGGTCTTTCGTTTTTCCAAATGAAATTGAGATTTTTTTTTCCAAGCCTGTGAAAAACTCTTGGGGATTTTTGATTGGATTTTTTCTATTAATTTTTTTTGAGACAGGGTTCCCTCTAGCTCCCTAGCTGGCCCAAACTCACTCTGTAGACCAGGCTGCCGTGAACCAACAAAATCCCGAACTTCTGCCTCCTGAGTGCTAGGATTAAGGCGTGTGTTCCACAACACCTGGCTTAAAGACAGTTCTTAGCTGCCATGTGGGTGGCTGGGAACCAAACCTGGTTCCTCGGCCAGAGCGTTGTGTCACTCTTAACCAACTGAACCAATCTCTCCAACCCACCTCACAATTCTTTTTTTTTCTTCTACTTGGCTGACACCCCACACCAACACACACAACACACACACACCACACACACACACACACCTCCTACTCCTACTTTTCAGAGCCTGTCTAGCGCCCCCTACTTGCAGCCTGGGGGATGCTGCCATCTGCTTCCTAATAGACAAAAGCTGAGGATATTTCAGCTTCCCTTCCAACTTCACAAACTGTATTATTGGTCAGGAATCTTTGAGAGTTCCTATTATCTGGCACATGTAGTAGGTGTGGTCTCCTAGGAAACACAAGGTTCTTGAACCCATGCAGCTTTTCACTACATACAATTTTTTTTTTCAGAAAAACCTTATCTTCAATTTTTCTTTTGTCTTTTTTTTTTTTTATTTTTTTGGTGTTTTTGAGACAGGGTCTCCCTTGCGTAGTCCCCAGCTTGCCGAACTCAACTGTAGACCAGGATGGCCTGAGGCCTTGAACTCACAAAGATCCACCTGCCTCTGCCTCCCGAGTGCTAGGATTAAAGGCGTGCATACCACGCCCGGCTCAGCCAACTTCATTTACCTAAGTGCTCCTTAAAAGGAGAGTGGGGTGTCCCAATGCCCCTCACGACCCTGATAAAAGTAACAGCATCTAAGAAGCCTATGATGTCCTTCCAATTCTTAGAGCTAGAAGGTATATCAGAAGCTAGAGGAAAAAACACACATTATATGTACCATGTTTTTTTTAAATAATTTTTTTGAATTTTATTTATTTCTGTTATGTGTAACGATGTACTTGTAGCAATGCAAGTTTGTGCACGCCTGTCGTGCAAAATGCCGCGGAGGTCAAAGAGGGTGTCGGATTCCCTGGGAACTGGAGTTATCGCTCCTGGAATTGGAGTTGCGGATGGTTCTCGGCCGCCATGTGGGTGCTGGGGATCGAACCCTGGGTCCTCTGCAAGAGCATGTCGGCGCTCTTAACCGCTAGGCCATCTCTCCAGCCCATCTTAAAAGGACTATCTGGATATAAAGAAAGGGGATCCCAGAGAGTGGAGAGGATGAATGAAGCAGGGTGGCAGGGGAGGAAGATGAGCAGAGTACAATGAAACAGGCATGAAAAGGTCATCGTTAAACTCATTTGTATGAGAGATAGCTTTAAAATTAATTTAAAAAAAAAACAACACTTAAAGCCAGATATGGTGGCACATGCCTTTAATCCCAGCACTAGGGAGCCAGAGGCAGGATCTCTGTCAGTTCAAGGCCAGCCTGGTCTACATAGCAATTTCCAGGCCAGCTAGGGCTACAGGAAGACCCTGTCTCACAATGACACACCCCTCAAAAAAAAAAAAATAAATAAAACCACTGAAAATTTTTGAAGAGAGCTCAGTGGCTAAGAACACTGGCTGCTCTTGCAGAGGATGGGCTCAGTTCCCAATGGCCACAGGGTGGTTCACATCCACCTATAATTCCAGTTCCAGAAAATCTAATGCCCTCTTCTGGCCTCCGTTGGCTCCTGTTCATGGTGCATATAAATTCACACAGTGTTCAACATCCTAAGCTAACCAAAAAAATGCAAATTAAAACTACTTTGAGATTTCATTTTATCCTAGTCACAATGCCTAAGGTAAAAACAAGCAAACAAATAACAAAAGCTGGTGTGGATGTGGGAAATAGAAAATAGTTATTCACTGTTGGTGGGAGCACAAATTAGTAGAGCCACTATGGAAATTGGTTTAGAGCTAGAACTAGATGTACCATATGATCCCACTATACCACTCCTGGGCATATTCCCAAAGGACTCTGTATCCTACTACAGAGATACCTACCTGCTCATCCATGTTCATTGCTGCTCTGTTCACAATATCCAGGAAGTGGAAAGAACCTAGATGTCCAGCAACTGATAAATGGATAATAAAAATGCAGTATATATAAATAATGGAATATTCAATTGTAAAGAAAAATGAAAATATGAAATTTCAGGTAAATTGATGAAGCTGGAAATAATCATTCTGAGTGAGGTACTCCAGATTTAGAAAGACAGATGGCCACATGTTCTCCCTCATTTGTGAATGCTAGATTTGAAACTTGAGATGTGTGTGTGTTTAAATTGGAGTGCCCATAGAAGGCAGGAGGGTAGAAAGGAGCCATAGAGGTGGATTTCAAGGGAAGAGGGATAAAGAGGAGAGGTATGAATGGTGGTATGAAAGGAGGAAGGGAAATCATGGAACAGGAAGGCTAAAATGGAGCGGAGGGTGGGCAAGGAGGAGGGAGTATGGGGAAAGATAGCTAACACTAAAGACCTTTGAAATGCCATGTAGAAATCTACTACTGTAGAAGCTTCCTAAAATACATGCATAGATAAAAGGAGTTTAAATGGAGTTGCCTTATAATGGGGGGGGCAGTGCCTCTCTCCTGGACACCATACACTCATCCTAAGACACAGAGAAATGAAGATAGCAGTGACTTGGGCTTATCCCTACTAGCTAGCTTTCATGTTCCAGGAAGGCATATTTATGTCTCTGAGGAGAAAAGGTTCAACAGTCTTACCCATCTGTGAACCCTGGTGCTATAATAATGAGTGATCATCAAGACATACCCATTGGTTCAATAGTGTAATGGGAGGTATCCAACTACTGTCTGGTTGGATTTAAAGCTTATTCCACAAGACATAACTCATGCCTGGTGCTGTTAACTGCACCAAGACCCTTGGCAGGCTAGGTCAAAGGCCCCAGAGGAGAGGAGAACCTGACACTGTTATTCTGCTAAATGGAAATAGAATTAAACTGCCCCCTAAGTTCTTATCTTTATACCCATAGATGAGTGCATTTATCTGACCATCATCAGAGAAGGTTCTCTTTGTAGTAAATGGTGATTAATACAGAAATCCACTACTACTCAGCATGCAGAGAGTAAGAGACCGTGCCATGCTCAGCTCTACATGGTATTTTTTTTTTTTTTGGTCTTTTTGAGACAGGTTCTCCCTGTAGCCCCAGCTGTCCTGGAACTCACTCTGTAGACCAGGCTGGCCTTGAACTCACAGAGATCCGCCTGTCTCTGCCTCCTGAGTGCTAGGATTAAAGGCGTGCGCCACCACGCCCGGCTCTACATGGTATTTCTATACCATATTCCCTTCCTCCAAGGCTCAGGGATCATTGCCAAAGAGGAGACAGAAAGATTGTAAGAGCCAGGAGTAGTGGAGTGGACTTCTGCAGATAAACAGTATTTGCTGGACATGACAAGGCTATTACACACATGAGCTCACAGCAGCTGTGACTGCACACACAAGATCTACACAAGATTAAGCCAGCCAAAATCCCAGCATGGGCAGGGGAATGCTCAGGAAGTCCCATGCCCAGCCTAGAAGTTAGTGGCAATTCAGGGCTGCTGGGGAAAGACATTTTCTTCAGGGATGCAGCCCCTAGAAGGCTGCCTTTGCTCCACTAGATGGCTCATCACCCAGGCTTATACCAGCAGCACTAAGTGGGTTTAAAAAATGAGAAAGAAGCCAAGTGTTATGGTGCACATTTTTAATCCCAACACTCAGGAGGCAAAGGCAAGCAGATCATTGGGAGTTCAAAGCCAGCCTGGTCTACATAGTGAATTCCAGGCCAGTTGGGGCTACAGGAAGACCCTGTGTCAAAATGACCATAAAAGAAATTGTTTTAAATACAAGATACTTCATTAAAAAAAAAAAAATGGGGGGTTGCTAGTACCAAGTATCTACTTGAAAGGCAAACTGAGTAACATTAATGTTATATTTCTCTTTATCTAAAAGCAACTGTGCTAAGCCGGGCATGGTGGCGCACATCTTTAATCCTGGCACTTGGGAGGCAGAGGCAGGCGGATCTTTGTGAGTTCAAGGCCAGCCTGGTCTACAGAGCGAGTTCCAGGACAACTGGAGCTACAGGGAGACCCTGTCTCTAAAAGACAAAAAAAAAAAAAAAAGAATAAAAACAACTGTGCTCTTACAATGTAAATCCCTTAAGGGAGGGTCTCTGGAATTAACCTACCACTTATTTTCAGACTTTATAATTTTGGTATATGGGTAGAGGGTATGTATGCATATTTTAGAGTAATATGACATTAAAAGGGAAAAATGTGAATCCCAAAATATGATTTGGAAATAACATACAGTTTATTTTCAGACATGATTTTAGTATAGGTGTGACATATATATATGTACATATATATAAATATGTATGTGTGTATAGGTGTGACATATATGCATATGTGGAAACAATATGGATTGGAAGGAACAACAACAAAAGAATTGGGACAGGAGCCAGGCATGGTGGTGCACACCTTTTATCCCAGAACTTGGGAGGCAGAGGCAGGTAGATCTCTGTGAGTTCAAGGCCAGCCTGGTCTACAGAGCGAGCTCCAGGCCAGCTAGGACTAAAGGGAGACCCTTCCCAAAGATCAAAAAAAAAAAGAATTGGACAGGGAACTGTGAAGCAGGAAGTAAAGTCCCCCCCCCAAAAAAAATAATCCTCTGCTTTGAAAACTTTGAAGACTCAGAAGGGGATACAGGCATGTATGGCAGACTGCATGAATTATGGACGGCGGGGGAATGGAGGGGGAAATGAATTGATTGAACTGAGAAGGGATATATGAAATGCACAAAACTTCAATAAAATATTAAAAAATAAGGAAATTCAAAAGTTAAAAGTAATCCAGATATGGTAGGAGACATTTATGTCCCAGCACTCAGAAGGCTGAGGCAGGAGGATCATGATTTTAAGGCCAACCTGGGCTAATAGTGAGTCACTATTGCAAAGTAAATAAACTAACTTACCATCATACCCATGCTTAAATCTCAGTAATGATACGGTCACATTGTTGTGCAACAGATCTCTTGATTTTTTTAATTTTATTTATTTTTATTATATATATTTTTTGTACAAGATTATGTTACTATCAAAATCTAGACCTGGCATCCCCCCATCTCCCCACCCACAGAGTCATGCATTCTGCCAAACATGTTTTTTTCATCTTTTTTACTCGTATCTTTTCTCAAATTTTCTCGATGTGGAAGTTGACTGTTTGGCAGAAGTTCACTGTTTCAGTAAGTTCTTTGCTTCGTCCTTTTCTGTGCTGCCTCCTCCTCCTCCTCCTCCTCCTCCTCCTCCTCCTCCTCCTCCTCCTCCTCCTTCTTCTTCTTCTTCTTCTTCTTTCCAATATGCATCACTCCCAACTACTTGGACAAAAGCTCAAGGGGCCATGCACAAGAAATACTTACAACCAGGTAATTGGCGCTAGCATCCACAGATGAAGGATACCATTCATCATTTGTTTTTCTGGCACTGTGTTGCTTCACTTAACACAATATCTTCTAGTTCCATCCATTTACCTGCAAAGTTCATGATGTTATCTTTCTTTACTGCTTCGTAGAACTCCATTGTGTAGATGTACCACATTTTCTCTATCCACACGTCAGTTGAGGGGCACTTGGGTTGGTTCCAGCTTTTTGCTGTGCTTCAGGTGGTCCTGGGAAGTCCTTGATTATAAGCTTTGCACACTCCTTGATTTTTTTTTATCTTGTAAAATTGAAACTTTAGCAGGCGTGGTGGCACAGGCCTTTAATCCCAGCACTCAGGAGGCAGAGGCAGGTGGATCTTTGTGCGTTCAAGGCCAGCCTGGTCTACTAGTGAGTTCCAGGACAGCTGGAGCTACAGGGAGATCCTGTCTCAAAAAGACCAAAAAAAAAAATTTGAGACTTTATACCCATAAAACTAAACCCACATCTCCTAGTCCTCAACAAGCCCTTCTATTTTCTGTTTCTATGATTTTGACCTCTTTAGATAGTCCACATGAGCTTCTAGAAACAGGCAGGATTTCTCTCTTGTGAATGACCTATCTTTACTCAGCAGTGCCCTTTGAGTTCTTGTACCTTGTAGCACATGCCAAGATCTCCTCCTCTTGAAAGTGTCCACGTATGGCATTCCATTGTATGCACAACCAATTTTTTGTTTACCCATTCCTCTGTTGTTGGACATTTGGATTGCTTCCTCAGAAGTTTGGAAATTTTTGACACCTTATTTTGCAACTGATCACCCACATAAACCAAGTAACTTGCTGAAGACCTATGGCTAGTAAATATGCTCTTTTTGTTTGTTTATTTTTTGGGTTTTTTTGAGACAGGGTTTCCCTGTAGCCCCAGCTAGCCTGGAACTCAATATGGAGGCAAGGCAGGTCTTGAACTCACAGAGATCTGCCTCTGCCTCCCAAGTGCTGGGATTAAAGGTGTGTGCCACCACACCCACCCAGCTAGCTAGTAAATATGTTTATTCAAGATTTTATCATTGTCTTCTCTAGCAGCAGTTAGGAGGTCTCTGGTTATATTAGGGTTTTCAAAAGGAAAAAAGCTGATAGAATGAATATATATATAATCTATAATGTGTACATAAATACATAATACATGTTAAAGTGGATCTATTAGATTGGCTTATGTTCCTGGTAGTCCAATAATGGCTGGCTCACACTGGGGAGGCTGAGAATCTGGCAGTTGCTCAGTCTATGAGGCTGGATATCTCAGCAGTCCCAATCTGGCACTGATAAGCTGGAGGATTCCTGGAGAGCTGCTGGTCTTCGGTCCATGTTGGAACCTAAGGAAGTTTGTTCTAATATTGGCAAAGGAAGCCACAGCAACAGGATAGAGAAACTCACCAGCAACAGCGAAAGCGAGCAGGCGCAAAGCAAAGTTCCCTTCTCCCATGTCTTTTTATCCGGGCTGCTACCAGAAGGTGCTGCCCCTATGTAGGGTGGGTCTTCTGGCTTCAAATAATCTGATCAAGAAAATCCCTCATATTTTAGTTACTTCCAGATCCAACCAAATTGACAACAAAAATTTGCTATCACATAAGTTAACATAGATTCTTTGAGATCTCTACAGCTGTGAGACAGGTAACCCTAGGGACACCCAGCCTTGACTTTGGCATGATCTGTGAATGGTTTGGGTTTTTGTTGTTGTTGTTGTTGTTGTTGTTATTGTTGTTGTTATTTTAATGATACTAGGAAATTATGAGTTTGTGTTAATGATTTTGTGTCATTTTTTTTTCTTTTTCTATTTTCATCTCTGGGTGTGGTGTGAACGTGTGTGTAGGCACCTATGTGAGTGTATATTTACATATGCGTCTTTGCATGTAGAGACCCAAAGTTGATGTTCAGAGTTATTCCCCATCGATCTTGAGGCAGGCTCACAGTCATACCGAGAGCGTTCACCAATATTACTAGTCTCTCTAGCCAGCTTGCTTTGGCAATCCCCTGTCCCTCCTTCCTGAGGCTGGAATTACAGGCAGGCTACCACACCTACATGGTATTTACACAAGTTCTGGGAATCTGTGTTCCTGATATCATCCTCATACAGCAAGTGCCTAATCACTGAGTCATCCTGCAGCCCCTTTTGTGTTTTTAAGGAACTTTTGAAAATGCATACTGAGGACCTGGAGAGATAACTCGGGCAGTTAAGAGCGCCAACTGCTCTTGCAGAGGACACAGGTTCAATTCCCAGCACCCACGTGGCAGCTAAGAACGTCCTTTAATCCTAACACTCAGGAGGCAGAGGCAGGCAGATCGCTGATATCTGTGTGTTCAAGGCCAGCCTGGTCTACAGAGTGAGTTCCAGGCCAGCTGGGACTATAGGGAGACCCTGTCTCAAAAAGACCAAAAAAAAAAAAAAATGCATACTGAAATGTGTATTAACTATACATGATAGACAGAATGTGCTTCAGAATCCTTATCATATGTGACAAAGAGGGGAAGACCCTTTGTATGGTTCTCTCTACTACTGACTATACTTGAAGCATCTGAAAGTAAAAAGGTGTTTGCCTTAAAAGAGGCATCAATATTCTGTTGGATAATGCCACGTTTACCTCTACTCCACTAGAACTCTACAAATTGTTGCTGAAATCAGAATATTTTTTCACTATTAATTGCTTCCTTCTATGCCATAAGTCTCCATCCTCTTTTCCCTTATTCTGGAGAATAAAATACCAACACCATTGCGCAGAGCCTGTAAAAGCACAGAAGCTCTGCGAGGACGGGAGCAGCAAGAGACAGAGGTGGCAGTGGTGGAAAGCTCAAGTTTCTAGGGGGGCATCCCCGTCTTGGGGCTCACATCTTCCTTCCTGAACCCAGGGAGCTTCCCCACCAGATTTTCCTTTTCTAAAATTATCATTTATTTTACTGTTTATTTATTTAGACAGGGTCTCATGTAGCCCAGGCTGGCCCTGAACTCATTATGCATCTGAGGATGACTGAACTCTCTGTCTTCTGCTTCCACCTCCCAAGTGCTGGGATTACATGTATGTGTTACCATGCCCAGCTTCCCAGCACATATTCCTGTTAGGAGTCACCAGCTTCCTAGCTTGTAGACATTTGGGGAACAGCATGAAGTAAAGGTATTGGTTTGTCCATTTGATGATGTACTAAGTCCTCCCTTTATCTAACCATCCATATTCAACCAACCCTAGCTGCAATTGAATTTACCTCCCCATTATCTTGTGTCTTCCTGTATAAATCCATGACCTTGACATTACTCCAGCCCTAGCCATGTCCTCTTATTATGTCATTCAGCACCTCCCAATTGGTGCCCTCATCACCCTTACTTTGGCCTTCCTCCTGTCCATTCTCATGATGTCACCCATGCCCATGTAATTAACGCCCAGTGTTCCCACTATCTCTGAATGAAGTCTAGACTCCAGGTGGTATTTAGAGTCCTTGGGCATCTGGCTTCTCCCTGCCTCTATAGTCTTACTTTTTTTTTTTTTTTTTTTTTTT
>VZQC01011509.1:980354-1123295 GCA_009823505.1 Rhizomys pruinosus
GAAAGAAAGAAAGGAAGGAAGGAAGGAAGGAAGGAAGGAAGGAAGGAAGGAAGGAAGGAAAGAAAGAAAAAGAAAGAAAGAAAGAAAGAAAGAAAGAAAGAAAGAAAGAAAGAAAGAAAGAAAGAAAGAAAGAAAGAAAGAAAGAAAGAAAGAGAAAAAGAAAGAACTGCCTCCCCCAACCTGTGATTTGTCTTAACTGACTGTATTTCTCTTTT
This sequence comes from Rhizomys pruinosus, assembly GCA_009823505.1. NCBI lineage: Eukaryota > Metazoa > Chordata > Mammalia > Rodentia > Spalacidae > Rhizomys > Rhizomys pruinosus. Next base: position 980,570 of record VZQC01011509.1, read on the forward strand.
TGCTTTGGTTGCTGAGAAACTCAGAGGCAATTAATAGCCACGTCCAGCAGTTCTGCAAGCCAGCATGGTGATTCCTCGTCTGACCTGCCCCACTGCTGCCCTTATCTATTTAATTTTCAACTCACTGAATATCACGTGCTCCTGAAGCACCTAAAAGTCCTTCTTGGGATGATGTAAGACGACAGGAAGCATTTTCTCCTCTTGCAGTCATGACTCTAGCGTCCTCCTCCCATTCGCTCTCAGCCTAGCCCCACAAAGAGCCCAGGTAGGGTGGGAGCAGCCTTCCTTAACCCCTATTGGCCTTAGCTCCAGTAAGACCCCACCCCAGAGCAGACCAGGCCTTGCATAGACATTAACAGTTTCAGTTCACCTGCTTAAAAGGCAAAGCAAATATGACTTCCAGCCACAAGGAACTGTAGAGGGCCGGAGGGCACGGACGGTGGACTGGACTACCAGTCTGTCCTTCAGTTATCCACAGGAGTAGAGCATTTCCTAACCGTGGGACCCGAGGGGGAAATGAGGCTTTAATCTGTGTTCTGACAGTGGTAGGAAGGCTTATAGTATTCTGACAGGGAAAATGGCTTGAGTAAAGGCTAAGACGAGTCTGAGGAAAGGTGCATGACCCAAGTAACTAGACACACAGGCCTCAAGCTGCAAGTCAGCATCCGTATATAAAGTGTGGGGAAGGGGAGTAGTAAGGCAGGAGGTGCCTAGAGACGAAAGCAAGGCCCAGTACGGCCCAAGCCACTAGTAGCAACTGACCTTTCAAACCCAATGGGATTTAGCTAGCCACAAGCTTGACGCAGGTGCAGTCTCGGAGCTAAGGAGGGAGAAGGCTGACCAAGAAGCCAGGAAATGGCTAAGCTGCATTCTTAAGGCTAGGGGAGTCTTTTAAAGGTTTAAGGAGCAGCATAGTTGTGGTTTAGAATGCAATTAAGCTGAATCCTCTTGATACAAACACTAACAGTGATTCTATCTTGGATTTTAAGATTTTGAGGGTGGGCCTGGAAAGATGGCTCAGCAGTTAAAGAGTACATATGGGTCTTCCAGAGGACCTGAGTTCAGTTCCCAGCACCCATGTCAGGCAGGTCACAACAGCCCATAACTCCAGTACTGCACTCGCACACACACACACATGCACACCCACGCATGCACACACAATTAAAAAAAAATAAAATATTTTTAAATGGAATTTGAGTAGAGCTGTTGCTTGTGGGGGGCATTTTTTGGTGTTTTGAAACAGGGTCTTACTATGTAGCCTGGCTGGTCTGATACTCACTATGTAGCCCAGGCCAGTATTGAACTCACAGCCATCCCCCAACTTTGGCGTCGTGAGTGCTGGGGTTACAGATGAGTCCCATCATGGACAATTCTGGGTAGTTTTCAGTTTACCTTTACTAAGTTTTAGTTTTCTTTTGTTTCATTGTTTTGAGACAGGGACTTCCCTGTAGCCACAGCTGGTCTACATCCCACCGAGATCCACCTGCCTCTGCCTCCCAAGTACTGGTATTAAAGGTGTGTACGCCACCATACCCATAAGATTTTTATTAGTACAGTAAGAGTCAATGAAAGATCAAAATAAACAGTTAACATATGCTAGAAAGACCCTAGAGCAGGGTATTGGCACCAGCAGAACGAATAAGTAGGACTTGCAGCTCTTAGAAGAGGAGTTAGCCAGGCTGGCATTGGGGAGCTCAGTGAAGAGGACTGAAGAGGCTGAGCAGTCAGGAGCACCCGCCACCTGCGGCTAAGGCACCCCTGGAGAGGCCACCACATGCTGTCACCCTTCATCACTCCTGCTCCCCTGGCACTTTAATGAGGGCTGCTGGGGCTGGGGACTTGGATGGCTTTTCTCTGGCACAGCGAGCTCCTTTCTCCCACCACCCTTAAGAGTCTGATTGGGCCAGGCATGGTGATGCACACCTTTAATCCCAGCACTTGGGAGGCAAAAGCAGGTAGATCTCTGTGAGTTCAAGGCCAGCCAGGTCTACAGAGCAAGCTCCAGTCCAGCTAGGACTAAAGGAAGACTCCGACTCAAAAAAAAAAAAAAAAAAGAATCTGATTGGGACCTGCTTAGTGGGTCTCAGAGAAGAAGCCCAGGCAGTGACAAGAGGATGTTTCAGCCCAAATGAACAAACTGAAATGTGCCAGGAGCACCGTCTTACCTTCTGGACATTTCTAGCTAAAACCTGAATGGTACTATACTATGTATTCCTACTTCAACTCATAGGCCCCTAGGCTTTTGCTAGCTTACTAGAGATATCAGATAAGCTTCTGTTGTTTTCAAGAAGAGATCACTAGGCCTCCCTCCTTAAGGCCAATGGGAATTTTTAACACTGAGAACCCACCAGCAATTGATAGATAGTGTGGCCACAGCCTTGGTTAGAGACCCAATTTGATTGCTAGCTAAAAGATCTTGAGCAAATCAACTCAGTTAATGAGCCTCCACATGCTGATGTTTTAAATAGATTTGTAATGCTAGCAGTTTATGAAATAGAGCTGCTTAGAACATTTTATTACATAACATGAAAATGCTATATAATCTATAAACAGCCCTATTTAATTGTGTATGTGGTTCCTGATAGAATGATACTGTTTATTTTTGGAAGATACACAATTATTTTCCCAAAGGATGCATACTCTGAAGAATGCCCTAGCCATGACCCACAGTCTGCCACCTGGCTCTGCACACCCAGGGCACAGGACCAGAGGGGTAGGGGTCAGGCAGGTTCAATGAGTAAGGCAAGCCATGACACATGTTCAAAAGAGAGTCCCATATATGATGGGCCAAAGAGCACAAGTCTATGCAAATTTATGTTATAGATAAAAATTTCAAGAGTGCCCATAACTAGGAGGAGAAAATAATCCACAAATTTAGTCTCACATCTGGGCAGAAAAGAAATTCTGACAATGTGAGTATGCCGTGTTATAAACACAATAAGGAATTTTAGTTCTTGATTCCCATGTGTGAAATGGAAAATTTGAATATAACCATACTTGTGGAATTGTAAGCAGTGTTACTTACCAATGACTATAATCAAGACACTAAGGAGTGAAATATAAGCTGGACATGGCGGTGCATGTCCAACAACCCCACAGTCAAGAGACAGAGGCAAGAGGATGCCATGAGTTCAAGAACAACCTGGACTAGATGAGTTTCAAGCCAGTCTGAGCTACAAAATGAAGCTCTGTTTCCATAAAATAAGGGGATGAGAAGAAAGCCAGATGTATGAGTGACAGCTCTTCTGTGCTGTAGCCATTAATCAATACAAAGATGGTCACCACAAATATGCTATACTAACACTTCTCTGACGGTGGGCCCCAAATCAGCATCATTAGCATCGCCTGAGAACTGTTAATCTTGAGTATTTGGGAATGCAGATTCTCAGCCCCGCTCCAGCCCTAAAGGATTAGACTCTCTAGAGCTGGGCTAGCAATTGGCGTTTTAGTGAGTCCTCCAGGCGGTTCCGATGCATGGCAAAGGCTGTGTGATTCCTATGCAGTTGCCTGCCACAGAATGGTTTGCATTGACACTCATGCTTCATGCCAAATCAACTAAGGCTGTCAACACTGGTTAAGCTTATAAGATTTCCAGGTTATGACACCTCGGCTAAGACTGTATTCCCAGACTTACACCAAAAGACCAGAATGTTCTCAGCATCTTAGCAGTTAGGAGTCAGAGGGCACTTGTTAGTATTAAGAGTGACAGGAACCCAGAAAGCTGTGGCTATAGTTTCAATGCTTGGACACCTCAGAAATAAAGGCATCCTAGGGGCTGGAGAGATGGCTCAGCGGTTGAGAGCACCGACCGCTCTTGCAGAGGACCTGGGTTCAATTCCCAGCACCCACATGGTGGCTAAGAACCATCTTTAACTCCAGTTTCAGGAATATCTGATGCCCTCTTCTGACCTCCATGGTATTGCATGACACGGGTGCACCAACCTACATGCAGACAGTACACGCATACACATAAAAATAATTAAAAAAAAATTTTTTTAAAGAAATAAAGGCATCCTGTGTGGATCATGCAAAGGTCTTTTGGTTCGAAAGACAAGATAGGAGTGAGCAAAGAAAATATACTGATGACTCATAAAACCAGTACTTTCAATAGGTGTGTTGGCGCACGCCTTTAATCTCAGCATTTGGGAGGCAGAGGCAGGCGGATCTCTGTGAGTTCAAGGCCTGGTCTAAAAAAAAACAGTGCTTTCACAGAGATGGAAAGATTACCGGTTGCTAAGTCCCATGTGAAAGGGAGATAGGGGATGTTGCTTCATGGGTATAGAGTTTATTTGGGGGTGACAAAAATGCTTAGAATAAGGGGTGATAGTGTACAACTTTGTGTGTATCCTAAAACCACTGGATTGTATATAATTTTTAGATTTTTAATATTTATTTTATGTGTATGAGTATTTTGACTACATGCATGTAAGTGCACTTGGATCATACAATGCCCACAGAAGCCAGAAGAGGGCACCAGATCTCCCAAACCACAATGGCAGAGGGTTGTTATCTGCCATGTGGATGCTGGGAACCAAACCCAGGTCCTCTTCAAGAGCAATCGGTGTTCTTAACTGCTGAGCCATCTCCTCAGCCCCTGGATTGTGTACTTTTAAAATTGTTAAAATTTAATTTTTATGTTATATGAATTTTATCTTAAAAATGTTCTTTTCGAAAACAGGTTTAATGGGAGGTATGATTTTACTTGTCTCTCCCACTTCTCTCCATCTAGCCACTGTACAGTCCATCATAGGTGCACTTCAATGGTTGACTGCTCTGACCCCTTGGTAAGGTTTCAAATGAGCAGGCTCCTAGTAATCAGTGGGTAGTTGGACTGTGGTCCCCCGGGATGGCTCCCTGAGGCAATAGTACCTTTCCTTGGAGTCAATCCTTACTTATAGTTTGAGAAGTTCCTGTGAGATTAGTGGAAGGGGGATGGAAAGCAGGGTGGAGAAAATGACTTCTTGCCTTGAGCATGAGTTGTTTCCAGGTCATTGTGATGTGCACAAATGCAGCACAGCCGCTGCTCCTTCATGCGGAGAAGGCCTCTCTGGACCCGACTCTTGTGCTGCCCCAGGGAATGGGCGGGATGAACTCACACAGGGAGGAACGTGCATCCCAGACAAGGACCAGGCCCCTCTGCTCACGGATATAATCAGCTTTGATGGGCAGAGGCTGAAGCTGTTTTTCCAATTAGGGCTGTTAGAGGATTCTGGCAGGGGCGGCAGTGGGCTTAATTCAACAGACCCAGGACTCATTGAATTAGCAAATGTAGAGGGGATGAGAAAGGCACTAATGGAAGGGAACCTGGGGTAGAAACAGGCCGGGAGGGGAGGGAGCACACAGGGGCTTGGGCAGGAAGGATGCAGCCCAGTCTGGCAATGTGGTCAGGGGGACTCCATCTGAACTGGGAAGCTTGGGCAAGCTGAGTGGGGTGGACATCTTTTGGAACCTGAAAGGCAAATCTGGTGGATGTGGGAATCTGTATTCTCAAAGGCCTTTGTCCGGACTTCTGGAAACTTTTCTGTGCCCATCTTCCTTCCCAGGGACTCTGCAGTGAGTGCTATCTCCTCCTTTCCAGAACCCACAGCTTTAAGTCACCCCAATAAACAGCCCCCTGGCTTGAGAATAAAGAACATTAGAGGAGCAGCAGTCCTCGAAAGTTCTGAGTCCATGTCTTCATTTCGCAGGGAAGAAAGCCATTCCCTAGAAAAGTTTAGCCCTGAAAACAATGTCAAAATTGCAATCCAGCCTCCCACCACTAGCTGACACTGCTCACCATGCGTGTGATGGGCACCTCTGTCTTCACAGTCTGTGTGCTCACAGACCTGAGCATTCCTGGAGGTTTGTAGTCCAAACCACCTGAAACTTATTCATTAAAAAAGCAAAATACCAAACATCACAGTCTGCATAGTCTCAACTACCTAATAAAGAAGATGGAAAAACGATACTTGGTTCTGGATAATGCGACAATTATTGTTAATAATAAACTACTTATTGAGTATTCTGATCCATCCCAGTAATGACCTTATTTTGATCAGATTGTGATTCAGCTTCTATATTTCTCAGTGACTGTGACTTTTTGTAAAACTCTTTGAGGAAATAGCTTGACAATGTTTACTTCTTAAACGTGTAGAAAACTAGGTGTGGTGGTTAATGCCTAGAGACTACGGCAGAAGGATTGCTGTGAGTTTGAGACCAGCCAGGGCTACATAGTACTGGATAGTATATAGTCCCTGGAACTTTCCAGGTCATCCTGGGATATAGAGTAAGAATCTTCCTCAAAAAGAAAAATGCACATTAAAAAGAATTGCTAAGGATCTAGGGAGACAGCTTGGTGGAAAAAACAGTTGCCATGCAAACATGAAGACCTGAATTTGAATCCTCAGATCCCATGTAAAAGCTTGGTGCAGCAGCATGCATCTGTAATCCCAGTACCCCTGCAGTGAGATGGGGGTGGAGAGAGGAGAATCCCTGCAGGCGGACATAGTAGTGAATGAGAGAAAGTGCCTCAAACAAGGTAGAAGGCAAGTATCAAGAGCTAAGGTTGTCTTCTAACCTTCACATCTGTACACACACTGTGCACCAGCATCATGCACAATGATTACATTTAAAAATGGGGTCATAAAGCCGGGCATGGTGGTGCATGCCTTTAATCCTAGCACTTGGGAGGCTCGAGGCAGGTGGATCTTTGTGAGTTCAAGGCCAGCCTGGTCTACACATAGTGAGCTCCAGGACAGCTGGGGCTACAGGGACACCCTGCGTCAAAAAAGACCAAAAAAAAAAAAAAATGGGGCTGTAGAGATGGGTCAGTAGTAAAGAGCACTGGTTACTCTTGGAAAGGACTTGGATTCAGTTCTTAGCAACCACATGGCAGCTAACAACCATCCCTAACTCCAGTTCCAGCAGATCTAATGTCCACTTCTGGCCACCATGGGCATTGTACACACTTGAAACATTTACATACATGCAGCAAAACACTCATACACATAAAATAAAAATATATCAGTCAAAAATTTTTAACAAAAAATTAAATAGACTCACTAGAGATTTAGCTCAGTGGGGAATATCTGTCTAGCAGGTGAGGCCCTGGACACAATCCCTAGTACTGAAAGGAGAAAGAGGAGGAAGAAAGAAAGAATAAATTCTAATTCAGAATAGTTGGTCAAATGGCTAAACACTTATCTTTCCTGTACCTCCCAACATCCCACTTAAATCATAGGAGTAGAAAAGATAATAATATCAGTGTAGGAGAAAAATGGAGCACAGGAAGCTATTAAAGCTTGCCCAAAGTTGCCTGGTCCTAAGTAGCAAATCCAACTCTGGTTGTAAATCTGTATGAATGATCAGCCACTGTGTAGGACTAGTATATGCTTTGCACTTTTTTATTCTTTATTATACTTACCAACTTTTCTACAATTGAGCATATAAAAACCATAATAGCAATCATACTTCCAGAGGGTGTAGGCTAGTAGCTGAAATAACAGTTCCCTGATCACACCTACTTTACCCAACTGCTGCCCATCTTCACCCAGAGGACATATTTGAAATAGAATGCTTTAAGGAGAGCTTTGTGGGAGAGAGGCTGGCCTCCCCTGAAGCCACCAAAAGCCTGGTCCTTCTATGCAGGAGATGGAGGTTGTCCCTGGTTGTTAGTTACCAGCTTCAGGACTCTAGAAATTCACCACATGTCAGATTTGTGCACAGTTCATTATATTTAAAGACAAGCATGTGTTTCACTCACCAGAAACTTGAGCCTTCCAGAATCTAATATCATCTCTAAGAATGACCTAGATGTAGCTAAACTTGCCTGTGTCCTCGCCTGAAGCTATTCTGTCTTCTCTTTCAATTTTACTTATTTAGTCTTATTCTGTGTGTATGAGTGTTTTGCCTGCCTATGCGTAAGTGTACCATGTGTATATAGTATCCATGGAGGCCAGAAGAGGGCGCCTGATCACTTGAAATTGGAGTTATGGATGGTTGTTAGCTGCTGTCCTGTGGGTGCAGGGAATGGAAGTCAGGTCCTCGGAAAGAGTGACAAGTGCTCTTAACTACTAAGCCATCTCTCTAGCCCCCTGTCTTATCTTTCAATGCAGTTTGGTGGAGGAGGTAAGAGTGTGGAATCCAAAACTTCACTACTTACACTCATTCAAACACTGTTGTTACTGGTGAGGTGACCTCGAGTAAGTTATATTAATCTCCCTGAAACTGTTTCATCTGAAAATAGCCAGGTATTGTGACATATGTCTTTAATCCCAGCACTTGGGAAGAAGAGGCAAGCAGATCTCTGTGAGTTCCAGGCCAGCCTGGTTTACATAGAGAGTTCCAGGACAGCTGGGGCCACAAGGAGACCCTGTCTCAAAAAGAAAAAAAAAAAAAAAAAAAAATGAAGTCAATTCTGCATTCTAGATCTTACTGTAAAGATGAGCTAAATTTAGCCAAGCATGGTGGCTCAGACCTGTAATCCCATCTCTCCGGAGGCTGAATCAGGAGAATTGCCTTCGTTTGAGGACAGTCTGGTCTACATAGTGAGTACCAGGCCAGCCAACACTACAAGGAAGATACTGTGTTTAGAGAGGGGAGAGAAAGGAAATTAGGGGAGGGAAGGAGACAGAACAGAAAAAAAGAACTAAATTCATAGCATGATTTAAGATACATGCCTGGTTACCTGTCCCCAGCACCACCCTGGTATAATCTTGGGCAGTTGCCTTCCCACTTAGTCTACCATGACCCTGTATATTTACATACCAAAGCACAGAGAAAACATGGCTTCTTCCCTTCCCTTTAAAGATCTTAACAAATTAAGGAAGGAACATAAAATCAGAAGGAAAAACAGAAAGATCGGCTAGATTATTTTTATATGCTAGAGAAAGCAAAAGGACATCACTTTCATTTCTTCCATGAAGCCCCCACTACTGTGACATGTCACAGCATGCAAGATGTTGCCTATTTGGGTGTTCCTTCAAGGCCTTTTTCTTGTGATTGTTTTATTTCATGGACTTAAGAAGTGACTTTAATTCTCCCTTCCTTCTCCCTTCAATTCTGTCAGACAAACTAGCCTCTTCCATTGCCTGGCTACCAAGCAAGTAGCCCCAAATGTCAAAGAAAAGCTTCCCAGCCTTAGAGACTGTCCAAACACATCACTGTGGGAGAGATGCATGAATATAGAACATCAAGGGATTACTCATTTCCAGCCCAGCTTCCCTAACATCTCCTTGCTGTGACTCACAGATCAATTAAAGTTTCAGTAATTTGTCATGTCAGGGAGCTGTGCGAAGGGAATGGTCCAAGCCTCCCTGCTCCCCGTCCCCTGACGTGCACCCTGGAGAGATTCGGCCTCCCTTGCTGGTTTTTGAGTTACCACTGCTTATTTCCAGAAAACCAATTAAGAAGCCATAAATTGCAATCAACTAGAAAGGCCTCTGCACAGGCTATAAATACAGGCGTTTCTGAGCTGGAGTGGAATTCTCTGGAGCAGATCCTCTCCTCCCCACCCACATCCTGCAGCTGAGGTCTCCTTTGATAGAATCAGAGACTGTCCAGCCCAGGATCAAAAAGACATTCCCTGGGTTCTCATCTTGCAGGCTGTCTTCCTGGGTAAACCTGGGAATTCTGACCTCTGGAGATTGCCTTAAGCTGCCCAGCCTAGACTTCAAGTTTGATTTTCATTTGTTTTGACTTTGCATAACAATTATTAATTCACAATGTATAAAAGCAGAAACTTGGAAAACAATGAAAATCACTACAGAGAAATAATAACTTAATCCCATTCTGTTTTTAAGTATGCAGGGGTCTAGAAATGTGACAAAAGTGGGTTTTTCTCTAAGGTCTATGACCTTTCCAGCCATATATATTTGGCTATGTTTATCATACCACACATGAGTTCCCTCCCATTGAGTGGGCTATAAGTCCAATTAGACAGCTGTTGATTACCCCCAAGATAAAACTGTCACTACTGCAACAAAGCAATAGTTTGCTGTGCCAGTCATTGTTGTTTATGAGCCCTTACAGCTGGGTGGGACCACTGATTAATTTTCTCCCTTGGCATCTTGTATAGTATGTTTGATACTATGAGAGCTAGTCTTCAGAGAGGAGGCTTCCAGTTCAGTTCCAGCTCAGGTGTTCCAAGTCCTGTGTCCAAAGTATGACATCTCTCCAGCAATAGGGTCTTTCCTTCAAGTTCTGGGAGGTAATCAAGGGCTGTGGCAAGAGCCTGTGTTATTTTGGGAGTCTCTTGGAGTACCCTGACCAACAACTTGAAAGGAGGTTTTCCCTGTCTGGCATTGTTTCTTGTTACACAACCTTCAGCTAGTCACGTGCACACTCATGCACACACATGAGTTTTTTTTTTTTTAATAAAAAGGCAGGTGGGGGATGGCTCAGTCAGTAGAGTGCTTGCTATGCAGGCAGGAGGACCACATTCAGTCTTTAGCACCCGTGTAAAAAGCCAGTGAGATGATATGTGTCTGCAATTGCAGCACTGGGGAGATAAGAACATCCCTGAGGCTTGATGGCCAAATTAGTGCTCCAGGCTCAGTGAGACACTTGTCTCAAAAACTAATGTGGAGACTTGGCAAGATGGCTCAGTGGGTAGGGCACTAGCTGCCAGGCCTGATGACCTGAGTTTGCTCCCAGGAACCCATGTGCTGGAAGTGGAAAAGTGACTTCCACAAGTTGTCCTCTGACCTCCACACAAGCACTGTGACACATATGTACCCATATATACAAATAAATAAATAAATATTTTTTTCAATTTTGTTTATTTTTTATGTGTATGAATGTACTGTCCGCATGTAGGTTTGTGCACCCCTGTCGTGCAATGCTGTGGAGGTCAGAAGAAGGTGTCGGATTTCCCTGGAACTGGAGTTAAAGACGGTTCTTAGCCACCGTGTGGGTGCTGGGGATTGAACCCGGGTCCTCTGCAAGAGCAGTCGGCGCTCTTAACTGCTAGGCCATCTCTCCAGCCACATAAATAAATATTTTTAAATTAATATGGTGATCACAGAAGGCCCCTAATATCAACCTTCACATCTATATGCACACATACACAACCATGTACATATACACATTACATTCTCGTGTGTGCACACACATGCCATTTTGTTCATGGATTTCTAAATCTAAATACAACACAAAAGATTGCTAGAACCACTCAGGAGCTTAACTAAGGTGTGTGCCTTCCCACCAGCATCTGCCCAGCATCCCAAACCTTGAGAGTGTGACAGCTTTGGGGTCCCAGGTCTACTAGGGTAGACCAGAGCAAGCCAGGCCAACCACTCACCTGGGCTGCAGGCCTGATGTCTTCACAAATCTAAATGAGACCCTAACCCAACATGCAGGTGGCCCAGCAGCAGAGCCTGGATCTCGTGCTTCCTGACAGAGCCCTGCTCTCAGTTGTGCTCCCTGGGCTCCTGAGTTCTCGAGCTACTTCAGCTCCACAAGTATATCACAGAACTATTCTTGCCCTTTGACATACTGGATAATTTCATCCTCAAGACAACTTAATAAGAAGACACAAACATTATCCTCATTTAAAAGAAAGAAGAGTTTCCAAGAAATTAAATAACGTCCCTGAAATCACAAGTGGAACCAAGATTTCAGTTCACCCTGAACTGAGTGTTTTCATTACAAGCTAGAGCCTTTGTAGGCCCTGGCATTTCCCAGGCTAAAGTCTCTCTCCTCATCCTCACATATTTGTGTGAATTTCAAGACTCAGCAGCCAAAGTCCTTTCTTGGGGGTCTGGAAGCAGAAGGTGCAGGCTGGGAGAGTGGGGTGCTCAAGATCCATCTTTAGATCCGCTGCAAGGAAGAGGACAACAAGACTTTCCAACCTCGGGGTCATGGGAGGCTGAATTAGATAAAATAATGAGGTGAGCCTTGCCATCCTTTGACATACACAACAGTTCTATTATTAATGTCTGAAATGAGATTATTTCAAAAAACATTAAGTGGTCACAGAATAAGGGGTGTCAAATCTAACTCATAGCCTACAAGTCTGAGGAATCTCTTCAACCCAAGGCTCTTCTTAATTTATAGTAAATAGAGTAAGCTATTTAGCTGGGCTATTAGACTTTGAAAAGAGAGAGTTCATCCTGAACACATCTATTTTGAGAGTTGCTTGCTCTAAAATTGACATGAATAACAGTTCAAGGACGAGAATGCATTTGTTCATTCAGCTGCGGTTTTCAGATTTTTACCATGTGGTAGTTCTTAGACCAGGACACAGAAATGAGAAAGACAGAGAGACAACTCCTGTCCCCAGGCTCCCTCCTCTGCTGTATGTGCAGCTAAATGTGTCTTCAAAAAAGAAAGACACAGATAGCCTTGGAGCAGTACTCCACAGCCAGGGTGAGGTCAGGAGGCAATTGGGAGCTTTGTACTGGGTGGCATAGCTGGTGGGCATGGGGGTTGGCAGTGGCATGAGAATGAGGTCTAGCCCTAGGAGTGTCCATCTACAGCTCCCAGGCCACATGAATCCCAGGATAGGGATGAATGGAGCCCAAAGCATTTGGAGATGACAATGTCATATCACAGTCAGTCAAAAGATTGGATTCAGAGGGAGATATGTTAGGAAGAAGAATTCCAGGATGGGTAAGAGAGGGGAATGGAGGGAGGGTGATTCTGATCAAAATATATACATGTCTGAAATTGTCTAAGAATAAATAAATAATAAAAAAAAGGATTAGGCCGGGCATGGTGCCATGAACCTTTAATCCCAGCACTTGGGAGGCAGAGGCAGATGCAGCCTGGTCTATATAGTGAGTTACTGGCCAGCTGGGGCTACAGGGAGATGATGTTTAAAAAATATAATAACAATAATAATAATAATAATGGGATTGAGCAACCTCTAATACCCCTTCATCCTAGAGTTCCAGGCTTTGTCCAGGAGAGGATGGGAACAGAAGAGGGGCTTGGCCAGATGTGTTTTAGGGAACTTACTCTGGTGGCAGGGTGAAGGAGGGACCAGAGACCAGGGAGGACTAGGGAGGAACTCACAGCAGGGCCCAGGTGAGAGGTATTAGGAAGCAGAGGCTCACCCTGGGAAGCCCTGGGGGAGCATTTAACCACACAGCTTCCCACCTGAGGAGAGGAATCTGGCAGAAGTCTAGGGATCCTGAACTGTTACAGATGCCCCTAAGTGGGACTGGTACCAGCCAGGGCTGGGAACTGCTGGCCCAGATGGTCCTCCAGACCAGAAATTGCAGAGACAAGTTAATAAATGAGCTGTCTTCCCTGACAATCCTCTGCCAGCGAGTAATCGCTTTCTGGGATTCCCCCTTAAAAATAATCTTGTCGTCCATTGTAGAATCACTTTCTCTCACAATGCGTCACCAGATTTGATCTTCAGTCTCTTGATCAAAGGGAAAAAAAAAAAAGACTTCCATCCAAAAGGAACTATTTTGAAAGCAGATAATCCTCCCTCTTTTAAACCACCTTTCACCTGTTCATAGATTTGGTAAATCCAAATACTATTAACCCAACTTGAAATAAAATGGTCACTCTTAGGCTGTGCTTGTTACCTGGAGCCCAGGCACCTCTTTCCATGGGAGTATCCTCAGCCTGATCCTCACAGGGAAGGCCTGCTGCCACCTACTCACGTGTGCTAAAGCCTGCAAGAACCAATATAGATCTCTATGACCAGATACATCTGGCATGGCACATGAGATTTTGAGGCATAGAGACTTGGATGCCAGATCCCAACCCTGCCTCTTAATTTGGGTGATGTTGTAGTTTCTTTTCCCATAACTGTGATAAAATGTCCTGACAAAAAGCAACTCAAGGGGGAAAGGATTTATTTCAGCCCACAGACCGAGGGTATAGTTCATCATGGCAGGGAAGTCGAAGCAGCTGACTCCTGTGTGCAGAATGCCAAGGTGATTGAAAAGCAGCACTACTGTAAGAGCTGGCCGAATTGGAAGCTGAGAGAGCAGAACTGAAGGGGACCCTGATCGACAACCAGTTCAAATAACCAGGCCAGGCCCTCACTCAGGAAGCAAAATAGCTTCTTGACACCAAGTCCTTGGAGAATGCTTGAGGGCCTCCCCGTTGATTTTCCTACATTTAGTGAGCTGTTGCTTTTTTTCTTTTCTTTCATTGAATTTTGAAGTTTATGCGAACATTTCAACTGTTTTTCTAGGAGGTGGCTGAAAGGAAAGTAGCCTGGTATATTGGTGCATGCCTTTAATCCCAGCACTTGGGAGGTAGAGAGGCAGGTGGATCTCTGAGTTCAAGGCCAGCCTGGTCTACATAAGTGAGTTCCAGGATACCTGGGTCTACAAGGGAGACCCTGTTTCAGAAAAAAAAAAAGTAAGAAAAAATTAAAACTGCCGGAAAAAAAAGAGAGCTATAGGTGAGTCTTGCCGTGTCGGACTTAATAATTAAAGAAGGGAAAGCTATATGGCTAGAGGTGTAGCTAGGGTGGTGGGGTACATGCTAGTCACATGTGAGGCATCCCGACACCAAAAAAATGAAAAAGGGAGGCCAGATTATAGATGTAGGGGTAGGATAGCTTACGTATGAATTACAATATGATCTTACGAAGTAACCCAGAAGAGCTACCCTCTAGTCAGCTACTACTGTTACTCTGAATAATGATATTACAGATACTGAAATAATTTTATCTGTTGGATGTCTTATTTTATATTTGCTATTTGCCAGAGACTATCTTAAGTATTACATCAATCTGCTTCAGTGGTTTCAACATCTGTGTGTTACTATACATGTTATGTTACCATATTTTCACCTGTGTTGCAAAGTGTGGGGAGACACAAAGTGTGTTACTTGCTTCATACTCTCTATAATGAACTGCACTTGTTAAATACCCAAGGCTTGTTTTGGAAGTGCGGCCAGGAAATAGTTTTTGTTGTTGTTGTTGTTGTTGTTGTTTTCTCGTTTCCTTTTTTGCAGGGAAAACTCTGTAAGAGCAGGAGGGGTATTGGTGAGCTAGCAAGAACTACTTCAACATCTGGCTCAAGTCATATCTGTTGCTTCCTGTATCAGGTAGTGAAATGTTATGTTCTTAGTAAGCTTGTGTTTTTCATGATAGTTCATTCTTTTTGATTAAACATTATGAAAACAAACAAACAAACAAGGGCAAGAAATACACATGGTGGTACATGCCTTTAATCCCTTGGGAGGCAGAGACAAGTAGATTTCTGTGAGATGGAACCCAGCCTGGTCTACATAGTGAGTTCCAGGCCAGCTGTGGCAGCAGGGAGACCCCTTGGTAAAGAAGGGACTGTTTGTTTTGACACCTGCCCCTCCATTCCACCGGCAGCAGTAGCCATAGAAGAGAGGTCACACGGATGCCAACATTGCAACCCTGAAGGCAGGAGGAATACCATTAAAAAGAGTAGGAAGTGCTAATAATAACAGCTGGCTTTTTGTTAGTTTCATTTGGTTTTTAAGGCAAGGTTTCTTGTAGTTCAAGATAGCCTCAAACTCACTGAGTAGCCAAGGACGGCTTGAACTCCTAATCCTTCTGCCTCTGCCTCCCAAGCACTGGAATTGTAAGCATATGTCACCACACATGGCATTTTCCCCTGTTTTTAGCAGCTATAATGTGCTTACTGCTGAAGATTTTAGGTTTTGTTGACTTTTCTCATAGTCTTTCAATGACCTTGTGATACAATTACTATTATTATTGCTATCCCCATTTCAGAGATCTTGGGGAGGAAAATCAAGGCCCAAAAGTGGCTGAGGGACTTGTCCAGATTGCAGAGCTAGTAAGACATGGAGCCAATATTTGAACCCACGTCTGACTGTCTCGGAATCCCCTACTGAGTCACCCTACCAACCTGCCTGCAGAAACAAGCCAGGTAAATGGAGACTTGGTTGACTGAGCGAGGCCAACCTGGTCTCTATAGTTGCTGTCTCCCCTCAGAGACCAAAGTCCACCCTTCCACAGACCCAAGCTGGTGGAAGTCAGCAGCCACAGAGATTGTGGTTTCTATTTAATATATTTTCTCTAGAAAAACTTGACTGTGGGGAACTCCAGTTCAGGCTCTGCAGGCCTGGAAAAGTGATAACCTTCAGAATATCAGAACGGGGAGCGAGAAGAGACAAGGAGAAGAAAGTTGTAGGACGAAGAAGGGGAATTCCTTTGCAACCCAGAGCATTCTAAGAGGGAATGAGATGCAAGCAGCCACAGGAGAAATAATACTACAAATGGCATGAACCAGGAGCCCCATGAGGCACTGCATCTCATCTCCCCAGCAGCGTTCCCTTTTAGGACACTGCACCCAATGTCCAGAGACCAGCAAAGCTCTGTGAAGCTCAACCTAGACATCTTGTCCCAGACAAAGGATTTGGGTCTTAAACTCAGACAATATCTCTACAAAACAGAAATTTGCAAATAAAGACCCCAAAGCCCCAAAGCATGGCAGGGTTTCAGTGTTAGAAGCAGCCCTGCCCTTAGACTCGAACAAAGGAGGCCTTTCCAAGGCCCATCTCGGGCCACAAATCTCCCCTCATGGAGGGAACACCTGAGTTCAAGAAGCTATGTCTTCCCTCTACCACACCTTTCCCCTGTCCTTACACCCCTAGGCTATTTGTGGGCCCATCAAGCATCTTTCCCCTGACTCTCACCTACAACCTCCACATTCCTGCACCTGCGGGAGCTCAAAGAGGCATTGCTTCAGTGCCCAGAACCTGGACATTCTGGCTGGAGTGTCCACAATCCATGCACATGAGGACCCTCATGGCTACATGGCCCAGTCCGGGCTAGCAAGACAGGGAGATGGGTTCAGGTTGGTAACTGAGCCAGCTGGCTCCACACCACCACATTTCAACATGTGGCTCTGAAAAGGAGAATTAGAATTTCAAAATTGAACTTCTTCTTCCAGGTTTTATAAAAGTGTTTACCAAACCAGTATGATAGAACTTTTTTTAATGTAATAGTTCCTAGCCTGGGGGTAGAGGGTGCTGAGGATTCAAGACCAAAGTCCTGAGCATACTTAAGCACTATGCCATTGAACTACATCCTCAGATCCTTTTAAGACAGGGTCTGACTAGGTTGTTCATACCGGCCTTGAACTCATTATATAGCCCAGGATAGCCTAGAACTCAAGACCTTCCTGCCTCACCGTCCTGAATGCTGAGATTATAGGCATGTGCCATCACACCTGGCCTTGTTGGATATTTTAACTTCTAAATAGTTAAACATATTGTCTGTGTCCTCTGTGTCCTTTTGCTCTAGGCACCACAGTGTTAGGAGCAAGACCTTTTTGATGGAAGGGAAGAAACTGTAAAAGTCATTTATTCCAACCACTCAGCCAGGGTGGAGTTCCCACCAAATGCTTCACAATCTCCAGTTCCGATTGCTGCTGGTCTAACAGCCACTCAGGAATCCTGTCTCTACAGCTGCTTCACTGCTAAAAAGCACTCCTTTCTGTTGAGTCAAAGTCCATCTTCCTAGTCTAGAAACAGTATTTGATAGTAATACCGGAAGGCTTAGTCTGTAGAGTGATTAGGTTAATGACCTTGGACTCCATCAGGTCCAAATCCTGACTGCCTCACTTACCAGATATGTGACCTTGGGCTACTTCCTGAGTCTTTTAAACTTCAGTTTCCTTATTTATATCATGGAAATGAGGTTGCTATAGTTAAGAAATCTCTATGGTAGTTTTAATTCTTTTGTTTTGTCTTTTCAAGACAGGGTCTCCCTATAGCCCCAGCTGTCCTGGAACTCTGTAGACCAGGCTGGCCTTGAACTCACAAAGATCCGCCTGCCTCTGCCTCCCGAGTGCTAGGATTAAAGGCATGCGCCACCATGCCCGGCTTAGTTTTAATTCTTATATCTTAAGCAGAAGCTCCAGTCCCTGTGTGGAGAGCCATATTTAATGCAGAAGGACCTGATTATTGCTCTTACCTTGTTTCATATTTTTCTCATGGTAGAATGGATTTGGCATCTGACAGAGGAAGCCCTGAGAACCAAGCTCTGGGTCATCACCATTCTGTGATCTTAGACAAGTCACCTATTCTCTCTGTGTGTTTGTTATTTTGTTAATCAAATGAAATTGATGATCACCCTTATTACTCTTCTGAACCCATATTAAAACATCCCTTCTCAGAGCTGGGTATGGTGGCTTATACTTGCAATCCCAGCACTTGGAAAACTGAAGCAGAAAGATTACGCTAAGTGTGAGGCCATCCTGGCCTACATAGTAAGGCTCTGCCCCCCCCCAAAAAAAACAAAATATCCCCTACCAAAAACCCTATTCGTACATTCATTCTTTAATTTATGTACAAAAGATCTTTCCTGAAGTACCTCATGAAATGCAAAAATATGCCCAGCTCTTGCCTCAGGAGACCCACAGTCTGCTGGAAGAGGAAAAGATTACTTATCAAAAATATTGGGGGCTGGAGAGATGGCCTTGCCGTTAAGAGCACCAACTGCTCTTGCAGAGGACCCGGGTTCAATCCCCAACACCCACCTGGCAGCTGAGAACCGTCTTTAACTCTAGTTCCAGGGGAATCCAACACCCTCTTCTGACCTCCGCAGCACTGCACGACACGGGCGCACAAACCTACATGCAGACAGTACATTCATACACATAGAAAATAAATAAAAATAAAAAAAGAATTCTTTAAAAAAAGAGACAAAAATATATTTACGGGGCTGGAGAGGGGGCTCAGCGATTCAGAGCACTGGCTGCTTTTGCAGAAAATCAGGGTTCAGTTCCCAGCACCCACATGGCAGCTAACAACCATCTGTAATTCCAGTTCCAAGGGATCCAATGTCCTCTTCCAACCTCCATAGGCATTGCAGCACATGGGTGCACTTACATACATGCAGGCAAAAACAACTCATACACATAAAATAAAATATGAAAATATTTAGTTATTTAAAATATAGCATTATAGGAGGATAGAGCAGTGACTCGGTAGTTAAAACACTGCTCTTGCAGAGGACCTGGATTTGTTTTCCAGCACCCACATGGTGGTTCATAAGTCTCTGTAACTCTAGTTCCAAAGGATCCAATGCCTTCTTCTGGCCTCCACAGGTACAGGTACCAGGAATACAAATACTATATATATAATGTGTATATATGTACTTATATCTATAAAAATAAATAAGCCACATATGTATGTATCATATATGTACATATTTATCACACCATATGTGATAGGTGCTCCCATCTTGAAGGGGGATACAACTGGTTGCTGGATAGCCACACAGAGGAAGTAATATTTCAGAGATGAAGATGGTGGGGACAGAAATATCCATGGACTACCATGGTGGACAAAGGGACAAGAAGGACATGGAGTCATATACTTTTATGAAATATAAATAAAACACAGTCCCAGAAAAACAAAGAATGGTATCCCTCATCTGTGGATGCTAGTTTTATGGCAAACTGAGCAAGATTAATGTGATCTGAAAACAACTGTGCTCTTATATTGTGAATCCCTTAAAAATTAATAGATAATTTTAAAAAATAAATATAAATGAAGACAAAAAACTAATCCTTCTTTCAAATGACTGGTCTTTAGATAGTTAACAAAGCGTTGTATCCTGTTGCCACTACCCCCCATGTTCCCACTACCCCCCATGTTTCTCCAGTTTGTCCATCCTCAGCTTACCTGATTGGCTGTGAGTCTCCCCAGGTCCTCCCTGGCTATTGTCCACTCTCTGCATGTCTTCATGGCAGAGAATATTTATATATAATTTACATTTTCATAGCCATAATAGAATAGTCAGGACATTTACTTTATCTTTTAATATTTTATTTTTATTTTATCTGTATGAGTATATTGCCTGCATGTGTGTAATGCACCTCTGTCATGCAGTGCCCATAGGTCAGAAGAAGGCTGGATTTCCTGGAACTAGACTCATGGAAAGTTTAGCCATGTGGGTGTTAGGAATCGAACCCAGGTCCTCTGCAAGTGCAGCCAGTGCTCTTAACCACTGAGTCGTCTCTTCAGTGTTAGCCTTCTCATTTTTAATATAACATAGAATCCTAGAATTTTGTAAAGTGCAGTCTGCTTTATCACATTTATTGTGTGTGTCCTCTTGCAGAGGACCAGGGTTCAATTCCCAGCACCTACTTGGTGGCTAACAACAGTCTTAACTCTAATTCCAGGAGACCTGATGCCCTCTTCTGACCTCTTGGGCACTGCATGACACAGGTGCACTTATATACATGCAGGTAATTCACTCATGCACATAAAATAAAAATAATAAGTAAGGGCCAGGTGTGGTAGCATACACCTTTAATCTCAGCACTTGGGAGATAGAGGCAGGCAGATTTCTGTGATTCCATGGCCAGCCTTGTCTTATACAGGGAGTTCCAGGCCAGCTGGGGCTACAGGGAGAGCTGTCTCAAAAAATAGAAAAAAAGAAAGAAAATATTTTTAAAATCAGAAGGCCTATTATCTACCTACATAATTATGTATGAGTCTGTCTCATGCATACAAAGTGTGGGGCAAGAACATGGGGCATAGAAACAAGGAACAAAATCTGAGCCAGGCGTGGTGGCACACGCCTTTAATACTAGCACTCAGGAGGCAGAGGCAGGTGGATCTTTGTGAGTTTAAAGCCAGCCTGTTCTACACAGATAGTTCTAGGACAGCTGGGGCTACAGGGAGACTTTGTCTCAAAAAGACAAAAAAAAAATCTGTGACCTGCTGGATTAATGCTAATTAGGGGACTGTGAAACCACAGGTCTAGACAGTGTCTTATTAAGTCTCTAGACACCTGATGAGATGAGTTGGAAACTAGTGTTTCAGTTGTCATTTCATAGCTCACTTTGATCCAAGGGTCTCAGAAAAGGCTTTAATGGAACTGAGTGTTTTTTCATGACTGTGAATTAAAAGGAAAAGCAAACTGAACAGAAAGTAAGTTCCTTAGAAGAACACATGAGCCCAGCATGGAGGCCCTGCTGATGTGTTTAAGTGATGCCCTGGGCATCTGGTCAGACTACAGAGCTCTGATACGTACGTGCTGGGGGCTGCTGTCAGCCCCAGGTGCCTAACAACACAGGAGTTCTTCCTCGCTATTAAGTATGAGGTATTATTTGTGTGATTAATGTGGGTCATTATTTAAATGTTCATCTATGAGTAAAAAGAGCCCAAATCTTGTAGGATAGCTGAAGGGTACACCAGCATGAGTCCTTTTGGCTTCCTTCAGGGTGAGCACAGCGGCATCTCCTAAGGTGGCAAGAGACCACTGCGTGTCAGGACTCAGCCAGAGCCAGGGCTGCCCTTACCCTCGATTCCTTGAGTACCTTTTGCTTCTTCTCAGCCTGAGGTCATTGCTGTAGCTGCCTGCTTGGCCCTCAGTTCTTTGCTGTGAAGTTTAGAGCAAGGGTTAAAGGGAGGAAAGACTCAAGGTTTCCACCATCAAAGAAACACTGGTGTGTGCAATGTGTGTTTGTATGCAAATGGGGACACCTGCGTGAAGGCGCGTGTACACTTGTGTGCAGGAGGCCAGAGGTTGACGTCGGTGTCTTCCTTGATCACACTCCACTGTTACGTTGTCAGGGTCTCTCACTTGGACGAGAGCTCACCAGTTCTACTTGTCTAGCTGATCAGCTTGCTCTAGCGATCCACTGTCTCTGTCTCTGCCTCCTGAGCACAGGGATTACAGGCAGGCAACCACGCCCTCCTGGCATTTGTGTGGGTGCTCAGGATACAAACTCTGGCCCTCACACTTGCCTGGCAAATGTTTTTCCTGCTGAGCCATGTCTCCAGCCTTGCTTTCTAATTTTTATCCCTCAGTTCAAGGGATAGTGCCACCTGATTTCAGAATGGGTCTTCTCTGCTCTCTTAAAGCTTTTGGGAAACACCCTCAAAGACACACCCAGAAGTGTGTTTCCATGGTGATTCTAAATCCCACCAATTTGACAATGAAGATTAACTGTCACGGAGTACTATTAATGACACTGGGATAACTGGTGTAGACTAGATAGGTCTCCCAGCCCTTCCACAGCTACACGCTGCTGTCCCTGCTCGGCAAATGCTGAAGCAGAGAAACACCCTTGACATGCAGCAAGTCTGCTTTTCTTTGTTTATTTTCTCTCAGTGATCTGTCCATTGCTGAAAGTGAGGTATTCACATCCTGAGATGGTTAATTTTGATTTTCAGTTAATAAATTTGATTGGATTCATAAACACCTAAGTCATTAATAAAGTATACTTTTGGATATGTCTATGAGGATACTTCCTGGAAGACCCACCATAAATGTATGTGACCCTAGCAGTACTGGAGAAATCAAGTTCTCTCTTCTCAAAATATAACTTGAAAGGAAGCTTATAAAGAAATTTTATTAGACTTTAAGTGGGGGGCGGGGAGGCAAGTAAGCTGTAAATCTTGGCACCTTCCCAGAGAGGGAAATGGAGAAAAGGAAGGAAGCCACACTTTCTGCAGTGGAGATTTCATTTCATTTTACATGTATGAGAGTTTTGCCTGCATATATGTATATGTATCACATGCGTGCAGTGCCCACATGTGGAGTCAAGACCAGAGCCGGTGGAGGTGGAAAATCCTCCCAAGACTACAATCTGAAAATGACAGAAATTTCCTCTGTCCCCAGGATGAGCCCAACACAGGGCCAAAGCCACCACCATACGCAACCTGGGACTTTGCGGGAGGGGCTGTGGGGAATGAAGCCACTCAGAGAAGGCAGAAACTGCTGCCCAACATCACAAAGTCCTCCATCCTCCAATCTGCCCCACCATCAGTCTACTGCCAGAATAACGTGGAACGATGGCTCACAGTTGGGGACCACACCCCAGGTTTCCAAGAGAGGAAAATACTTCTGATTCACAAGAGAGCTCAACAGCTCCAGCTCATAGGAGAGGACCACAGCTCCAGCTCATGGAGGGGACCACAGCTCCAGCTCATAGGAGGGGACCACAGCTCCAGCTCATGGAGGGGACCACAGCTCCAGCTTATAGGAGGGGAACACAGCTCCAGCTCATAGGAGGGGAACACAGCTCCAGCTCCTAGGAGGGGAACACAGCTCCAGCTCATAGGAGGGGAACACAGCTCCAGCTCATAGGAGGGGACCACAGCTCCAGCTCATAGGAGGGGAACACAGCTCCAGCTCATAGGAGGGGAACACAGCTCCAGCTCATAGGAGGGGACCACAGCTCCAGCTCATAGGAGGGGAACACAGCTCCAGCTCATAGGAGGGGAACACAGCTCCAGCTCATAGGAGGGGACCACAGCTCCAGCTCATAGGAGGGGAACACAGCTCCAGCTCATAGGAGGGGAACACAGCTCCAGCTCATAGGAGGGGACCACAGCTCCAGCTCATAGGAGGGGAACACAGCTCCAGCTCATAGGAGGGGAACACAGCTCCAGCTCCTAGGAGGGGAACACAGCTCCAGCTCCTAGGAGGGGAACACAGCTCCAGCTCATAGGAGGGGAACACAGCTCCAGCTCATAGGAGGGGACCACAGCTCCAGCTCATAGGAGGGGAACACAGCTCCAGCTCATAGGAGGGGAACACAGCTCCAGCTCATAGGAGGGGACCACAGCTCCAGCTCATAGGAGGGGAACACAGCTCCAGCTCATAGGAGGGGAACACAGCTCCAGCTCATAGGAGGGGACCACAGCTCCAGCTCATAGGAGGGGAACACAGCTCCAGCTCATAGGAGGGGAACACAGCTCCAGCTCATAGGAGGGGACCACAGCTCCAGCTCATAGGAGGGGAACACAGCTCCAGCTCATAGGAGGGGAACACAGCTCCAGCTCCTAGGAGGGGAACACAGCTCCAGCTCATAGGAGGGGACCACAGCTCCAGCTCCTAGGAGGGGAACACAGCTCCAGCTCCTAGGAGGGGAACACAGCTCCAGCTCCTAGGAGGAGACCACAGCTCCAGCTCCTAGGAGGGAACACAGCTCCAGTTCATAGGAGACCACAGCTCCAGCTCCTAGGAGGGAACACAGCTCCAGCTCATAGGAGGAGACCACAGCTCCAGATCATAGGAGGGGACCACAGCTCCAGCTCCTAGGAGGGGAACACAGCTCCAGCTCCTAGGAGGGGACCACAGCTCCAGCTCATAGGAGGGGAACACAGCTCCAGCTCCTAGGAGGGGAACACAGCTCCAGCTCCTAGGAGGGGAACACAGCTCCAGTTCGTAGGAGACCACAGCTCCAGCTCATAGGAGGGGAACACAGCTCCAGCTCATAGGAGGGGAACACAGCTCCAGCTCCTAGGAGGGGAACACAGCTCCAGCTCATAGGAGGGGACCACAGCTCCAGGTTCACAGGAGATGACCACAGTTTCAACTCATAGGACAGGACCGTAACTTTCACTCCTGGGAGGGGATCTCATCTCCAGCTCACAGGAGGGAACCACAGCTTCAGGTTCATGGGAGGTGCCCACAGTTCCAGGCATACAAGAGGGGTCATAATTTCAATTATGCTGTTTCCTACTCTTTCTTGTGTCCATTGCTCTATCTACATGTTTATCCTTGGCTTCTGTGCAGTGAACAGAAGCAACAGTTATTTCACTGGCTTGACTCTCTGGCTAGAGGAACATCAGGATAGGAGGAACCCACTTTCAGCTTTCGCTCAAGGAGACAGATGGGTCAGGTGTTTTCTTTCTCATGGTCATGCTCCAGCTGGGTTTTTTGGTGTCTACCGTTTTCTCATCTTCCTCCATGGCCAGGGGAAACAAGTGATGAGACATCTTCTTCCTGGAGTCATGTTTTAAGTCCTCTGATTGAAACATAAAGGTTATTTTCCACATAAGTCTCCCACCTTCCCTGCATGCTGGGCAGCACAAGGCCAGGTCCGAAGATGTAAAACACACCTTACCAAAAAGAGTCATACCCATGACCATACTGTCTTGGCTCTCCACTTTTAATTTTTGATAACCCTTTTACATTTTTCTATATTCCGTCTCTCAGCAAATTAATTATAGTTATTATTTATTTATTTATTTTTGCAGTGCTGGGAATTGAACTTAGGGCCCGGTACACACTAGGCAAGCATTCTACCAGACCAGCAACCTATAGTCCATGCCCTATTTTGTTTTTTAAATCTTTGTGCTAGGGGCTGGAGAGACGGCACAGCAGTTAAGAGCACCGATTGCTCTTGCAGAGGACCCGGGTTTGATCCCCAGCACTCACATGGCAGCTAAGAACCATCTTTAATTCCAGTTCCAGGGGAATCTGACACCCTCTTCTGACCTCTGTAGCATTGCATGACACAGGTGCACCAACCTACCTCTGTGGCATTGCACAACACAAGTGCACCAACCTACATGCAAACAGTACACTCATACACATAAAAAATAAAAATTTAAAAAAAAATCTTTGTGCTAAAGACAAGAATGGTTTATGCATTGTGCAGACACTAGAGCATTCTACATTTGTTTATATTATTTCTCTTAGTGATGAATCTTATACCTTTACAATTTTTAAAAAATTATTTATTCTTTATGTGTATGAATGTACTGTCTGCATGCAGGACTGTGCACCCGTGTCATGCAACACCACGGAGGTTAGAAGAGGGCATTGGATTCCCCTGGGACTGGAGTTAAAGATGGCTCTCAACCGCCATGTGGATGCTGGGGATCAAACCCAGGTCCTCTGCAAGAGCAGTTGGCGCTCTTAACCACTAGGCCATCTCTCCAGCCCCTATAATTTTTTTTTATTCACTGGATCTCTTTCACTTTGAAGAACTTCCTTCAGTGTTTCTTGTGGAACAAGCCTTGTGCAAACAGTCTCTCAGCTGCTTTTTCTCTGGGAATGACTCTCTCTCTCTCTCTCTCTCTCTCTCTCTCTCTCTCTCTCTCTCTCTCCATTGTCTCACTATGTATACCTCAAACTTACAAAGGTCTGCCTACCTCTAGCTCCCCAGTGCTGGGATTAAAGGCATGTGCCACCACACCTGGCTGTTTTATATGTTTCAGAGTTTTGTATACATACCTCCATGTCCTGCAATGCACATGGAGGCCAGAAGAGGGTGTCAGTTGTTAGCTGCTATTTGGGTGCTGGGAACCAAACCAAGGTCCTCTGCAAGAGCAGTTAGTATCTTTAACTGCTGACCCATCTCTCCAGACCCTTTCTTGTTGTCCTGACAATCTCTTCTTTATCTTCCATCTTTGAGCATTTGAGTATATCTAAGGTAGATTTGGTTGAAGTAAATTTAGCTGGTGACCTTTGATTTCCCTATACCTGGATTTTTGTGTCCTCTAGCGTTAGAATGTTGTGCATTATTTCTTTGAATAGCTTTGACTTTCTCAATGCCTTTTGGCATTCTCAAGTCTCTCTTAAACCTCAATAGCCTTAACATTTGCTCTATGAATACTGTCCTAAAATTCTTATAGCCTTTCTTCAGTCCTCTTTTTTTTTTCAGTCCTCTTTTTTCTATGTGTTTTCAAACAGCCTGTCTTCAGACTCACTAATTCTTTCTTATGCTTGATCTGTCCTGCTATTTCTACCTTGAATTGTTTCGAATTTCAATGAGTGTATTTATCAGCTCAAGAATTCCTATTTTACATTTCTAATTCTTCTATCTCACTTGTTTTCAGGTTCTCTGTTAGAATACTGAATTTTTTGTGTGTGTTTTCTTCAGGATTGTTGAATTTCCTTAAAATAGTTGTTTTCTTAAGGTTTAGTTATTCCACCTATGTATATATGTCTGTGTGTGTAAGCACGTGTGTGCAGGTACCCACAAATGCCAGAGGGGGCATCAGATCCCTTGGAGCTGGAGTTACAGGCATTTATAAGCTGTTGGGTGTGGGTGCTGGAATCTATCTAAACTGAGATCCTCTCATAGAGCACTAAGCATTCTTAACTGCTGAGCCATCTCTCTAGCTCTAAAGCAGTTGTTTTAAATTCTCTGAGAGGTTTTCCATACTGACTACTATCTGGTTAGTTTCTGGCACCATGCTTTTAGTATTTGGTGAGATCATGGTTTCCAGAAAGCTCTTGAAGCTTGTTGGTGTACACTGTGGTCTAAGCATTGAAGGATTGGGAATTTGTCCCAGGAATACTAATCTGTGGTTATTTGTGCCTGTTGTGCTGGATAGCTTTAGTTGTCAACCTGACACACCTGGGTAGAGAGACTTAAAATTGAGGAATTTCATCCATTGGATTGGACTATAGTCATGTCTATGGGGGCATTTTCTCCATTGTTGAGTGATGTGGGAAGGCCCAGCCCACTGTGGACAATGCTACCCCTGGGCAGGTGGTCTTGTGTTGTATAAGAAAGCAGGCTGAGCACAGGCTAGAGAAGCAAGCCAGTAAGCAGCATTACTCCATGGTCTGTGCTTCCACTCCCTCCAGATTCTACCCCTGAGATCCTGCCTTGACGTTCCTCAGTGATGGACTATGAGCCAAATAAACCCTTTCCTCCCCAAGTTGGTTTTTTTTGGGGGGGCGGGGAGTCTTTTTTTGAAACAAGGTCTTCCTGTAACCCCAGATGGCCTGGAACTCACTATGTAGATCAGGCTGGCCTTAAACTCACAGAGATCCACCTGCCTCTGCCTCCCAAGTGTTGGGACTACAGGTATGTGCCACCACGCCCACCTACATTACTTGTTTTTTAGCCATTTGCAATGTTTTGTGTGTAGGTCACATTTTAAGCATTTTTTTTGAAGACATAAAACAATGTAGCAATTTTTAAAGGTACAAGCACAGTTTTAAAAGTACAGCTGGAGAGATAGCCTAGCGGTTAAGAGCACCAACTGCTCTTGCAGAGGACTCGGGTTCGATCCCCAGCACCCATATGGCGGCTAAGAACCGTCTGTAACTCCAGTTCCAGGAGAACTCCAGTTCCAGGGGAATCTGAGACCCTCTTCTGACCTCCGCGGCATTGCACGACACGGGTGCACAGACCTACATGCAGACAGTACACTCATACACNCAGATCCATAGGAGGGGACCACAGCTCCAAGCTCATAGGAGGGGAACACAGCTCCAGCTCCTAGGAGGGGAACACAGCTCCAGCTCCTCGGAGGGGAACACAGCTCCAGATCCTAGGAGGAGGACCACAGCTCCAGCTCCTGGAGGGGACCACGCTCCAGATCATAGGAGGGAACACAGCTCCAGCTCATAGGAGGGGAACACAGCTACAGCTCCTAGGAGGGGAACCACAGCTTCCAGATCATAGGGGGGAGGGGAAAACAGCTCCAGCTCCTAGGAGGGGACCACAGCTCCGCATTAATGGGAGGGGACCATAGTTCCAGGCTCACAGGAGGAGACCACAGCTCCAGATCATAGGAGGGACCCAGCTCCAGCTCATATGAGGTGAACCACAGCTCCAGATCATAGGAGGGGAACACAGCTCCAGCTCCTAGGCGGGGACCACAGCTCCAGCTCCTAGGAGGGAACCACAGCTCCAGATCATAGAGGGGACCACAGCTCCAGCTCCTAGGAGGGGAACACAGCTCCAGATCATAGGGGGGGAACACAGCTCCAGATCCTAGGAGGGGAACACAGCTCCAGCTCCTAGGAGGGGACCCACAGCTCCAGCTCCAGGAGGGGACCACAGCTCCAGCTCCTAGGAGGGGACCACGCTCCAGATCATAGGAGGGGACACAGCTCCAGCTCATGGAGGGGACCACCGCTCCAGCTCCTAGTAGGGGACCACAGCTCCAATTCACAGGAGCGGAGACCAAAGCTCCAGCTCCTAGGAGGGGACCACCGCTCCAGCTCATAGGAGGGGAACACAGCTCCAGATCATAGGAGGGGAACACAGCCCCAGAATAGGATGGGACCACAGCTCCAGATCATGAGAGGATCCATAGCTCCAATCACAGGAGGGACACCAGCCGGCCAAAGCTCCAGATCATAGGAGAGACCACAGCTCCAAGCTCCTAGGAGGGGAACACACGCTCCAGCTCCTAGAGAGGATCACAGCTCCAGCCATTAGGAGGGGACCACAGCTCCAAATCACATGAATGGATTACACCGCTGGCTCATAGAGAGGACTGCAGCTACAACTCATAGGAAGAGACAACTCTGGTTCACAGGAGAGGACCAAAGCTCCAGTTCAAAGGAGGGGACCACAGCTCCAGCTCCTAGGAGGGGAACACCGCTCCAGCTCATAGGAGGGACCACAGCTCCAGATCATAGTAGGGGAAAAACAGCTTCCACCCTAGGAGGGGACACAGCTCCAGTTCATAGGAGGGGAACACAGCTCCCAGAATCATAGGAGGAGACCACGCTCCACGCTCCTAGGAGGGGAACACGCTCCAGCTCTAGGCGGGGAACCCCACGCTCCGCTCCTAGGATGGAGACCCCACAGCTCCCGCTCCTAGGAGGGAACACAGCTCCAGTTCATAGGAGACCACAGCTCCAGCTCCTAGGAGGGAACACAGCTCCAGCTCATAGGAGGGAACACAGCTCCAGATCATAGGGGCGACCACAGCTCCAAGTTTATGGGAGGGAAACAGCTCCAGCTCACAGTGGGGGACCACAGTCCAGCCTCATAGGGGGGAACACATCTCCCGACTCCTAGGCGGGGACAACCAGCAGCTCCAGTTCCTAGGAGGGAACACAGCTCCAGTTCACAGAAGGAGACCACAGCTCTAGCTCAGGAGAGGGGAACACAGCTCCAGCTCCTAGGAGGGGAACACAGCTCCAGTTAACAGAAGGAGACCACAGCTCCAGCTCATTAGGGATTGGACCACCAGCTCCAGGTTCACAGGACGGGACACAGTTTTCAACTCATCGGACAGGACCGTAACTTTCACTCCTGGGAGGGGAACACAGCCCCAGCTCCTAGGAGGGGACCACAGCTCCCAGGTCACTTAGCGGAGACCACCGTTTCAACTCATGGACAGGACCGGTACTTTCACTCTGGGAGGGGATTCATCTCCAGCCTCACAGAGGGAACCCCGTTCAGGTTCATGGGTAGTGACCATAGTTCCAGGCTCAAGGGAGTGTTCATAATTTCAATTATGCTTTTCCTACTCTTTCTTGTGTCCATTGCTCTATCTACATGTTTATCCTTGGCTTCTGTGCAGTGAACAGAAGCAACAGTTATTTCACTGGCTTGACTCTCTGGCTAGAGGAACATCAGGATAGGAGGAACCCACTTTCAGCTTTCGCTCAAGGAGACAGATGGGTCAGGTGTTTTCTTTCTCATGGTCATGCTCCAGCTGGGTTTTTTGGTGTCTACCGTTTTCTCATCTTCCTCCATGACCACGGGAAACAAGTGATGAGACATCTTACCAGAGTCATGTTTTAAGTCCTCTGATTGAAACATAAAGGTTATTTTCCACATAAGTCTCCCACCTTCCCTGCATGCTGGGCAGCACAAGGCCAGGTCCGAAGATGTAAAACACACCTTACCAAAAAGAGTCATACCCATGACCATACTGTCTTGGCTCTCCACTTTTAATTTTTGATAACCCTTTTACATTTTGTCCTAATTCGATTCTCTGCTCACAAATTAATTTGTTATTATAGTTATTTATTAGTGTGCAGTGCTGGGAATGTGAACTCAGGGCCCCTCCTACACACTAGGCAAGCATCTACCAGACCAGCAACCTATAGTCCATGCCCTATTTTGTTGTTTTTAAATCTTGTGTGCTAAGGGGCTGGAGAGAGCGGCACGGCAGAGCAGTTAAGAAGCACCGATTGCTCTGCAGAGGACCCGGGTTTGATCCCCCGCACCACATGGCAGCAAGAACCATCTTTATATGTCAGTTCCAGGGGAATCTGACACCCTCGTTCTGACACGTCTGTAGGCATTGCAGGACACAGGGTGCACCAACCTACCTCTGTGGCATGCACAAGCACAAGTGCACCAACCTACAGTGCCAAAACAGTACACTCATCATAACATGAAAAAATAAAAATTTAAAAAAGAAAATCTTTGTGGCTTAAGCAGACAAGAAATGGTGTTATGTGCATTGTGCAGACACTAGACGCATTCCTACAATTTGTGTTATATTATTCTCTTAGTGCATGACGTACTTATACGCTATTACAATTTTAATTTTTAAAAAATTTATTATTTTTATGTGTAGAATGTACTGTTGCATTGCAGGACTGTGCAACCCGTGTCATGCAACACCACGGAGGTTAGAAGAGGGCATTGGATTCCCCTGGGACTGGAGTTAAAGATGGCTCTCAACCGCCATGTGGAGCTGGGGATCAAACCCAGGGTCCTCTGCAAAGCAGTTGGCGCTCTTAACCACTAGGCCATCTCTCCAGCCCCTATAATTTTGTTTATTCACTGGATCTCTTTCACTTTGAAGAACTTCCTTCAGTGTTTCTTGTGGAACAAGCCTTGTGCAAACAGTCTCTCAGCTGCTTTTTCTCTGGGAATGACTCTCTCTCTCTCTCTCTCTCTCTCTCTCTCTCTCTTCTTCTCTCTCTCCATTGTCACTCACTATGTATACCTCAAACTTACAAAGGTCTGCCTACCTCTAGCTCCCCAGTGCTGGGGATTAAAGGCATGTGCCACCACACCTGGCTGTTTTTTATGTTTCAGGTTTTGTATAATACCCCATGTCCTGCAATGCACATGGAGGCCAGAAGAGGGTTGTCAGTCCGTTGTTAGCTGCCTATTTGGGTGCTGGGAACCAAAAACCAAGGTCCTCTGCAAGAGCAGTTGTAGTCCTTTAACTGCTGACCATACTCTCCAGACCCTTTCTTGTTGTCCTGACAATCTCTTCTTTATCTTCCATCTTTGAGCATTTGAGTATATCTAAGGTAGATTTGGTTGAAGTAAATTTAGCTGGTGACCTTTGATTTCCCTATACCTGGATTTTTGTGTCCTCTAGCGTTAGAATGTTGTGCATTATTTCTTTGAATAGCTTTGACTTTCTCAATGCCTTTTGGCATTCTCAAGTCTCTCTTAAACCTCAATAGCCTTAACATTTGCTCTATGAATACTGTCCCTAAAATCTTTAGCCTTTCTTTAGTCCTCTTTTTTTTTTCAGTCCTCTTTTTTCTATGTGTTTTCAAACAGCCTGTCTTCAGACTCACTAATTCTTTCTTATGCTTGATCTGTCCTGCTATTTCTACCTTGAATTGTTTCGAATTTCAATGAGTGTATTTATCAGCTCAAGAATTCCTATTTTACATTTCTAATTCTTCTATCTCACTTGTTTTCAGGTTCTCTGTTAGATACTGAATTTTTTTGTGTTGTGTGTTATCTTCAGGATTGTGAATTTCCTTAAAATAGTTGTTTTCTTAAGGTTATAGTTATTCCACCTATGTCTATATGTCTGTGTGTGTAAGCACGTGTGTGCAGGTACCCACAAATGCCAGAGGGGGCATCAGATCCCTGGGCTGGTTACAGGCATTTATAAGCTGTTGGGTGTGGTGCTGGAAACTCATTCTAAACTGAGATCCTCTCATAGAGCACTAAGCATTCTTAACTGCTGAGCCCAATCTCTAGCTCTAAAGCAGTGTTTTAAATTCTCTGAGAGGTTTTCCATACTGACTACTATCTGGTTAGTTTCTGGCACCATGCTTTTAGTATTTGGTGAGATCATGGTTTCCAGAAAGCTCTTGAAGCTTGTTGGTGTACACTGTGGTCTAAGCATTGAAGGATTGGGAATTTGTCCCAGGAATACTAATCTGTGGTTAGTTGTGGCCTGTTGTGCTGGTAGCTTTAGTGTCAACCTGACACCACCTGGTTAGAGTGAGAGACTTAAAATTGAGGGATTCTTCCATTGGATTGGACTATAGTCATGTCTATGGGGGCATTTTCTCCCATTGTTGAGTGATGTGGGAAGGCCCAGCCCCTGTGGTACAATTGCCACTCCTGGGCAGGCGGGGTCTTGTGTTGTATAGAAGCAGGCTGAGCACAGCTAGAGAAGCAAGCCAGTAAGCAGCATTACTCCATGGTCTGTGCTTCCACTCCCTCCAGATTCTACCCCTGAGATCCTGCCTTGACGTTCTCAGTGATGGACTATGAGCCAAATAACCCTTTCCTCCCCAAGTTGGTTTTTTTTGCGGGGGCGGGGAGTCTTTTTTTTTTTTTTTTTTTTTGAGAACATGGTTCCTCCCTTTAGTCCCAGCTGGCCTGGAGCTCGCTATGTATACCAGGCTGGCCTTGAACTCACAGAGATCCACCTGCCTCTGGCTCCTGAGTGCTGGGATTAAAGGTGTGTAACACCACACCCAGCTCCTCAAATTGGTTTTTGTCAGTTTTATTTTTATTTATTATTTTTTATGCGTATGAGTGTACTGTCCACATGTAGGTTGGTGCACCCGTGTCATGCAATGCCTCGGATGTCAGAAGAGGGTGTCAGATTCCCCTGGAACTGGAGTTAAAGATGGTTTAACTGCCATGTGGGTCCTGGGGATCGAACCTGGGTCCTCTGCAAGAGCAGTCGGCGCTCTTAACCGCTAGGCTATCTCTCCAGCCCAGCCCCAGTGTTTTTATCACAGCAATAGAAAGCAACTAAGACTTTAGAATTTCCAGAACTTCTGAACAGGCTGATTATTTTCTCTGACCTTATAAGCACTTCTACCATTTTAACAGTGACAGGTTTGCCAGCAATTTGCTTTTTGTGTTTTCACTCATTCAGTGCTAAAGGAAAATCCAGGCCCAGCTTTGTTCCAAATATACTATTGGTATATTGTTCATAAATAACAAAGACAGTCCCTAGAAAGACTAAACTGTCCCTTCAAGCCTCCCCCTGGGCCTGAGGTTGACACAGAAGCCTCATCTATAGTTAGCAACCTTTGATCAGACCTTGTAGACTTTTACCTGGCTCTGAGCAGAGTCACCATGAATGAAGCAGTTCTAAATGCCTATTTACACCTGTGGTCACCAGTGCCACCAAACTGAGCCCATATCTTGCCAAGACCAACACAATACTGGGGTAGAAACCCACTCTACTAGGGACTGCCTATTGCTGAAGTGAACTTGGGCTCAATCAGCCACAGGTGATGCTGTTAGCATATTAGTTCAATCAACTAAGGCTGTGTATCTTCAACTGATGCTAGATTTCAGAGTCTTCACCTCAGACCTGAGGATGGGAGCTATTAGAATCTGATAATTTTCATTTTCATTTATAATCACCATGGAAACACATCTCTGGGTGCATCTATGAGGATCCTTCAGAAAGGTATAACTTTAAGAAGGAAAAAACCTCCCATATGTGTGGGCTGGGACTCTGAACTGAATAAAAACAAGAAACCAAGCTGAGGACCAATATTCATCTTGTTCCGCTTCCTGAGAGACAATGTGACCAGCTGCCCCATGTGCCCGCCATCCTGACTTCCCCCATCATAATGGACTCTATTTTTCCAAAACTACAAGCTAAATGAGATCTTCCTCCCTGAAGTTATTTCTTATCAGGCATTCAGTCATAGAAAAAAAAGTGGTGGCGCATGCCTTTGATTCCAGCACTTGGGAGGCAGAGGCAGGTGGATCTCTGTGAGTTCAAGGCCAGCCTGGTCTACAAAGTGAGTTCCAGGATAGCCAGAGCTACAGGGAGACCCTGTCTCAAAACAAAACAAAGCAAAAAAAAAAAATAAAAAAGTAATTGACACAGGACCTTCAGTGTAAAGTTTCATCACTAAATCCCAGAGCAGATCTTTGTGCCTACTGCTCTCCCCTACCCCCTAGCAAATGGAGGTCTGCACCACACCATGCTGCCCAAGCCTAGTGCGAGGGTAGCCTAAGTCTCATGGGATTTGTACAATTATTGCGATATCCTAAGGTCCATGCTGCACCTTCCAGTGATACAGGCTGAAATCTAGTCTATCCCACAGGAACCCATGTTTCTGCCTGGTGCTAGTGCCATCTTAGAACCCTGTCTTCAAGCACTGGCCTGACAATAGCTGTGCTTCCCAAGATTAGGGAGTAGGTGATGAAGAAAATCCCTTGGCCACTGTCAACACAAAACATCTCTCTCACCTCAAAGAGGTTGAGCCGTATATGAGTGACCATGGCCCCGGAACATAGACTCAGGTTACCCCCAATTCCATGTTCCAGCGTGGTAACAGTTGCATTATGGATAGTAACAGAACAAAGAAAAGTAATCAATCCAGACACTTCAAACACATTGGTGGACATATTCAGTAGGCAGGTCATAGCAAAGTGTGCTGGTTTCTACTTAAGTCTCAGATGCTACCTGATGATTGGTGGGATCTTGTGGTCTGCTAAGTTAATACATTCCAAAAGGTTAAAAAACCTTTTATCTGTTAGTCACAGGATGTTAGATTAGAAACAGAAACGGGTAAGGAATGGCTAAATGGGGCCCAAGACAAATCATAAATAGGCTCTGAATCTGCAAGATCCCCAGCTCTCCCCAGACATTGAGGTGCTAATCAGTTGGTCAGCCTTGCAGAAATTTCAGTCCGAGATGCAGGATTTTTCTGGGAACTTTCATTCACAGCCACCAAAACTATTGCTAAACCAGGATACTAAGTTCAGCTGCAGGGGTCTGCACAGTCTTAGAAGGACATCAATTGGCCCAGAGCCCACCTCAGGCCTGGAAGTGCCATGATGGAAACTCCACAGCCACAAGCACCCACAGTCTGTTCTACTAATGCAGAGGCCTTTGCCTGATGCCAGACAGATCTGAAAGCTCAATCTGTGAGATCCTGCAAATGGGACCTTCAGTTTCTACCAGGCACTGGATCTTACCTTGGTAAATCTGGCACTGAGCTGTAAGACTGCGATGGGTTTCAGGTCCCACTCCCAAGGAGATGGAATCTTGTTCCCCACCCTGTGGCCTGAGGTTGGAGGAGGGGTGATGGAGACCAACCAGGAAGATAAGGAAGGTCTCATGTTGGCCTGGGAGCAAAGGTCATGGGGCCTCTCCCATCACCAAGTTCCACCGTACTGTGTCGAAAGCCTAAACTCAACTCACTCTCCAACCCCCCCCCAAGCCATTTTTCTCCACACGGGGCTGCTTGGAGTAGGTGGAAGGGCAGTACAGGCAACTCTTCCTTCTTTCTCAATTGCTCCTTTCATTTTCTGTTTTGCTAAGACACTATGGCCTTTCACCTGGTTTCCTTAGCCCTTAGGACAGAAGTTTGGGGAGTGAATAACCTGTTTAACATGGTATGTCTGTGGAGAGACCCTCAATAGACTATCTTAGCCACCATCTTCCTCGACCCCCTATTCCTTTTCTTGTAGCCCTTAGGGGTTTTGTGGGTTGTGCCTGAGTCAGCCACAAGGACCTGCAGTCTTAGGGGACACCAAAACCTATGCCACAGTGAAGCAGGCCCCTTATCATATGTGTGTGTTTGGTTTTTCTTCAAGATTTGCAAGAGTTGCCTGTTCTCTTAAAGAGACCCCCTTCCACACAGCACTACATCTCTGGGTGACTGGAATTACTTATGTGGGGCAAAGAGACTTTTCAGACTGTCATGTGAAAGTCGGGGCTTGGCAATGGGCATAAACACAATCAAAGTAACAAGTCCTTTTTCTTTACCCTCCTTCCAGCCTTGCCTGAGGACTCAATCCAGGAGAACAGGAAGCTAGTTCCTCTTCTTGAGCTGTTAACCAGCTGTGTTACTTTCCCAAGTTAATAAATGTTTGGAGAAGGCTTAATTACATCAGAAGAAATTGACATCAGCTGGTGATTAGGCCTGACTCTATTAAGTTGTGTTCCTAAAGGGGCGGAGCAGAGAGCAGGGGCCAGAGAGCAGGGGCAGTAGCTGTTAATTACATGTCCTGGTACCGGCTGCTGCCTCCACTTCTTAGTCACTCAAGGGACGTGAGCAAGGTGGCTCTGCTTCTACAAGTCTAAAGTCACTGAGGGTAGGGGGCCCTTCCATAGGGCAGGGGAGCCCTGGTCTAACAGACACTGGCAGATATTCTAATGATGGCTTTTAGTACCTCTCCACAGCCTCCACAAGAAGAATGTCCTCTAAGGTCCCCATCCTGACTTCTTACTGGCTCCATGCCCGCTCCCCAAGCGGAAGCGCCTTTGGCTCTTCTGCCATACCCCCTCCTGACTTATGGTGCACCTGCCCCAAGGACACAGAAGCCAAAGTCAGTCTCGACACAGCCACAAGATGATGCCAA
The DNA here is from genome assembly GCA_009823505.1 of Rhizomys pruinosus. Taxonomy (NCBI): domain Eukaryota; kingdom Metazoa; phylum Chordata; class Mammalia; order Rodentia; family Spalacidae; genus Rhizomys; species Rhizomys pruinosus. The sequence continues at coordinate 1,017,478 of VZQC01011509.1, forward strand.
CGACTGCAAGGCCACCCCTCCCACACACGTGCCCCATACTAACCCTGCTGCCCCCAGACTGAAGACTTCCCAAAGACCTTCATTCCTGTATCACTTCCCAAAAGGGCCAGATGGTAAGGTGCAGGCCTGGTACAATACACATTCCTGAGCCCTACCGTGGAGATGGCACTCTGGGGAGCCTGGGTTTATTTTAGCTGTGGCTCGGTTGACTGTTACCACTGATTCACGTGAAGAAACTATTTCAGGGGACACCTCAGCTCCTGGTGGGAATAAGTTGTTCTAGTTTGCTTTCAATTGCTGTGACACTCTGAAGTTGAGCAGAAAAGGTTTATTTGTCTTACATCTCTCGGGTCACAGTTCACCACTGAGGGAGCCCAATGTAGGAACTCAGGGCAGGAACCTGGAGGCAGGAGCTGAAGCACAGGCCATGGAGGAATGCTGCTTACTGGCTTGCTCCCCTGGCCGATGCTCAGCTGCATTCTTCTTTTTTTTTTTAATGTGTATGAGTGTACTGTCTGCATGTAGGTTGGTGCACCCATGTCATGCAATGCCTAGGAGGTCAGAAGAGGGTGTCAGATTCCCCTGGAACTGGAATTAAAGACAGTTCTTAGCCACCATGTGGGTGCTGGGAATCAAACCTGGGTCCTCTGCAAGAGCAGTCGGTGCTCTTAACTGCTGAGCCATCTCTCCAGCCTCAATCATTTTTCTAAATTAATTGATAAAGAGCTGGGGAGATGACTCAATGGTAAAGCTATCACTCAACCATGAGGACTTCAGTTTGGTCCTCAGGACCCACATAAATAAGCCAGGCAAAGATGGGAACTACTGAGAAACCCAGCTTGTGGACTAAACATCTAAGGGGATCTCAGCCTTGCCAGAATATAGACTGCCATTTTTGGACTACCTGGGCTGTATCATGGAGGCCAGTACAGGGGTATCAAGACAGGACACGTGCTTACTGGACTTAATTTGGGGGACCATGGGAGAGGAAAACCCCAATGTGGAGCAAAAGTGCAGGATTGATAGTTGTTTGGAATTGCCAAGGAGGAACCTTTGAGCACTTCCTCAAGGAAAACATGACATCTTTTAGAGAAAAAATAGTCCTCCAATTCAAGTGATACGTGTGTGTATCTATGTATGTATATATTTATGTATTATATATAACTATGTATATATATATGTATATATACTGTAGCAATACAAGTTGGAGAGAACAAAACAAATGAACTGAAAAAAAACTCTGGAAAGACTAAGAAAAAGATGCAGGATATGTATGGCAGAGTGCAAGGACTCATAGGGTGGGGGCATGGAAAAGGAAGTGACTCTAGATTTGATTGAGAAATGATGTATGACTTATGGAAAAAGTTTAATAACAATAAAATAATAATGATAAAAAAAGAAGGCACATTACAAGAGAAACTTCTCAAACTGTGAACATAAGAAACCACCATTCAGCTTCTAGATTTCTTTCTTCCCTGTTGTTTGGTTTACTTTATTTTCATTGGAAAATATTGACTGGAGAAAAATGTCAAGTCTAGTAATAACATACTAAGTGTTTAAAAATTAAATGTTTTTTCATTGCCTTTCAAAAAAAAGCCAGTCAAAAATAAAAAGATAACCTGAGTGTGGTAGTGTACACCTTTGAGCCCAGCACTCAGGAGGCAGAGGTAAGTGGATCTCTGTGAGTTCAAGGCCAACCTGGTCTACATAGTGAGTTCCAGACCAGCTGGGGCTACAGGGAGACTTTGTCTCAAAAAAGACAAAAAAAAAAAAAAAAAAAAAAATAGGACTACTATGTAGACCAGGCTGACCTCAATCTCACAGAGATCTGCCTGCCTCTGCCTCCTGGGGGCTGGGATTAAAAACCTGTGCCACCACACCTAGCCAATCTACTATTTCATTTTTTTTTAAACTTAATTCCAACAGATGACTACTTTTTTTTTTGTCTTTTTGAGACAGGGTCTCCCTATATCCCCAGCTGGCCTGGAACTCACTCTGTAGACCGGGCTGGCCTTGAACTCACAGAGATCTGCCTGCCTCTGCCTCACGAGTGCTGGGATTAAAGGTGTGTGCCACCACACCTGGCTTAAAGATGGTTCTTAGCTGTCATGTGGGTGCTGGGAATCAAACCCAGAGGACCTGGGTTTGATTCCCAGCACCCACATGACAAGAGCAGTCTGTGCTCTTAACCACTGAGCCCTCTCTTCAGCCCCAGGTAGCTACTCTAACAATCATTTTCTGTTTCAATTCAGAACTGAGAACACCAGTTCTGAGTAATGGTCAAAACACACCCCAACAGATGGTATTGTTTTAGTCTCTAGGGGCAGAAGTGGTGAAGAGACCCCTCTGTTATCTGCACCGCCCCTGCTCTTTCTCTCCTTACCTCCTCCTCCATGGTTTTTATATATCTGCCGGGATAGAAAGTATGCCCTCTTAAGAGAACTGAGAAAAGAAAGCCTGGTGTCTAGAGCATCAGGGGAGGAAGAACAGATGGCTATCGGTCCTCTCAGCCTCTCCCAAGCTCTTCTCCCAGGCCTGCTGGCCTCAGATGTGCACCAGTGCTTAAGTTCTAGCTTCTGTCCCAGAGGAGAAGGTGCTCAGGCCGATCCACTCAGCAGGTGGATCGAGGGATGTAGCTAATGACTATCCACTGGGCAGGTGGGTCTCTGGGTGCAGCTAATGACTAGATTCCCTTCTCAATACTAATACCCCCAGGACACCAGAACAGAGGCTAAGCACTATTCGCAGGACACACACTGAGTTGCCTAGTAGAGTGTGAAAGAAAGACCTGGGCTCCTGCCCCACAGAGCATCGTGTCCCAGGTGCTCTTGCCCACTGTCCTGTCCTGCATTGGACAGAGGGATCCGGACAGCAATGTCAAAGGAAGAAAAGGAGGATGAGATGGAATGGACCTTCCAGGTCTGTGCCTGGCCACTTAGGCTGAGAGCCTAGGAGCCCAACACAATGGCAGAAGCCAAGAAGAAAATGCCAACTTGAAGTCCTGGGGTTACGACCTGGTGCCAGCTCCAGCTCCGGCTTCTCTGACCACTCAGGCTCCACCCAGCTGCCCCTGACCCTCTCTGTATTCTCTGGCAGGGACCAATGCCCTTGGCCATGACGCAGCCCCAACTGCTGTCTGCTCAGGTGCAACCTGTGTGACCAAGCCACCACCGCTCCAACTTTTCGTGTAAGTATGAGATACAGGCCCGTGCTTTCCTCCAAGAAGAAGGTATTTGGACCCTGTGTAGGGAGGAAGATGGGTGTGGAGGAAACGTCACAAAATTCTAGGCAGAGAGCAAGCCCTCAGAATGTGTTAGCAAACAACAGGTTTGTCCTCTTCGGCCACCTCAGCCTGTGAGTTGGCCACCGCTGAGTCGTGCCCCAGATCTGATAGGACCTGGGTGTAACACAGGGACTTATTTTCCCTCATGAAACTACTCAAGAGGTAGCAGGTATGATGGAATGTCAGAACATGGACCTGGAGTTCTGGCTCAGACACTAGCTGCCCTGTGGCTTCAGATAGGTCATTAGACAGTCTGGCCTCTCCCCCCTGTATTGTGGGATTTTTGTGAGGTCCCATAAGGCATGCTGTTACTTTCTGCTGTCCAACAAACCAGGCAGCTCAACACATTGCACACTATACATCTCAGAGTTTCTTTGGGCCATGAGTCGCATCATATATAGAACAGGGTCCACAGCTTCAGGGTCTGTCATCTGAAAGCCAGGCTGAGTGGATGGGAAAGAGGGTTGCTTCTGTTCTCACTTATGTGATGATGTGACGGTTCCGTTACTCCTGGACCATGGATTGAAGGCCTCACTTCCCAGCTTTCTACGGACCAAACTTCACCTTCCATTCCTGGCTGCATAGGACTCCCTATTTAGCAGCCCACTGCATCAAAGGCCGTAAGGGAGAAAGTTGTCTAGCAGAAGTGAGAATCGTGAATCTGGGGATGGAGAGATGACCCGGCACTTAAGAGCTCTTGCTGCTCTTTTACCAGATCTAGTTTGGGTTTCTCACACCCACGTGGTAGCTCCTGACCATTGGTGACTTCAGTCCCAGTCTCCACTCCCCGTGGAGCTCCTGGCACTCATACAGTGCACAGTCATACTACACTCAAGCAAGACACTCATACACATAAAAATAAACAAAAATAAATAAATCCTTTTATTTATTTTTTTTAATTTTTTTATTATTATTTATCTTTGTATGTGTATGAATGTACTGTCTGTATGCAGGTCTGTGCACCCGTGTCGTGCAATGCTGCGGAGGTCAGAAGAGGGTCTCGGATTCCCCTGGAACTGGAGTTCTCCTGGAATTGGAGTTACAGATGGTTCTTAGCAGCCATGTGGGTTCTGGGGATCGAACCCAGGTCCTCTGCAAGAGCGTCGGTGCTCTTAACCGCTAGGCTATCTCTCCAGTCCCAATAAATCCTTTTAAAAAAATAATCTTGAACCTGTTCATAGACGTGACCTCCTATTGCCTTTGCTATTTATTTATTGGTTAAAAGCAAGCCACAGGTTCCACTCACACTGGCAGGAAGGGGGGTGCATGGGCATGCCTGCCAGGGGTGGTAGGGCTTATTTAGAGCCACCTTAGAGTCTGCCCAGAATAAAAGAGACTATAAGTGGAAACACTTGGTGAGTTGTGCCACACTGTTAAGGTGTAGGGATGGTCATTATTTGCATCTAATTGCAAAAAAAAAGAAAAGAAAAAGAAAGTCCCACCTGAAATAATAGGGAGCCACTAAGTGTGAAAATTTAAACATCAAATTGTACTGTTAGTACCAGGCCCTCATTCCATACATTTTGTATGTCTTCCTGGCTTATAATTTTAAGGGCACGCTTATGCAGCCAGGAAATGTCTGAACCTTCTCTTTCCTCCACAAATAATCATGTTGGAGAGGATCTTTAAAATTTATATAGGAGGGGCTAGAGAGATTTCTCAGTGGTTAAGAACACTGGCTGCTCTTGCAGAGGACCTGTGTCTGGTTCCCAACACCCACATAGCACACATAGCATGTTGTGACAGTCCTTACCTCCAGTTCCAGGGGGATCTGTGGCCTTTTTATGTCTTCCTTGGATACTGCACACATGTGCGGCACTTACATATATGCAGGCAAAACACCACATACATAAAAAATAAGTTTGGGCCTGGAGAGATGGCTCAGCAGTTATAAGCACTGACTGCTCTTGCAGAGGACCCAGGTTCGATTACCAGCACCCACATGACAGCTAAGAATGGTCTTAGACCTGGCGTGATGGCACATGCCTTTAATCCCAGCCCTCAAGAGGCAGAGGTAGAGGCAGGCAGATCTCTGTGAGTTCAAGGCCAGCCTGGTATACAGAGGGAGCTTCAGGCCAGCTGGGACTAAAGAGAGACCCTGTCTCAAAAATACCAAAAAAAAATAAATAAATACATTTTAAAATTGTAAAGTTATACAAGAGCCAGGCATGGTGGGTCATTCACACCGGTAACCACAGCAGCTTAGGAGGCGGAGGCAAGTGAATTTCCAAGAGCTTGAGAGTGAGTTCCAGGAAAGCCCGAGTGACAGAATGAGAACTTGTCTCCAAAAATAAAAATAACAATAAAAATCAATCAAAGATGTAAGAGGTGTGAGTGGATGCATGCCTTTCCCCTCACAATCATATTTACAAGCTTTTTTTCCAAACCCATTTTCCAAATCAAGAAGGAGAAGTTTCCAAGATGAAATGTGTGCTTCGGGCACAGCCGAGCTCCAACCTGACCCATCAGAGGCCTGGCTGTGTCTGCAGTCCTTCCCCTGCCCTCCCCATCCCCCCCTCCCATTTTAGGCCACTGTTGCTATAAAGCCTCCCTAGTACTGAAAGAGGGGAGGCCAGGCTCCAAGATAGGAGGTGGGACTGTCCTTACATGGCTTCTCCATAGGTCTTCTAGAACAGACTGAGCATATTCCAAGGAAATAGGCCAAGACTTTCAAAGCCAGTGCAGTGGCTTCACCCCTGTACTTCCAACACTTGAGATGCTCAGGCCAGAGGATTGTCACAAAGTTGAGAGTAGCCTGGACAACAAAATGAGACCATGTCTCAAACAACAAAACAACAACAACAACAAAATCTAAGACTTTCAGCAGAGTGAATCACTGCTTATTCCTAACTGCAGGTCGTCCCATAGGCAAGTCTTATAAGCAGCCCTCAGTATGTGTGGGAGCAGGAAAGGACATAGTGATGTTGTAGTGATGTTAAATATTCTCCATCATGAGATTCATCTCTCCCCTGAACCCGCCCCCCAGATGCCCCAGATTACCCCTTCCCTCCCTCCCCCCCACCCCCGCCAGAAATATGACCTACCATGCATGCATCTGGGCAAAGTACAAATCAGTCTTCAGTGATGCTCCAATTTGAGGATGGAATTGAGAGCTACAACTTGCTGCCACCTAGTGGTCAGTTTGAGTCATAACTGCCAGGCCTGTAATAAATGCTATGTAATGAAGTGATTAACCAACTTTATTAAATAAATCACCTGCTGTGTACCAGGGCATGATATACAGTACTTTGGGGGCTGGGGATGGGAAGAAAGGATATAAAATACTGTAATACAGTCCCTGATTGTAAAGGATTTATAGTTTGTAAAGGATTTATAGTTTAATAATTCTACATCACAATTAATTCTATATCACAATTCACTCACATACCCATTGCAGTAGAATCCAGAATTGGGGCAAAGCTCTGGGATGGGGCTGTCAAGGCTTTGAAGAATGTGAAGGATTTGAAATATAGATCATGCAACACTGAAAACCCCTCAGGACTCCCCATCATCTCCCGAAGAGTAAAATCCCAGTTCCTCGTTGGACCTACGGCCCCTGTGCTTTGTTTCCTCTCGCTTGTCCAGATTCCTTGCAGTTCCTGGAACCCCGCTCCACCAGCCCCTTGTTATTCACCCCTGGACTATTCAATACAGCTGCTTGTCTCTCAGCTTGTAGGATTTGGCACGGACCTTCTATAAAGCATCTTCCTCAGCAAACAGCTGCCCCGGTCTATGCTCTATATCACAGGGTTTCTAAGTGTCTTTCCATCACTAAGCTTATTTTTTAATTTTTAAATTGTTTTATGTATATGACTGTTCTGCCTGCAGGTATGTAGGTGCACCCATTCATGAAATGCCCACAGAGGCCCCAAAAGGTGCCAGACCCCCCTACAAGTTTGGGACAGCTGTTAGCCACCACGTGGGTGCTGGAAACTGAACCTGGGTCCTCTGCAAGAGGACTCAGTGCTCTTGACCACTGAGACATCTCTCCAACCTCACTTCTTAAACTTTTTAAGGACTGGGACTGCCACATGGGCCAGAGGTTTCACCTAGGGAGCAATGGAAGATGAGAAGGAGAAGTTAAGTTGATGGTGAATACACAGGAAGGTTGAGGAGGACAAAACCTTTGAAACAGTGCCCAACTGAATCTATCCTGCAGGCAGTGCTGGAAAGGTGCTGGAGCCACAGACAGGCATAGGACGGGAGGAGTACGATGAAAGACAGTAGAAGGAAGAGTATTCAGACACAAAGCCAGGGTGGCGGGTTTGGAAGCACTGTGCCTGTTCAGGCTGTCTGATGCAGTCTTAACAGGCAGAGGGAACAGAAGCCTGGAGGAAGCTGGTGGTGGTGAATGCCTTTCATCCCTTTAATCCCACTCTGGAGGCAGAGGCAGGCAGATCTCTGTGAGTTCAAGGCCAGCCTGGTCTATACAGTGAGTTTCAGGACAGCTGGGGCTACAGGGAAACCCTGTCTCAAAAAAGACCATTAAAAAAAACTGGAGGAAGCCAAAAGAATTTGAGATTTTACAGTTTGAGTAGGTAGGTAAATCCCATTTGATCAAACTAATGTGTAAATGAATTATCATAGACCTTGTTAAAATGCAGGCTCTCATTTCTTAGGCCTATGAGGGGGGTGAGATAACTATGTCACCTGCATGTTCCCAAGAGATGCCCAAAGTGCTGGACCACAGATCAACCAGTAGCAGTGAGGCTGCTCTGTAGCTCTGAATAAAGTAGGAGAAGCTGGTGGGCAGGTGGCGCCTTGGGTGAAGGAATAGGTAGCACTTTATGCAGTTGACCATGCAGGACATGGTTTGGGGAGCAGGGTTAGCTGAGGCCCAGCCCCCATCTGTTCTTCAGAGCAGCCTTGGTGGAACCACAGCAGACATTGGGAGTTCAGAGGTTTGTACCCATTTGCAGAGCAGAGTGATGGCTTTAGCCTGTATCTACTGAGCTGGAGATTTCTATATGGAGTGGGATATCCATGTGCAATGTCTAGATGAGACTGATGAGATTAGGGAACAGGCTAACTTTGGGGTCTTTTTCGGGGGTTAGCACTCTTCTCCCAACATCTCCGTCCCTTTTGTGTCTTTCAGGTTACTGTTCCCTTCACTGAATGTAAGTGCTTGAAGTCATCTTCTCATCTCAAAGCCATCAAGTTCCCATAGCCTGTGGAGTCCCCACCCACTGACCTGAAAGGCCTGGACATATCTGTAGCTTGCCTATGTCCTGGTCATTTGGTCCCAGTGGCCAGGAGCAGTCTCTATAACCTTCCAGGAGCCAGGATGCTGCCTGCCGGCTCACTCTCGGCTCATGTCTCCATTGTTTTCCACGAGCATTTGAAGGAGAGGAAAAGGCACTCCCCAAATAGTATAGGTTTGAAACAGGACAGAACTAGATGGAACTTCTTTTGTCATTTTGAGACAGGGTCTCCCTGTAGCCCCAGTTGGCCTGAAACTTACTATATTGACCAGGCTGGCCTTGAATTCACAGAGATCTGCCTGCCTCTGCCTCTCCAGTGCTGGGTTTAAAGGTGTGCACCACCATGCCCAGCTAGATGGAACTTTTGAGTTTGGGACCCAGTTCTCTCCAAGTGGGACAAAGGGCTTAGAAGCTATTGATGTCTGTGTCCAAGAGCACAGTATAGATAGCCAGGCTTTTAGGAAGAGCCAGGCTGGGTGGAATTCCAGACCTCAGTGTAGGGCAGGGATGATGAGTAAGTATCCCAAAAGGTTACGTGAGGATTCCTGAGCAAGTGCAGGGGAGTGCTTAGCAGAGGGCCTCACGGTCAGAGGAAGCCCTGGGTGCACAGTGTCCAGTCCGTCCTGGAGCCGTGGGAGGGCAGAGGTCAAGAAGGTCGAAGACAGCGCTGGAGCCATAGCTCAGTACAGTACTTCTCTTTGTTTATTCCCCAGAACCCACCTGTAAAAAACCAGGTAAGATGGTGTGTACTTGTAATTCCAGTGCCAGGGAGGCAGAGGCAGGTGAATCCCTGGGGCTCCCTGACCAACTACCCTACCTTACATGGCAAGTTCTGTGCCAGTGAGAGACTCTGTCTTAAAAGCAAGGTGATCAGCACCTAGGCAAGGCACAACACGACACCCAATGTTGTCTGCTGACCTTCACAGACATGAAGGTCATGCACACAAACACCCATGCAAACAAAAAATAAAAATAGCCAGGCATGGTGGCACGTGTCTTTAATCCCAGCACTCAGGAGGCAGGTGGATCACTGTGAGATCAAGCCCAGCCTTGACTACATAGTGAGTTCCAGGCTGACTAGGGCTACATAGTGAGATCTTATCTAAAAAATAAATTATTTTTATTTCAAAATAAATATTTAATATTAAATATAAATGTTATTAAATATTAAATTAAATTTTAAAAGGGGGAGGGAAAGAGAGAGGGAGAAGAGGACCAGAGGGCTACAAGGGAAAGAGAGCAGGAGACTTTGACCCTGGGAACAGAGCAGTTTGGGCTCTGTCTTTTCCTTCCAGCAGCCACAGGCCCCATCCCACCCTGGGTTAGGCATAGCCAGCCATCTGTCTTCAGGAAACCCCTGGGGCCCACTCAGCTCCTGTCCTCCCAGGGCCACTGACCCCAGGAGTGTGGAGAATGCCATACAATTGTTCTTCATGCCTCACACATCTTTGCAGAGTTTGATGGGGCGTCGGTCGGATGACAGCGGGAACGGTTGTGATCACCGGCGGAATCCTAGCTACTGTGATCCTCCTTTGCATCATCGCTGTCCTGTGCTACTGTAGGCTCCAGGTCAGTCCCCTGAGCCTATGGCCAGAGGCTCCAGGCTACCAGGAAGCCAATTCTCCATATGGGGCAGAAACTGGAGGCCTGCCTTGGAGCTAACAAAGCCCAAAGCTATGACATAGGAGAGGCAGAGGTCAAGGACACTGGGAACTGAGAGTGATTAGAAAGGCACTGTGGGAGCCACACACACATATACTGCACCCTACGGGGCACTAGAGTATCCTGGGAAGATGCCACCCATGTGTTCACCTCTGACATTTGAGGAAGAGTGGGAAAGTTGCCATTCTGGGAGACTGAAAGCTGCTGTCAGCAGCCCCCAGCTCTTGCACTGTGTATATTCTTCCCTGTCTGCTTTGCCCACATGGACCATGGTCTGGAGTTTCTGCACTTAGCGGGGGAAAGAAGTGTTGACCCGGCAAAGCTGAGAGTGTGTGCTTGCGGGATGTGGGCCTGCAGTGCGTGGGGCTAGCCTCAGCACTGATAACAGAATACTCAGTGAAGGGGGGGTACCTGTGCACACTCACTGGTGCTGGGGGGGGGGAGCTGACCACTCTCAAGCATTCTTTTCCACTCTCCCCAGTATTACTGCTGCAAGAAGAGCACAGACAACGGGGATGCAGATGAGGAGGAGGAAGAGGAGGAACATGACCTTCCCACCCATCCCAGAGGCCCTGCCTGCAATGCCTGCAGTTCCCAAGCCCTGGACAGCAGAGGCAGCCTGGTACCTCTCACCAGTGAGCCCTGCGGCCAGCCATGCCGGGTGGCGGCCAGCCACTGCATCACTTGCTCCCCATATCGCTCCCCCTTTTACATACGGACAGCTGACACGGTGTCCAATGGGGGTGGAGGTGAAAGGCTCTCCTTTGCCCCTGCATACTACAAAGAGAGTGGAACCCCATCTCTCAAACTGGCAGCACCCCAGAGTTACCCGGTGACCTGGCCCAGTTCTGGGCGTGAGGCCTTCACCAATCCAAGGGCTATTAGTACAGATGTTTAATTCTTTCACCCCTAACCTGGGCACGTGCGCGCGCGCACGCGCACGCGCACACACACACACACACACCCCAATACTGCCATCCTGAAAGGAGCACTGGAAGGAAGCTTCCAACAGCCCCACAAGACTATCTCAGTTTCTCTGGCTTTCCTTACTCCATAGCAGAGGGTTCACTGGGATGTGAGCTGTTGAATGCATTGAGGACCAGGGCAGGACCTGGATCCAGAGGTGGGAATCTGGTAGGTTGAGTTTATGGCTTCACCACTTAATCTGTTGAGATCTCCTTCTGACAGTCCGGCCCTGCCACAATCCTAGTAGCCCCAAACCCCCTGGCTTTGCTGGGCTGTGCAAAAGAACTCCAGGGAAGTCTAGATAGAGGCTCTGGAAGCTTCCAAAGTCCTTGGAAAATGTAGTGGGCCTGCCTAGAAGAAATGGGGACAACGGCATGTAGAGAAATGAGAAACAGACAATTTGAGGAGAGGAAGAAATGTTAAAGAGGCCCTCTCAGGACTTGCTTGTGAAAGGTACCCAGGAGCTGATGTCCACTCTCCTCATTCGCTCTGGTTGTCATAGGTAGTGCGGCCCTGGCTGCTGCCATAGGTATATTGATTACCGGACACCACATCTGTTATGCAGCCCCTCGTGGCATGCATCAAATAGACTTTAAAGCCATGGCATACAGCTAGTTCTAAGGGACTACAGCAAGAAGTGGCTATATCACCTCTCCCCAGAGTCGTCTTTACCTCAGGAACCAGATGCCTCCTGCTGGAGAAGCTTTTCCAGATTTTGTCACTTAAGTTCTAGAAGCCTAGTAAACAAACCTCACTGATTGTCCCTGTTCCACCATGCTAAGCCATGGATGTGGGTTCAGCCCTGGGGGGTGGGGGGAGGGGTGTGCACACTCACAGTGCGCAGGTCACCACCAGCAGCCAGCCATGTGGCCTTGCCTCCTCCTGGGGCTGATGAGCAGGAGGGTCCAAGGGTACCAGCAAGAAAGAAAAACCTGGCCCTCTGGTTAAAGGAGCCAATCTCCATGGCAACCAGAAGGCTGGTACAGGAGGGACCTGGAGCAGTGCTTCAGCAGTTGAATGGCCCGCGCATCTGCATAAGCTCGTCTAGAGACTGGGTGCACCACCCCAGCATTGGCCTGTGATGTGACATCATGAAGCAGGACTACCTTAGCCCGCCAGAAGCCAAAGCCTTCGCCCCTGAGCTTTGAAGGGCTTCTGAAGGTTGCATGTGTCTTATGAACTAGATTTGATTCTTGCCGCTCCCCCCCCCCACTTTAGCCACCCAGCTCCCCGTCTCCTCGTGGCAATGAGCTATCTTGCTGTCCTACTCCAGCCCAAGTCCAAGTCCCACTTGCTGCTATCACCTAGCAGCAGCCTTGTGTGGTTTGCTTGGTTTGGTTTGGTTTTTAGTAAGTATGCCTGATAAAATTTCCGGTTACCTCTGTGGTTTAAAGCAGCTGTCCACACTTCTGAAGGGATAGCTTGTGCCCCCACACTCCCGAGCCACAGGAGGCTGTGGAAGGTGGGCCACAGGAAGGGCTGGCCTCTCTGCCGAAACCTTGATTTTTTTTTTTTTTTGACAAAGGACAGAGTGCAACTGAGGAGATGAGAGAGGATGAGAAATACCGCCTCAGGCCCCTCATATCTTCAACCAGAAACTACACTCTAGGTTGAGAAGCAGGACCCGGCCTCTGGCCACACGTTGATGACTCCTTAGCCTTAACGCCAGTCACATCTCTTCACTGAGACTCCCCATTTTCTCCAGGGAAACAAAGCTTGCCTAGACAGACTCTAAAGGTCCCTTAATGCTCCATCAATCCGGGACTTCCTAAACAGATCTGCTAGCCAGTTCCTTCCTCTTGCCCGCATTCTGGCCAGAGCTGGAAGGACTCAGCAGCTGCCCAATTCTAGGTACAGAGACACCTGTTGAGGAAATAAAACCACAAAAAGGGCTGGGAGAAAGCCACACAATTAGAAGAAAACCATTTCAGTTGTGAAAAGTCAGCAAACAAGGGCTGGGCTTTAGCTCAGTTCGTAGAGAGTTCTTGCAAAGAACACACCAAGCCCTGGGTTTGATTTCCACCATAAAACTGGGTGTGAGCCGGGTGTGGTGGTGCACGCCTTTAATCCTAGCACTTGGGAGGCAGAGGCAGGTGGATCATTGTGAGTTCAATGCCAGCCTGGTCTACAGAGTGAGTTCAAGGACAGCTGGGGCTACAGGGAGACCCTGTCTCGAAAAGACAAAAAATTAAAAATTTAAAAAAAAAAACTGGGTATGGTGGGACTTCCCTATAACCTCACCACTCACGAGGTACAGGAAGGAAGAGCGAGAGTTCAAGGTCATTATCAGCTACATAGCAAGTTTGGGAGGCCAGCCTGGGCTACATGAGACCCTGTCTTCAAAACAAAACAGAATGTCCACCCCCCTCGAGCAACCTCAAATGGCAGCATTGCTATCTTACTAGGAAGCCACTGCAAGAGCAGCGATGAGCTGGGTCCACAGTACAGAGGAGCTGTTCCATGGGTTCGGTGCACCTCCCTGGGCCGCAGTGGTGCAGGGCCCCGCAGCACTCCCCTCTTCCTAACAGCCAGCCCAGTGCCTTGTCCCCTGCAATTCCACAGCCTTAGCCTCCTCCACCTCCCAGCAGTTGTTACCACTTCTGTACTCAGGGTCCCTGGGTACAGAGCGCTCTTCACCCGGTCTCCTGTAGCTTTCTCAGCCTAACCGCTATTAACCCACAAGTCAAAATCCAAGTCCGAGTATCAGAAAGTCAGAGGGAAGATAGATCACTCCCTTCCCCTCAGCCTATATTGCTCCGGGCACAGGCTCCAACCCAGGCTGGAGATCGCCTTCCCACCTCACTACAGCTTCACGGAGTCCACCCCGTGGAAAAGGGATCTCACCTCACTTAGCAGCACTGTACTTTCAGATGTGCAGCCATGGGACGCTCTTTATACACTCTTCAAACTGAACCCTAAACAGGAAGAGAAGGAGGAGGGTCTGGGGAAGGGCCAGTCCTCGCCACCATTCTTCTACAATTCACTTCACTACTCCTGCTGCAGATTTCTTGCAAGCATCTTTGATAACTTGGAATCACAACTAAGTGAATGCCAAAATAAATGAGAAATTTTAAATAGAAACCCTATGGGCTTCTTTGTTCTTCACTCAGGATCAGGCATGGTAAGAATGGATACTCTCGAGTTCCAGGCCAGCTGGGGCTACAGGAAGACCCTGTCTCGAAAAGACCAAAAAATAAAAAAAGAATGGATAGTCCATTTGCACACTCAGAATATCCACTTTCAACACCAAAATCTACTCACTTTCTCTCCCATTTACACGTTAAAGCGGGAGGGGTGGAGGGTGGTTAAGAACAGTAGCTGCTCTTGCAAGAGACCTGGATTCAATTCCCAGCACTCACATGATCACATAACAACCAACTGTCCATAACTCTAGGTATCAGATGCCCTCTTCTGGTCTTCATGGGCATTGCATGCATGTGGTGCACTTATACACAGGTAGGTAAAACACACATGAAACTTTTAAAGCTGCATCTTATTGAAGTTTAGTTCCCTTTGCTCCAGTCAGAGTTCACATCCGGGGAGGATTTTTCTATTTGTTGGGAAAGGGGATTAAAGTGAAGTAGCTGCAGCCCCGCAGGGCTGATGTCCTGGCCGTGATGGGGAGCTCACTGGGTGGGGAGTGGGACAAAGGCTTCCGTCCCCCTTGCCTTCTGGGCTGCAGTGTGCCCACTTCTCTGTCTCTGGGTCCAGACACTGGCTCTCAGAAGCCTGAAGAGAATCAACAGAGTCACACTGCCAGTCCTGTGGGAAGAGAGAAGAGGAAGACCTTGCACAGAGACTACAAAACTGGGAGGTGTGGAACGGGGACCTCGGGAACAGGGAGGCGTGGAACGGGGACCTCGGGAACAGGGAGGTGTGGAACGGGGACCTCAGGAACCGGGAGGTGTGGAACGGGGACCTCAGGAACCGGGAGGTGTAGAACGGGGACCTTGGGAACAGGGAGGCGTGGAACAGGGACCTCGGGAACAGGGAGGTGTGGAACGGGGACCTCGGGAACCGGGAGGTGTGGAACGGGGACCTCAGGAACTGGGAGGTATGGAATGGCTTCCCACCTCAAAGCCATGAATATTGCTTGGTGGGCAGCCAGCCACATGACCAAGACCTGGGTTTGATTCTCAGCACCCACTTGGAGGCTAAAAACCATCTGTAACTCCAGTTCCAAAATGGAAAGAAAAAAAAAAAAAAAGAATGCTGTAACTCTAAGCAGGAAGGGAGCCTCTGACTTCCTCACAGGGCAGAGTCCTGTATAGAGAAGTTGGAGGACTGGGAGGGGAATGCAAGAGATCACTGAGAACAGTTAACTACAGACTCCTGAATGCTCACATTCTGCAAATCTTTGAAGTTATTGTTCAAGAAACATTTTAATATATTCAGAACAAACACAATTATCATGGATTAAGGAAGATATTTTCTCTGACTTCTCTGTTGAGTAGCCCTGAACACTTTCTGAAGCTTAAGCGATGAGGATCCAGCCAGGCCCCCTTGCTCAAGTAAGGCAGAAGTCATTCCTCCTTCCACAGACTCCCTCTGCAAGCTTAGGTACACAAGCTCCCAAGAGGGCCTTTACCAAAAGTGACTAGTTCCTGAGGGAGATCCGGCCAGGACTGGGGAGCCACTTGGCCTCCACACTTCTCTGTGCTGTCACCACCATCCTGTCTCCCACACACCAACCACAGCAGGTAAGGAGCAGCCTTCTCCCAGAGTCTAAATGGGTGGGACAGTTCCCATCTCCATAGGGGTGAGATGCCAGAGACTTGGTGTCTAGGTCACCTAGCAACCTTAGTTCCATTTCCCCCCCCAGGTCTGAACATGAGCAGGTGGAGGATCCCAGACTCCAGGGTAGGCCCTCAGGCATCAGTCAAGCCAGTGTCCACTCCAGCCCATCCCCACAGGGCAGCCTGGGGCTTACACCTTGATCCAGAGTTCTTTGACTCATTGGGAATTATAGCATACTTTACATGTTATGACACTGATAAATACCCGAGAGAAGCCACTTAAAAGGAGAGAGTTATTTTGGCTTGGGGTGTCAGAGATTTCAGTCCATGGTCAGCTTACTTTCTCTGGTAAGGGAAGCATTATGGGAGACAGGTGTGCTAGAGCAGTGCTGCTGTCTACATGGCAGTGAGTGACTGGAAGGAGCAGGGACAAAATGTTTTTCAAAGACAAGCTCCCCCCCCACAGTGACCTATTGCTTCCAACTAGGTTCCTCCCCCTAAACACCATACCAGCTATGGACCAAGAAGTCAGTTCATGAGTCCATAGGGACCACTTAATATTTAAGATATGCTAACTCCTGGAAATTACTGTTTTCCTAAACTGCAAGAATAAACCTTTCAGATTTTCATGATTCAGTTCATTGAGGGGAAAAGGAATTCACTCTTAGAATGTTGCCAAACCAGAATTCATGAACAGAAGCCCCTCGATTCCAGCTTCAACCCTTCCACCATTCTCCCGGTGTTCTGCCCCACAAACTACCTTCAACTCACACCAAAGTGCTCATGGACTAATTTCCTATCAAATATGCTTGTCTCGCCGGGCGTGGTGGCACACGCCTTTAATCCCAGCATTGGGAAGGCAGAGGCAGGTGGATCTCTGTGAGTTCAAGGCCAGCCTGGTCTACATAGCGAGCTCCAGTCCAGCTGAGACGAAAGGGAGACCTGTCTCAAGAAGACCAAAAAAAAAAAAAAAAAAAAAAAAAAAAGCCAAAAACCAAAAACCAAAAACCAATATGCTTGTCTCTGCTTCCCTAGTGCTGGAGATTGCAAGCATATCCCACTACACCGAGCTCCTTTTAAACAAATATTAGAAATTGAACTCAGAACTCAGGTCTCTGTGCTTCCAAAGCAAGGACTTTACCCAAATGAACAATCTCTGCTGCAACCCTGAGATAGTTTTGCACGTGTGTGCGTGCGTGTGTGTGTGTGTGTGTGTGTGTGTGTGTGTGGGTAGAGGCCAGAGATCCAGAGATCCATGCTAGGTGACCTCCTCAGTCACTCTACAACCTTTGCTTTGTTTTTGTTTAGTTTAGTTTTTTTGTAGACCAGGCTGAACTTGAATTCAGAGACTGCGCCTGCCTCTGCCTCCCAAGTGCTGGGATTAAAGGCATGCACCCCACACTCGCCTTTCAACATTTTTTTTTTTTGAGCAGGGTCTCTCAGTGAACTTAGAGCTTGCCAATTTAGCTAGGCCAGCTGTTCACTGAGCTCCAGGGACCCTGCTCTCTGCCTGTCTAGCACTGGATCTACACGCACATACTGCCATGCAGTTTTGCTTTAGATTTGTGTGCACATGAGTGTATGGGCACATGTGTGTCTATACACACTTGTGGACTTTCAGAGGCCAGAAGAGGGTGTCAGATCCCTCCGAGCTAGGATTACAGATGTTGACAGGAAACCTAGCTTGTGCACCGCTGGGATCTAAACTCTGTCCCCCATGCTTGCATGGCAAATACTTTACTAGCCATCTCCCTAGTCTCTGAGTTTTAATTATGTTTTAAAACATTTTATTATTTTTATGAGTATACTGCTTGTATGTATGTAGTGCCTGGGTAAGACAGAAGAGAGCATCAGGTCCCCTCAAAATGGAGTTATGGGTGGTTGTTAGCCGCCATTGAGTCCTTGGAATCGAACCCGAGTCCTCCGTAAGATCAGCCAGAGGCTTCATCACTGAGGCCTCTGCCCCCTGCCACCCCGAGAGTTTGAATTCTTTATTTTATTTTATTTTGGTCTTTTTGAGACAGGGTCTCCCTGTAGCCCCAGCTGTCCTGGAATTCTCTCTGTAGACCAGGCTGGCCTTGAACTCACAATGATCCGCCTGCCTCTGCCTCCCAAGTGCTAGGATTAAAGGTGTGCGCCACCACGCCCGGCTGAGAGTTTGAATTCTTTTTTTTTTAATTTAAAAAAAAATTCTTTTTATTTAATTTTATTTATTTCTGTATGTGTATGAATGTACTGTCTGCATGCAGGTCTGTGCACCCATGTCGTGCAATGCCGCGGAGGTCAGAAGAGGGTCTCAGATTCCACTGGAACTGGAGTTCTCCTGGAATTGGAGTTTCAGACGGTTTTTGGCCGCCATGTGGGTGCTGGGGATCGAACCCAGGTCCTCTGCAAGAGCGGTCGACGCTCTTAACCGCTAGGCCATCTCTCCAGCCCTGAGAGTTTGAATTCTTAAAACACACTACCTCCTTACCTCCAACATAGAAGACAGCGGACACCCAGTTACTACAGCTTACGATCTCCCTCCCTCCTCTCACCAGTGCAGTGTGAACAAAATGGCACATGAACCTAGCCATGGGTCCAGACAGCATCTGTACTGTGCCTCTCCAGCCTGGTCACCACTGCCACTTGACCCTCCCAGCATTCTTCACCTCTTTAGCTAATTACCAAGAAGGAACGGTTTCCTTTCCCTCCATTAGAGACCCACGTGCCCATTTCTGCAAACTATTTTGGAAACTTTAGTAAAAAAATAAGACAGATAAAATTGAGATTTATTTGTTAGAATAACCAGACAATTGATTTAAATAAGGCACATTCAACATCGATACAAAAACATATGGAAAAATTGATCATGATGGCAAAATTGCAGTGACGTGAGGAAGAAGTCTTCGGCACTGCCGACACGTATTCATTCTTTACACGAAGGCAAAAATCAGTGGGCTTCAAGCACCTTAGCTAAATATGGCTGGTGAAAATTGTCTTGCTGAATGGCTTTCACAGGCTGCACCTGTCTGTCATCCTAACATCCATGCTCACCATGCTTCCTGACTTTAATGAGTGAGAGTACAAACTGATGGCTAAGAGACAAAGCTACATCTGCAGCCAGATGTTAAGCTGGGCCATAAGCTGAGCCCCACTAACCCATAGGCGCGGGGACTTCCAGATGAAGTTTATTAAAAGTTATTTTAAATTTACGAGGTAAAAACAAGTATCATTGCTCCTTTCAGTGATATGAACTCTCTGGAACTTCTCTGCCAATCTCTGAAAACTAAATAAAAACAAATTTTACTTGAAAGGGGAAAACCTAAGTCCAAAGCCAGTCTGTAATTTCCCTGCTTGCTTCTGGAATTCTATTACTCAAGAAGTGATACTCATTACTAGCTAACATAGTAAAAGCTGTTCTGTGTTATTAATTCAACTGTGATGTTCAGGTAACACATTTAATATGTGCCCACAAATTATTTTTCTAAGTCAAGCAAATTATCACAAATAATGAAAGATAAACTAGATACACGAAAAGTTGAAAAAATATTAAAAAAAATAATGGAGTAGAAATTAAGTACATTAGAAAATAAAGTTCGATTATTTGTACATTTTAAAATATAGTTGTTTTAAAAACAATTAAGATAAGCAGGCATGGTGACACACTCCTATAACCCATCACAAAGGATGCTAAGCTTGAGAATCACTACCTCAAGGCTAGCTGAGCTATGTAGAGACCCCATCTCAAAAACTGAAAAAAGAATACTTGATTCTGACCCCAAAGCTAATAATCCTTTTAAAATGATTTTTGAGCAGTCTGAAAATGTAGCTCAGTGGTAGTGAGGCACTTGCCTAGCACATCCCCAGTACTAAAAATTAAATTAAAAAAATGGTTTTTGAAATACTAGACAGAAAACTAGTGTCAGTGGATTGCACTTACATGTGGAAGGAAAGTGTATTTCACAGAAGTAAACAGTAAAAGATGCTTTGAAAAAGTTAGAGATTTATTACTCTAAATTATGATGAAAACATATGATGTGAAATATGTGCAACTTGGGACTGGAGAGATAGCCTAGCAGTTAAGAGCACCGACGCTCTTGCAGAGGACCCGGGTTCGATCCCCAGCACCCACATGACGGCTAACAACCGTCTGTAACTCCAATTCCAGGAGAACTCCAGTTCCAGGGGAATCCGAGACCCTCTTCTGACTTCCGCGGCATTGCACGACACGGGTGCACAGACCTGCATGCAGACAGTACATTCATACACATACACAGATAAAAAAAAAAAAAAAAAAAAAAAAAAAAAAGAAATATGTGCAACTGAATCAAGAGATAACTACCTGTTCCACGTGTGATCTGAGTTACTGACAGAGATCAGGTACATACATACTTGAAACTGGTTCCTTTATAGATGTGAGGTAGCACAGATCAGCAGGCCAATGAAACAGCTCTACAAGGCACCCTTGGTTTTATGTGATAGAATGCTGGCATCTAAGAGCTAAAAGTAAAAGTTGGAAATGATGGTACAAACCTATAATCCCAGCACTCAGGGAATCTGAGGCAGGATAAGTGCTGTGAGGTCAAGGCCAGTCTGGGCTACAATGTGAGGACCAGGCCAATCAGGGCTATATAACAAGATCCTATTTCATAAAACAAATAAAAATCAAGAAATACAGAACAAAATTCAAATATGGCACATGGATTTTTTTGCAATTTCCTCTGGTTTGGTTGACACTGATAACACATTCATTATGCTTTAACTCTGTGATTAGGATCATTTCTCAAATCTATTGCAAGATTCCTTCAAAATCCCAAATACATGATCTTCTGTGGATGCCCCAGTATTCAACTGAGCACACTGAGCTCTGGTCAAAGCCAGTTTGTATCCTCCCATGGCAAATATTTTCAGGCAGATCCCTCCTGAGTCTTTGCCATCTTTGTAACTATCAATAAAAATCTTAGTGTTTCCTAAAATTCTTCCAGATTTTAATTACATGATTTCTTTTTAATTACATAATTTCTCACAGCAGCAAACAGGCCAAAACTGAGTGAAAGACTCCAGGGCTCTCCAGTCCATGTCATGGAACAGGCATTTTGTTGGGTCAAGATTAACACTTTACTAGAGTTTCACTTGAAGAGTAAAAATGCCAATCAATAGCCACTGTCCCAGGTCTTTCTTACAGCATGGAACATAACCTAGCAATTTATATTGGCCATCACACCACTTGAGAATTTACCATGTCTCTTTCTTTTCACTATGTATAATATTCTCTCATATTTCTCCAATTCTTACCCTAATGGTATTCTGATTAGCTGTCAAGAAATGAACTGCATTATGTAAAATTATTTCACGGCACAGCAAATACACTGATAAAGTCCTGCCAACACACCCGTAGAAAGCTGATGTGAAATTAGTTATTAAAATATTTTCTTCTGAAATGGCACTTAAGCTCTCATGGCAGACAATTATAAAACTGCCCTGAGGGGAGACAAAAAAGACAATCAGCAGAATGATCATCGGCAGGAGACACGTGCCAGCAAACGTGAGCTTGTCCTTCCGGTGCTCATTTGCAGGTCTTTACCTTTTCATACAATAAACCTGTATTTTGTCTTCCTACTCATGAAAGGTTTAATACTTTCATGTTTTTCCTATTGATTTCCTACCTTCTAAGAAGTGTTTTCACTTAATCAATGGTTTTCAAACTTCCTTATCAATGAAACCCCGTTCCAATGAAATCTTACAGAGAACTCCAAAATACAATCAAAGTCAGAAATGTTGTCATACAAAGGAGAGGATGTTGGTAGGCTAGGCACAATCTGAATAATCACAGTTATACATCATTCAAGAGAGATAAATTACAGATACAGCCGACTGGGGTTTCTTCATCTCTGATGATTCAATTTCCACTTGATTCTGACCCTTCAGAACATCTTTGAATGTAGCTGCTTTTACCATTATTAACGGAATAAAAACATAGTGCTAAGTTTTTAGACAAGGATTTGGTGAGTTGAATCCTAATTTCCTGTTTTCATACTATTAAAAAAGTGCAAATCTGTATAAGATATAATCCCACAATTACATTATCAAATTAAGTTTAAAAATATTTAATATGTGATAGAAAAGCTTTCTTAAACTCACAATTTTACAACTATAAGTACTCCAAGTCCAAACACTATGCAAAGGCTCTTTATGATCCCCTCAAGACAACAATCACTCCAATTTCTCTGAGAAGTGAATTTTCCTGGGCAACAATTCTGCTGTTGTATTTTTGGATTTAAGAAATTCCTCAAACCTGATCTGCTTCAAAAGACCAAGACAAAAAATGTCAGGTTAACTGTCAGCTTATTGAAGCTTAGATTAGAAAGATTTTACAAAAAGGAAAAAAAAAAAATGAAAGCTTCTGTTCTAAAATAAGCTAAGCTCGTAGGCCTTTCGGGATGTGTTCTCTCAATTGTCAGCTTCCATCCTGGTGAGCAGGCCTTCTATAACCAACTCTGCCTAGCTTTCTAAAAGGCATCCTTGTTCTTCTATGTTCTGGACTGGCTGGACAGGCAGCACCAGGTGTGAAATTCGGCTCCACAGCCCACTCAGTTTGTCTGAGTCCATGTGGTTGAAGGATCTGGGGGTATCAGAGTTGGTGAACTTGGCCCAGAGTAAATCCCTCACTTTTTCTTCCGTTTCTCTGGGGCCGACGCTTGCTTCTAATGTTTCATCCTCCAGCAGGACGGTTAGGATGAGGGCCACGTCTTTAAAGGCAGCATTCTCATGATCACAATACTTGTAGAAGATCAAGGTGGAGCCTGCAGGAAGAGACTCAAAGTGGTGCACTACAGCAGCCTTATGGCCAGTCTCGAATCCAGAGCTGAGCTCCACATCAACCCACAGCTTGACAATGTCACTGTCTTGCAAGGCTCTTTCGGCCCCATTGATGGAGACGGCAGACACTTTCTGAGAAGAGGCGTAGGCATTGGCAACATGGTAGCTCAGGCACTTCAGGGTCTCCCTTCCCTCTCGAGCTGCTGTAAAGATGATGGTGGCTGGCTCGGTGGGGTTGGAAACATTGAGATGCTTCTGGAGAAACTTACGTCCTCGCTGCCACAAGAAAGAACTCTGACCTGGAAATTTATCCTTCAACTGGCCAAAGTGAGCCAGGAAGGCCTCCAAAGCTGGATTTTGGGGCACCTGCTGGGCTGGAGAGGAACAGCAGTAGCTGTAAACGGAACTTACCACAACCAGGCCGCAGAGAAACATCAGACCTGCCAAAGACAAACAGTAATAGACAATGCACATGAGTCAGAAGCAAGGCTCATGGTTAACTGAAACAAGGGATTCCTGTCAGGTTTTACTGGTGGTGCTAAGTTCCTCTTGCCTAATTTTTTTATACTTTCACACTTAAAAGCCTAATAAAAGCTGGGCATAGTGGTAGCATCTGAGTCTGAAGCAGGAGGACTGCCATGAGTTTGAAGCTAGTCTGCTCTATGTAGCAAGATCTTGTCTCAAAAAGAAAACAAAACGAAAAGTCTAACAGAAATAACTTCTCTTTGGTCTCAGATTATTTGAAGACACAGCTGTTTCTGTATTTTAAGAGAACTATGAAGATTTTCTTCCACTTTCTCAAGGTATATACTATGAACAGCAGACCACTTTTTTAAAATCAGAACTTAAAAATGAGTCAGGCATGGTGGTACAAGCCTATATATCTTAGCACTCAAGAGGTTAAGCCAGGAAGATTGTAATGTCTGGGCTACATTGTGAGATTCTGGGGAGGAGGAGGAGGAGGGGGAGGGAGAGGGAGAGGGGGAAGGAAGGAGGAGGAGGAGAGGAGGAGGAGGAGGGGGAGGGGAGTAGAAGAAAAAAAAGTAAAAATGTAATTTGAAGTTAGTAGCCTTACCTGCCCCCATTACTGTTCCTCCTCTAGCCTTGGGCACAGGCCCACTTTTTCTCTTAGCACCCTAGATCTCTACACAGCAAGGCCCTGCCTCAGTAAAACAAAAGGAAGATTTGGTTTCTTGCTTCTTTATGTATTTTTCATTTATTATTTTTAATATATAATACATATATTATATATAATCTAGCATACTATATATATATATATATATATAATATATAATGTGAATGTATGACCTACATGTGTGTAAGTGCAATGTGTCATGCAATGCTGCGTCAGAAAGGAAGTGTTGATTCCCTGGAACTGGAGTCTGTATTGGAGTTACAGCTGCCCGTTTGCCACAATGGCATGGTGTCTTCTGAAGGGCAGTCAGTGCCCTTAACCACAGAGCCACCTCTCCAGCTCTAAGTTTCTGTTTTCTCTGAAATGGTTTTCCACTGGAGGCAACTAGTGATTGCATTTGCTTAGCATATACAGGGCCCTAAGATTCAATCCCCAGTTTAGAAAAAACAAGGAAAAAAACCTCATCCTACTGTGAGAATTTCTATTATTAAGCAAGGAAAATACCACATATAGCCCTGGAAGAAAAAACTCTAAAATGTTATTGCTCTATTACTATATTCATCAAACACTTAATATATATTAAACTTTAAAAAATTTTTTATTATTTTATGTGAATGAATGTATTGCCTGCATGTTTAAGTTTAAGTGCACCCTTGCTCGTGCAATGCCCTGGAGGTCAAAGTGGGTGTCGGATCCCCTAGAACTGGAGTTAGAACAGTTGTTAGCTGCCATGTAGTGTGCAGGATTCGATTCTGGGTCTTCTGCAAGAGCCAGTGCTCTTAACTGCTGAGCCATCTGTCCCAGCCCAAATATATATATAATATATTAACTTATATATATAATTTATTTTATAGTATACATATATAATATAATCTATATTTTAAACTTAAAATGCTTAAATATAATAATTTTCTAGGCATCCCCCAACCCCAAGGATATCAGTGAATGCAAATGAATTGCAAAAGAAATCGGGCTGGTTCTCACCACGGCTTCCCAAACTCTTATTAAATCTTTCCATTGTATCCTGTGCAACCTCTTTGTCTTCTTTACTGTTTCTGTTTCCTCCTTGAGTTCCAGTCTCTAGAGTTATAAAGAACAATGCTATTTTTAGACAGAATACTATATAAGTAAGGGTTGGTATTATCTTTTGCCTCTTACCAAATTACACAATAGGATGTCCATACTTTGCAAAATTTTTTCTTATACAAATTAAGAAATAAATTCGTCTATTTCACCTATACTTGGGCTCTTTCCCACATATACACTGTGATTTAACAATCATATTTTTCCTACTCTCAGTGACCTTGTACAATGGTGAAATTGTGATGGTAGATAATGGTAGCCCATATCCATTCAGTTCATCTGTTCATCATCATTATTTCATTCAGCTCAACAATATTCAAAAGTTGTTCACTGTGTTCATCCAAGAGAAATAGAATGTAAGAAGGGATCTAAGTCCTTCCGCTATGCAGAGGACTGGATGAAAAACATGAAGCATGTGCTGGACATAATCAGTAACTTGCTAGCTATTAGTCAAGTCCTTGAGTAACACAATGTCTTTATACTGAAACATGCCTGAAATAAATAGTATTTCAGACCAATCCCTTTAGAGTACTTAAAAAAGTACATACATTCATATTCATATTTTATATCAGAGCTGAGCTATGAGTTGAGAATCTATGTAAAACAAAAGCAACAATGAAAACCTACCAACCACATACAATATACTTTACATATAGTCACACAAAACTACATTTTTTTTTAATTCTTTTTTTTTGGTCTTTTTGAGAAAGGGTCTCCTTGGAGCCCCAGCTGTCCTGGAATTCCTTGTAAACAGCTGACCTTGAACTCACATAGCCACCCCTGCCTCTCTCCCCCAAAGGTGCTAGGATTAAAGGCGTGCGCCAACCACGCCCAGCCGAACAATACTATTTTTTAAAATCCAATCGTCTGGTAGCAACTTAATGCAATGGAAACCTCACTCCAGTACCCTAGAGCTGTCAATGACCTTGGACAAGACCCAAAGGCCTAAATTCATGAAAGACATAGAAAAGTTCTCTGAAAAGAAGGCTCTTACTCCTACCACTTTCTCAGTAGTGACTGTGTTCTCAGGGCAACAAAGGGAAGGGAAGTAGCAGTGCAGGTCTCTCACCTGACACAGGCAATCGCCTCCTCAGGGAATCCTGGCTCTCTGGGCCTGCACTGGGGTGACCTGGACTCTGGGGATGTGCAGAATCTGGAGCAGGTGGCTGCTGGGAAGCTCCAGATCCCTCGGGGAGGGATGCAAGGCTGCTCCCCAAGTGTGCATCTGCTCTTCCTGCCTTATCACTAGCAGAGTGGTCAGGAGCACCTGGATCCAAGGCTTCTTCATGGCAGAGCTTCTGAAGGACAGGGCACTGCCTCTTTGCCTCCCACCTGGAACACCCAGGCTATTCTCAGGCTCTTCTTTATCCTCTGGAGATTTTTCAGAATCCATACCCTCTGGGTCTTTGGACTTATCACCTGTGTCTTCACTTCCTGGACCTTTTACCCCCACTTCTTGGTGGTCTTCCTTAAGATCACATGTGGGGTGTAGGGTCTGTGCGTCTTCAGTATTACTTGGTGTGACAGCGGAGTCCTGTGCCTGAGAATTTACTGATGGATCATTTTCCAAATCTTTTGTAGTCTGGTGAGATAAAAATTTGCAAGCTTTATTTTAAAAGTTTTTTCCCATATTTTTGTACCTTAACAAGATCCTTAATAGTATTTATATATTGCATTTCATGCTTTGCTTTTTTGGTCTTTTTGGAGACAAGGTCTCCCTGCAGCCCCAGCTGTCCTTTTTTTTTTGAGACAGTCTGGCCTTGAACTCACAGAAATCAGCCTGCTTCTGCCTCCAACTAACTACGGGGTCAAGGCACTTTTCTTAATCATTAATTTTCTTGGTTCCCACTAAGAGTTAAAATAAGCTGACCATGATAATAAAGCTAATAACTAATACTAATGTAAAACATTTGTGATTGATAAAATCAACTTCTGGTAATAGTAAATATATCCTCTTAAGCCAGGTATGGCCACACATGCCTGTAATAGTATAATCCCAGGGCTGGAGAGATGCTCTAGCGGTTAAGAGCGCCGCCCGCACTTACAGAGGACCCGAGTTCGNCTGAATGCAGGCTCACTATGAAACACCAACATATAACTAAGAGGACTACAGCCACAGAGCAGGAAATTCACACTATGAGTTTGCACTCGCTGTTCTTTAAAGCCTCAGTTTTTAGAATCAACACATTAAACTAAAGATCCTCATTTAAAGCATGACATTTGTGTCTAAATATGTTAATGCATATGTGTGTTTGTGTTAGTGCATGTATGTGAATGTGTGGACATGTTGTGACTATGAATGTGTGTGTGTATATATATACATTTATATGTATATATATATATGTGTGTGTGTGTGTGTGAATGTATTGACTACATGTGTGTAAGTGCACCTGTGTCATGCAATGCTCACAGAAGTCAGAATAAGGCATTGAATTCCCTGGAACTGGAGTGACAGCTGGTCATTCATTAGCTGCCCTGTAAATGCTAGCAATTGAACCCAGGTCCTCTGTAAGAGCAGTCAGTGCTCTTAACCACAGAGCCACCTCTCCAGCCTTTAGTTTCTTGTTTTCTCTGAAAGGTTTTCCACTGGAGGCAACCTAGTGATTGCATTTGCTTAGCATATACAGGGCCCTAAATTCAATCCCCAGTTTAGAAAAAAGGTAAAAAACCTCATCCTACTATGAGAATTTATATTAAGCAAGGAAAATACCACATATAGCCCTAGAAGAAAAAACTCTAAAATGTTATTGCTCTATTACTATATTCATCAAACACTTATATATTAAACTTTAAAAAATATTTTTTTATTATTTTATGTGAATGAATGTATTGTCTGCATGTGTTTAAGTGCACCCTTGTTGTGCAATGCCCTCGGAGGTCAAAAGTGGGTGTCAGATCCCCTAGAACTGGAGTTATGAACAGTTGTTAGCTGCCATGTAGGTGCTGGGATTCGAATCTGGGTCTTCTGCAAGAGCAGCCAGTGCTCTTAACTGCTGAGCCATCTCTCCAGCCCCAAATATATATATATTAAACTTAAAACTGCTTAAATATAATAATTTCTTAGGCATTTCCCCCAACCCCAAGGATCTGTGAATGCAAATGAATTGCAAAGAAATCAGGCTGGTTCTCACCATAGCACCAGAAACTCTTATTAATCTTTCCCATTGTATCCTGTGCAACCTCTTTGTCTTCTTTTACTGTTTCTGTTTCCTCCTTAGTATTTCCAGTCTCTAGAGTATAAAAGGACAATGCTATTTTTAGACAGAACACTATATAAGTAAGGGTTGGTAATATCTTTTACCTCTTACCAAATTACACAATAGGATGTCCATACTTTGCAAATTTTCCTTTTATACAAATTAAGATAATAAATTCGTTCTTTTCACCATACTGGGCTCTTTCCCACATATACACTGTGATTTTAACAATCATATTTTTCTACTCTCAGTGACCTTGTACAATGGTGAAATTGTGATGGTAGATAATGGTCTACCCAATCACATTCATTCATCTGTTCATTCATTCATTCATTCATTCACTCAACAAATATTCATAAAGTTGTTTCACTGTGTTCAGTCCCAGAGAAATAGAATGTAAGAAGGGATCTAAGTCCTTCCCTATGCAGAGGACTGTGATGAAAACACATGAAGCATGTGCTGGACATAATCAGTAACTTGCTAGCTATTAGTCAAGTCCTTGATGAACACAATGTCTTTATACTGAAACATGCCTGAAATAAATAGTATTTCAGACCAATCGCTTTAGAGTACTTAAAAAAGTACTTATATTCATATTCATATTTTATATCAGAGCTGAGCTATGAGTGAGAATCTATGTCAAAACAAAAGCAACAATGAAAACCTACCAACCACATACATATATACATATACACACAAAACTACATTTTTTTTAATTCTTTTTTTTTTGGTCTTTTTGAGACAGGGTCTCCTTGGAGCCCCAGCTGTCCTGGAATTCACTCTGTAGACCAGGCTGGCCTTGAACTCACAAAGATCCACCTGCCTCTGCCTCCCAAGTGCTAGGATTAAAGGCGTGCGCCACCACGCCCAGCCGACAAAACTACATTTTTAAAATCCAATCGTCTGGTAGCAACTTAATGCAATGGAAACCTCACTCCAGTACCCTAGAGCTGTCAATGACCTTGGACAAGACCCAAAGGCCTAAATTCATGAAAGACATAGAAAAGTTCTCTGAAAAGAAGGCCCTTACTCCTACCACATTCTCAGTAGTGACTGTGTTCTCAGGGCAACAAAGGGAAGGGAAGTAGCAGTGCAGGTCTCTCACCTGACACAGGCAGTCGCCTCCTCAGGGAATCCTGGCTCTCTGGGCCTGCACTGGGGTGACCGGGACTCTGAGGATGTGCAGAATCTGGAGCAGGTGGCTGCTGGGAAGCTCCAGATCCCTCGGGGAGGGATGCAAGGCTGCTCCCCAAGTGTGCATCTGCTCTTCCTGCCTTATCACTAGCAGAGTGGTCAGGACCTGGATCCAAGGCTTCTTCATGCAGAGCTTCTGAAGGACAGGGCTGCCCTTGCTCTCCACCTGGAACACCCAGGCTATTCTCAGGCTCTTCTTTATCCTCTGGAGATTTTTCAGAATCCATACCCTCTGGGTCTTTGGACTTATCACCTGTGTCTTCACTTCCTGGACCTTTTACCCCCACTTCTTGGTGGTCTTCCTTAAGATCACATGTGGGGTGTAGGGTCTGTGCGTCTTCAGTATTACTTGGTGTGACAGCGGAGTCCTGTGCCTGAGAATTTACTGATGGATCATTTTCCAAATCTTTTTGGGAGTCTGGTGAGATAAAAATTTGCAAGCTTTATTTTAAAAGTTTTCCCCATATTTTTGTACCTTAACAAGATCCTTAATAGTATTTATATATTGCATTTCATGCTTTGCTTTTTTGGTCTTTTTGAGACAAGGTCTCCCTGCAGCCCCAGCTGTCCTGGAACTCACTATGTAGACCGGGCTGACCTTGAACTCACAGAAATCAGCCTGCTTCTGCCTCCCAACTACTGGGTCAAGGCACTTTTCTTAATCATTAATTTTCTTGGTTCCCACTAAGAGTTAAAATAAGCTGACCATGATAATAAAGCTAATAACTAATACTAATGTAAAACATTTGTGATTGATAAAGTCAACTTCTGGTAATAGTAAATATATCCTCTTAAGCCAGGTATGGCCACACATGCCTGTAATAGTATAATCCCAGCACTTAGGAGGTTATGGCAAGAGGATCCTAAATTTGAAGCCAGCTTGGGTTACAGAGAGAGGCCCTATCTCAACAAAATATATGTATATATATTTTGATGTGTATTCTTCATTTTTGCCTTCCCTTATCATTTTAATTGAGGCAAATTCTAGACATCATTTTAGCCAAAAATACTAGAACATATAACTCTAAAAGAGTATACTTTTCTTTTTTTTTTTTTTCATCTTTTTGAGATAGGGTCTCCCTATAGCCTCCCCAGTTGGCCTGGAACTCACTATGTAGATCAGGCTGGTCTTGAACTCACAGAGAGAGATCTGCCTGTCTCTGCCTCCCACTGGGATCAAAGGCATGCACCACCATGCCCAGCTAAATGTATACTTTTTTCAAAAAACATAATCATAACACTCCTGTCATGAACAAAAAGGAATAATTTCTTAATATCATCAAATATCTATATCTGGCATTCACATTTCATTAATTGTGTCATAGATTTTTTTTTAGTTTTTTATGGTAATTATTTCTTTTTACTTTATGTGTGTGAGTGTTATACCTGCATGTGTGAAAGTGCACCCATGTCATGCAATGTCCATGGAGGACAGAAGAAGACATCAGATCCCCTGGAACTGGAGTTAGGACAGTTGCTAACCACCACGAGGGTGCTGGGATGAAAACCTGGGTCTTCTGCAAGAACAGCCAGTACTCTTAACTGCTGAGGCATCTCTCCAGCCTCTTATCTCACAAATTCTGAGATCTGTATCTCCAGCCATAAATATTTCTTTTCAAAATTTCATTATTATTATTTCATTTATGTGTATATATGATGTGTGTGTCCATGCAGGCACTTGTGTGGAGGTCTGAGGACAATTTTCAGGAGTCAGTTCTCTGCTTCTACCATGGGTTCCTGGAACCAAACTTGGGCTGCCAGGCTTGTGTGCCAAAGACTTCTCTCCTGAGTCATCTTGCCAGCCCCCAGAACATTTCTTCTCTTTTTTCTTTCTTCCTTTCTTCCTTTCTTTCTTTCTTTCTTTTTTTTTTTTTTTTTTTTTTTTGATCTGCCTGCCTCTGCCTCCTGAGGCTGAGATTAAAGGCAGGTGCTACCACACCCAGACCCCAAAAGTTTAACAGATTGGTTTTATTCAAAACCAATAGGACACACATGCGCGCATGCATGCGCGCGCGCGCGCGCGCGCACACACACACACACACACACACACACACAAAACTAGTAAACTTATTAATTTTAACATCACCCAGACAGGGATATGCAGATACCATTAACTCTCTAGTACAGTGCAAACAGAAGCACACTAACCCATCTATGAAGTATTACTATCAACAACTGAATACAAATCTGATCAACTTTCTAGGACTAACTACTACCAGTTTCTAAGAAATATAAGGACAGAGATACAGTGGATTATATCTCAAGAATGGAATCAGTGGCCAGGTGTGGCGGCGCATGCCTTTAATCCTAGTGCTTGGGAGGCAGAGGCAGGTGGATCTTTCTGAGTTCAAGGCCAGCCTGGTCTACAGAGTGAGTTTCAGGACAGCCTGGGGCTACAAGGGAGACCCTGTCTCAAAAAGACCAAAAAGGGGCTGGAGAGATGGCCTAGCGGTTAAGAGCACCGACCGCTCTTGCAGAGGACCCGGGTTCGATCCCCAGCACCCACATGGTGGCCAAAAACCATCTGAAACTCCAATTCCAGGAGGGCTCCAGTTCCAGGGGAATCCAAGACCCTCTTCTGACCTCCGTGGCATTGCATGACACGGGTGCACAGACCTGCATGCAGACAGTACATTCATACACATACGGAAATAAATAAAATTAAAAAAAAAAAAGAAAAAAGGAATTTAATCAGTGGCAGAAGAGATGGCTCAATGGTTAAGAGTACTCTTCTTGCAGAAGACTGGAATTTGGATCCCAGCACCCACACTGGGCAGTTCACAACTCCAGCTCCAGGGGACCTGACATTCTCTTCTGGTTTCCATAGTCACATGCACATATACACATACACACAGATACACATAAAATTTTTTAAATATATCTTAAAAACATGTAATAAGGCCCCATGTGGTAGAACACACCTGTAATCCCAGGACTGAAGAGGCAGAGGCAGAAGGATTGTAAATTCAAGGCCAGCCTGAACTACACAGTAAGACCCTGCCTCAAAAAAGCCAAAGGAGGAGCATACAACTGTCAACTCCAACAACAGGGAATCCAACACCCTCTTCTGCCCTCTGTATGCAATACATATACCTAGTGTGCTTAAATATATGAAGGCAAAACACTCATACACATAAAATAAAAATAAATCAAAGAAATAGGAAATATTTGCTATACTAAGAAATTACTATTGATCTTTTTAAGTGTGATGAGTTACTGTGATTATGTTTTCTAAAAAGGAGTATCCTTCAGAGATGTAAGGGGAAAGAGAAGGAGCAATAGATGAGGCAGGATTAATTGCATGCAGCCAGTAGACAAAGTCAGTTAATGGGCACATCATCTACTTCTGTGTATACTTGAGACATTCTGTAATAAAGCTCTAAAACAAGAGAAACTAGAAGATATATTGAAAAGCTGCAGTGTGTGGCCCAACTGTAAAGAAAAAAGTAACCCATCTTTGGGAAAAATAAACAAACAAACACACAAACAAACAATATGAACACTGACAAGACATGTGGTATCAAGTTAAAAAAATCATGATTCCTTAGGTAGGTGTGATACTTTGGCTATTTTGTTTTGTTTGTTGAGGCAGGGTCTATGACCCTCAGGTTGGCCTTGAACTTGGTGTGTAACTGATCCTCCTGATCCCTCTGCCTGCACCTCACAAGTGCAGTGCACCACCATTTCTTGCCTTTGGAGAGGGGGTAGTACTAGAGATGAAACTCGGGGCTTCAAGTATGCTAGGCAGCCACTGATCTACATCCTGGCCCTTATGTTTTAAAAATAACCTTTTTTACCAAAAGATCCAGCTTTAAGAAATAAAGTGTTTACAAATAAAATAATGTCTTATATATTTATATTATAATCCAGGGTATGCAACAAGATCAGTATTGCATTGGTAACAGCAGAAGCTGGATGCTGAGTCCATAGGGGTTTGTTATGCTATTCTACTTTTATACATTTAAAAACTTCCTTAATGAAAATTTTCAAGTACAACTGGCAAGATGCTCAGCAGGCAATAGTGCTGCCACCCAACCCAATACCCTGAGCTCAATCCTGAGACTTACATAGTAGAAGGAGAGAACCAACACTTGAAAGCTGTCCTCTGACCTTCGAAGGCCCACTGTAGCACAGGCACCCATACACAGACAAAAGTAAATAAAATGTAAAGGAAGGAAGAAAAAAAAACTGAATGTCCTTTCTCTTCTGAAAAACCTATCTCATTTTGTCTATCATATATCATATATCGTATATCATATACCTATATAATAGATAGAAGCAGGGCGAAGACTTTAATTTTCACTTTATGACAGTTCTGTAAATGCAGCACATCGAAGGTTTTCATTTAATAAATAGAACCTTAGTGCTGGGATTAAAGGTGTGGAGGTACATGCTTTTAATCCCAGCATTGGGAAGGCAGAGGCTTCTCTGTGGTCTGGGTGGGATATAGTGCTGGTAAAAACAACAAAAGTAAATTTTCTTAAGAATGTTTCAGTTAAGCGGGCCCAGTGGCACACGCCTTTAATCCTAGCACTTGGGAGGCAGAGGCAAGAGGGTCTCTTTAAGTTTAAGGCCAGCCTGTTTTACAGAGTGAGTTCCAAAACAGCTAGGGCTACAGAGAGATCCTGTCTCAAAAAGACCAAAAAATAAAAATATAAATTAAATAAATAAATAAATAAATAAAACTTTAAGCCTGGAGTAGTGGGCCACATCTTTAATCCCAGTAGAAGGCGAAAGTAGGTGTATCTCTCAAACCAACCAACCCTTGAGGATTTAGTCATTGGATAGTCTTTCTTAACATAGCCCTAGTTTCTTACAGCACACATTTTAGTGCAGGACAAGTTGCTCTTACCCTGTTCAGCATCCTTAAGGCCACTGTCCGCCATATTTGTGTTCTAGCTCTTCAGAGGGGACGCCTTTTCAGTGTCTGGTCTTCTTTGTGAAGGTATCTTGTTTTCTTCTTCTTCTAAGTCCCAACTGACTCATTCTTCCCATGGAAACAGGAAGCAAGGCATATATACAGTGGCTAAAATAAAATGATAAAAAAGTTAGATTTTTTTCTTTATCCATTCAAGGGTAAAACACCAATTTCACCCTTTTAAAGATAAAAATCTCTGTAATCTGGGTTATTACTGAAACTTTTTTTTTTTTTGTCTTTTTGAGACAGAATCTCCCTTTAGTCCCAGCTGGCCTGGAGCTTACTATGTAGACCAGACTGGACTTGAACTCACAGAGATCCGCCTGCCTCTGCCTCCCAAGTGCTAGGATTAAAGGCGTGCGCCACCACACCCGGTGCCACTCTCCCTTAATGCATTCTAGTATAGTGTAAGAGTGTGAAAAGTGCCAGGCATGGTGCCAAATGTCTTCAATCTAGCACTGGGAAACAGAGGCAGGTGGATCTCTATGAGTTCAAGGCAAGCCTGGTCTCCATGTAGAGTTCCAGGCCAGCTGGGGCTTCAGGGAGACCCTGTATCAAACAAAATAAAAAACAAACATAAAAGATCGTGATAAAGCCAGGCATGGTGGCGCACGCCTTTAATCCTAGCACTTGGGAGGCAGAGGCAGGCGGATCTTTGTGAGTTCAAGGCCAGCCTGGTCTACAGAGTGAGTTCCAGGCCAGCTGGGACTACAGGGAGACGCTGTCTCAAAAAGACAAAAAAAAATAATAAAAAAAATATCATAATAAGTAATACCAAGTGAGCAGAATCTCAAGAAGAGCTTTGAATTAAAATACAAAACTCTTCTTTAAATAGACTGGAGGCAGTCACTGCAAATTTTTTATGCAGTTATCTCTCAACATGCTGATCATAAGTATTCATTTATGAACAAAGTAATTCAGGTGCTGCCTGCAAACCAAACTGCCTTGAGATGCTAGCACACACCTGCAATTTCATCACTGCCTTATTAGTGTAATATGGAGACACAGAACCATTAATGCAAAGCCTTTTGTAATGTTCAAAGAACAATTACTATTTTAAGCTTTGCTCAAAAGGAATAAAATCAGATCTGTAGTGATGGCTCAGTGGTCAAGAGCAGGTACTACTATTCATGAACTAAACTGAGTTCAGTTCCCAGAACCCTTGTTGGGCCACTCACAACTGCCTGTAACTCCAGCTCCAGGGGCTCTGACATCTCTGACTTCTACGAGCACTGGGACTCATATGCACATTATCATCCCCCCTCAACAACACAAATACACATAATTT
This sequence comes from Rhizomys pruinosus, assembly GCA_009823505.1. Taxonomy (NCBI): domain Eukaryota; kingdom Metazoa; phylum Chordata; class Mammalia; order Rodentia; family Spalacidae; genus Rhizomys; species Rhizomys pruinosus. The sequence continues at coordinate 1,052,942 of VZQC01011509.1, forward strand.
TTTTTATTTTATTTATTTATGTGTATGAATGTACTGTCTGCATGTAGGTTTGTGCACCTGTGTTGTGCAATGCCGTGGAGGTCAGAAGAGGGTGTCGGATTTCCCTGGAACTGGAGTTAAAGACGGTTCTCAGCTGCCATGTGGGTGCTGGAGATTGAACCCGGGTTCTCTGCAAGAGCAGTTGGTGCTCTTAACTGCTAAGCTATCTCTCCAGCCCCATACACATAATTTTAAAGAGCAAAAGCAGGGACAACTGTTGGGCTATAAAACTCGCGTACTTTTATAATTAAGTTTTACTGTCATACACAAATTGTTCAGTAAGTTGACATTCAGTAGCTGTAAAAATGAGGTTAAAGATTGCTATAAGGATTAAATATAAAAACACAGATGAAAGAGCTTTGTAAAGTGTTACACTTTGGGGTAGTCTACTGGAGAGGCTAGTCAACTAGCTTTCTTTGCATTTTTTTCCACAGTACTCTTGTAAACTAAAACTTTTCGACACTGTAATCCCAAATATCTAGCATAATGCCCAGGGTATGTATGTGTGTATATATATATATATATATATATCTATAATATATCTATATTAAAACTCCATTTGTTGTTTGAAAAGCATATTAAGAAAATTGAGGGGGGGCTGGAGAGATGGCCTAGTGGTTAAGAGTGCCGCCTGCTCTTACAGAGGACCCAGGTTCGATCCCCATCACCCACATGGCTGCTGAGAACCGTCTGAAACTCCAATACCAGGAGAACTCCAGTTCCAGGGGAATCCGACGCCCTCTTCTGACCTCCACGGCATTGCATGACACGGGTGCACAGACCTATATGCAGATAGTACATTCATACACATACAGAAATAAAAGAATAAAATAAAAAAAGAATAAAAGAAAAAAAAAAGAAAATTGAGGGAATGGCAAGATGGCTCAGTGGGTAAAAGCACTTGCTTCCAAAACTGACAATCTAAGCTAAGCACAGTGCACACCTTTAGCTCTAGTATTCGGGAGGCGGAGGCAGGTGGATGGCTCTCTGTGAGTTCAAGGCTAGCATGGTCTAAATAGTGAGTTCCAGACCAGCTGGGGCTACAAGGAAACCCTGAAAAAAAAAAATAATAACAACACTGACAACCTGTGTTCCATCCTTGGAACCCTCACGGTAGAAGAAGAAAATAGCCCAGTGCAGGCTGTTCTCTGACCTCGACACATGCACTGAGGCACATGCATCCACACAGACACACAAATAAATAAATAAATAAATAAATAAATAAATAAATAAATAAATAAATGTTTAAAAAAATGTTTAAAATTAATGAATGCCATGTGGCATATACCCAGAAGGAACAGAAGCTGAAGAACAGGCTCTTCTACTGGTGTGGAGTTGAGGAGGATGTCTCGGATTTGAACGGTTCCTTGTCTTCCCTTTCTTCTTCAGGCTCTTAGATTTGGGTCTTCAGCTTTTTTCTCTGTGTGTATGTTCATATACAGTGCTGAGGATCAAACTCAGGTCTCAAACATGCTAAGCAAATGCCCTACCACTGAGACCAGGTCTCTCTACAGAGCCCTGGTAGGCTTGAAGCTCAACTATATAGTTCAGGCTGGTCTTGAACCTGCAGCAATCCTCTTTCCTCTATTTCATGAGGGTCACAGGCATGTACTATCATGCCCATCTTCCTGATAATAAATCTAAAACAACATTTGTACAACAACTTTGTCAAGAAGAGATTTTATAATGCATAAATTATACCTAAAGAACAAAAAGAATTTCTGTTAAGGCCAAGGGTGTGGCTCTCTGGTAGACTTCTATACCTTGTGTGAGGCTCTGGATTTCATCACCAGCACACTTTAAAAAACGACTCTATTTATAGGAAGCTCTAGAATAGACAAATGATTAAGGTCTAGTGATAGAAAACAAATTAGTGATTCCTAGAGGAAGGTGCACAAACTAGAAAATGCATAAGGAAAACTGGGGTGATGACTATGTTCCATTTGTCATCGAACTTAAAAGTCTGTGCATTGAATGAATGTACATTCTTAACAAACTTTATCACAAACAAATAGCATGTCTTGCAATATATTATTTAACTATGTTGGAATAAAAAAAGAAGCAAAGGCTGGCACACACCTTTAATCCTAGCACTTGGGAGGCAGAGGCAGGCTGGTCTATGGAGTGAGTTCCAGGCCAGCTGGGGCTATAGGGAGACCCTGTCTCGAAAAGAAAAAAAAAAAAAAAAAAGCAAAGGACCTATCTTGGGTGTTTATTTCTCCAAACATGATTCACTTTACCTATCACAAAACACATATAACCAGAGGTTGCATTCAGACCCTTTGTGATCCATCACCTCTGTACAGCATTGAGAAATGGTATTCCCTCAAAGCTACAAATGGGACAAACATGTTTTTGACCTATCTTTACAAAAAGTCACTGGCTTTTATCTGAAAGATCTGGAGGCCACTGTTTCAGAGTCAGCCAATTCTTTTGAACAGTATCCAGCCCATATTAGGATATATTTTCATTAGGAACCTCACAATGAAAGTACAACAAAAACTGGGTGTGATGGTGCTGTAATCCTAAGTGGATCATGAGTTCAAGACCAGCCTAGGCTATACAGCAAGTTCCAGGCTAGTTTGAACTACATGGGAGACCTTATGTCAAAAACTAAACAAAACAAGAGGCCAAAGTGATCAAAAATGTTGGGAGACTTTCCATAACGAGGAAACACTGGTCCTTAGCCTGTCCAAAAAAGGTAACTTTGATGGTTTCCTTTCCACCAAGAATAGGAAAAGTCTTATGTGTTTCAAATGGTACAAAGACAATTTACTTTTAGTGACTCTCCTCCAAGTTCAATTGTGAAGTAGAATGTTGGTTTTCAGTGAACCATGCATATTTTTCTATGTAAATAAAACTGCCTAATTGTTCTAGAATCATGTCCACTTTCCTGTAACCCTGAAATCTGCAGCAAAACATAATCATTTTACTTCAGCTTCATCAGGACTTGGAAATGGTTAAAGTTATAAGATTTATTCCCCAGTCATGGAGACTATACTAGATGGACAGCTCAAATTTTCCAGTAAATGTGCCAAAATGTTAATGTATTTTATTTAGATCTGGGCACACACATGGTTTGTTATGCACTGTACTTTTCTCTGCTTGATGTAGAGATTTACATTTTATTTTCATTTTATGTGTATGAGTGTATTGCCTGCATGTATGTAAGAGCACACATGCTGTACAATGCTAGCAGAAGTCAGAAGAGGACGATGGACTCCTCTGGAACTGGAATTAAAGATGGTTGTTAGCCACCATGTGGGTACTGGGAATTGAACACGGGTCCTATGCAAGAGCAGCTAGTGCTCTTAACCACTGAGCCATCTCTCTAGCCCCAGAGATTTATTTTTTTAATGAGTAACAGGAGTTGGGGAGATGGTTTGGTGGGTAAAAACATTTGATGTCCAAACCTAAAGACCAGAGTTTGAATCCCCAGCATTGGGTGGCACAAACAGGTGGATGTCAGAAGGCTGCTGCCTAGCCAGCTTAGCCAAAAAGGTGAGCTTGTTTCAGGGAGACTCTATCACTCTATCTCAAAGAATTAAGGTGGAGATAGAGGAAGATACCTGATATCTACCTCGGGTCTCTGCATGTACACACACACACACACACACACACACCCCACACACATGGCGGGGGGGGGGTAGAGAGATAAACACAAGAAAAAAATGAGTAACAAAATAAATCTGCCTGTGTAGGAAAAGTACAAAAAGAACTTTTAATAATAACGGATAGCACACACGATGAATTTCTAGTCCAGAAGCTTCAAACACAGTCACCTACGTATTCTGTCACAATGAGCAGGAGAGAGTAAAGCTGCCTGTAAGGAGAACACCAGGATGGGCACAGTCATAGGACTTCACCCATCTTTCACTCCATCAGCCAAGTCTTTGGTGTGCCCAAAGAGACCAGGGAAAAGGGAGGTTTGGGAAAGACCTGAGAAGGGAGGGGCTAGGTATCAGGAAGCTAAAATATCTAAACATTTTTTTTTAAAGAGAGGGAAATTAAGTTTAGGAGCTAACTCTGAGCAAAAGGGAGTCACTCCTGGACAGTGGTTTAGATATAAGCACCATCCTGACACATGTACTGCTGTCAAGGCCACTAAGTTAAGGAACTCAAAATTTATAAACACTCTTTTTTAGTAAACTATAGTATTTTAGGCTTTCCAGATAAAAGGAAGCAGGGATCCTGGGTCTCAAGCAATCCTGCTGTGGAATCAAAGAACTTAAAGAGTATACATAACAACTGTTAACACTTAATATTTATTGAGTGGGGCTGGAGAGATGGCTCAGCAGTTAAGAGCACCGGCTGCTCCTGCAGAGGACCCAGATTTGATTCTCAGCACCCACAGATCAGCTAGCAACTGTTTGTAACTGCAGTTCATGGGATCCAACAGCCTCTTCTGGTCTCTATGGGCATTGCAGGACATGGGTACATTTATGTAAATTAAAAAAAAAAAAAATATATATATATATATATATATATATAGAGAGAGAGAGAGAGAGAGAGAGAGCCATCCTGGTGCCAGGCAGCAAAGCATGTTGTGAATTAACCCACTTAATCTTTGTGGTTTTTTTTTTTTCACAGAGCATATCTAGGAATAATCTTTGTAATAGTCATGCAAACTATTAATATTCCTATTATTTCCTGAACCAAGACACAGTTTAAGAACCTTACTCAAGAACACACAACTAAGCCAGGCGAGAGAGAGAGAGAGAGAGAGAGAGAGAGGAAAATAAAAGAAAAAAAGAAAAGAAAAGAAAAGAAAAGAAAAGAAAAGAAAAGAAAAAAGAAAAGAAAAGAAAAGAAAAGAAAAGAGAAAAAGAAGAGAACACACTACTAATGGCAGAGTGAAGATTTGAAGTCAGGTAGTCTGCCTTTGGGCCCCAGCCAGTGATTTATCTAAGAGGATGAATAAAGTTTATAGTAAACACACTGGGAAGGACCTGATCCAATCCAGGCAGTTTGATCTAGGTTTGAACTGTGACTAGCTCACTCAGCCTGAGATAATCTACACAGATTCTTCAATTTTTTTCAAAATGCTTACTTCAATGTTATAGAAAGTCTCAGGCAAATTATACCACAACTGAGATATAAATGGGCTTCAAAATAATGTAACAAGGATCTGCCTCAGGTCATCTGTCCCTCTACTCCCAATCTTTGCATTGCAGACCATGTGAGTCACTGCTGCAGGCTCATTTCAGTCCCAAGCCCAGTCCTGTTCTTTATCAGGAGATTGAGCTTGTGATAATCCAGCATCAAGCCCTAAACTGGCTCTCCTCCTTGTTTTACTAAGACATTGTGCCGAGTGTGGTGGTACACCCCTTTTATCCCAGCACTTGGGAGGCAAAGACAGGAGATGTCTGAGTTTGAGGCCAGCCTGCCTCAAAGAGAATTCCAGCTGGGGCTGCGGGGAGAACCTGTCTCAAAAAGAAAAAAACATAACAAAAACCTAAGACTTTGCCTTATTCCCTAGTTCTAATTTCTGCCTTGAAGAAACCAGACATTTAAAATACCCAAGGCCATTTAATAGCATCAGAATTAAACACAGGCAGTTGCAAGGCCATTATCTTTCCTCCATAAAAAAGTAGCGTGGTGGCACATGCCTTTAATCCTAGCACTCGGGAGGCAGAGGCAGGTGGATCTCTGTGAGTTCAAGGCCAGCCTGGTCTACGGAGTGAGTTCCAGGCCTGCTGGGACTACAGGAGACCCTGTCTCAAAAAGACAAAAAAAAAAAAAAAAGTTTTCTGTCTCTTCAAAATTCCATGGAGATTCAAAGGTAGTCAGGAAAGACTAGAGACACAAATGGATATTGTTCACCTCACTTTTCCAGACAGCCATGTATGCAGGCTGCCATACTCTGAATGCCATAGCCTTAGATTTGCCTACTTGCTTGTTGGGGCTCTTTTCCAATAACTTAGAAAAAAAATCTTATCTCAATCACACAGATCCCATAAGAGCTATCTCTGGTGTTGTATTTCCCTCCCAGTCTACCCCAGCATGTAGTCTCCTAGGGAATACTAGGAAGGGGTTACAATGATCATTTTCAAAATGTTACCATTATATATGCTATTTTATTAACTCTTCTACAGTATGATAAGAGACCACGGCACATACAACTAAAATATTAAATAACCCCAGAATCATTTTTTGTTAGAATTTTAGAAACTCTCACTTTTTAATAAAAATCTACATTAACTGTGTTCTAGAATAATCTATGGCATTTTAAGACATGGGAAGTCACACCTCAAAAACCTAAGCTAAGAAACTAACATGCTTCCAAATCCACCTTTAGTGTTTTAGCTCTTCTATATGGTTTGAAAACTTATAGTGCAATACGTATATGTCACTTTGAGAGTCAAAGAATTTTAGTACTGAATTTTTTTTTTAATTCCTTTCTCGGGCCTATATACTCATATGGCTTATAATGACATCAACAGAACCATGAAGAGGGCTGAGACACATTAACTGTCCAACTTGCACTGGTACCTTGCAGTATTGAGTTCTTACATAGCTCCAATCTTTTTAAGCCAGGTAAATGCACTATGGATGCACTAATGTCATTCTCAGAGTCTACAGAGCACACACACAGAAATCTCCTGGGATGTTATTTATGAGCAGATTCCTGGCTCCTGCAGACTAAGAAATTTATATTTCTTAAGAAACTCCTCCCATGTACAGCTTAGGTAATTTGAGAAACTGATTGTATAAATCCTTTTTACTTTGACCTTAGTATTTAAAGAAGTTGGTTAGAATAGGTGTTTGTGAGGGGCTGGAGAGATGGCCTAGCGGTTAAGAGCTCTTACAGAGGACCCGGGTTCGATCCCCAGCACCCACATGGCGGCTGAGAGCCGTCTGAAACTCCAATTCCAGGGGAATCCGAGACCCTCTTCTGACCTCCGCGGCATTGCACGACATGGGTGCACAGACCTGCATGCAGACAGTACATTGATACACATACAGAAATAAAAAAAAATAAATAAATAAAAAAATTTAAAAAAGAATAGGTGTTTGTGGGTTTTTTGGTTTGTTTCTTTTTGGTCTTTATGAGACAGGGTCTCCCTGTAGCCCCAGCTGTCCTGGAACTCACTCTGTAGACCAAGCTGGCATTGAATTCACAAAGATCCGCCTGCCTCTGCCTCTGCCTCTGAAGTGCTAGGATTAAAGGTGTGCACCACCATGCCCAGCTGGTTTTTTTTTTTTCTATTTTGCTAGTATTTTCTATTTTGCCCATGTAGAATGTCTTAACATATGTCCCCAGAGCATAAGCACTCTTGTTTTCTGAAACATGGACTCCCTGCAGCTTCACCTGGCCTGGAACTATGTAGATGGAGCTGTCCTTATCTCAGAGATCTGCCTGCCTCAGCCTCCCAAGTACTGGGATTAAAGGTGTATAACAGGGGGCTAGAGAGATGGCCTAGCGGTTAAGAGCGTCGACCGCTCTTACAGAGGACCCGGGTTCGATCCCCAGCACCCACATGGCGGCCGAGAACCGTCTGAAACTCCAATTCCAGGAGAACTCCAGTTCCAGAGGAATCTGACACCCTCTTCTGACCACCGTGGCATTGCACGACACGGGTGCACAAACCTGCATGCAGACAGTACATCCATACATATACAGAAATAAATAAAATAAAATAAAAAAATTTAAAAAAAAGGTGTATAACACCAGGCTCAGTGGGCATAAGCATTCTTAATAAATGAAAACAAAAAATGAAGAGGCAATAACACTGATACTAGTCTCTGAAATTAATGTTCATGTTTTAGAAAGAGCTTTAGAATGTGAGGGAGTACTACATTGCAGGTTAAAGACAAACTAGTCTTCCCTCCATTGAGCAGTCCACAGTTTATTCAGCAATATAACAGGAGAGGACCTCCAATCATGAGGGACATAAGGCAGGTATAAGTGGATCAGAGTACATTCTTTTTTTTTTTTTAATTTTTTTTTTTTATTAATTTTATTTCTGTATGTGTATGAATGTACTGTCTGCATGCAAGGTTGTGCACCCGTGTCGTGCAATGCCGCGGAGGTCAGAAGAGGGTATCGGATTCCCCTGGAACTGGAGTTCTCCTGGAATTGGAGTTTCAGACGGTTCTCGGCCACCATGTGGGTGCTGGGGATGGAACCCGGGTCCTCTGTAAGAGCGGTCAGCGCTCTTAACCGCTAGGCCATCTCTCCAGCCCCCAGAGTACATTCTTTATACAAACAACAACTTCGGGTTTCACATGTAAAAAGTAGGATTTGTTGCCTCTTATCAGCCATTCGTTCATCCCCTCACTTCTTCCTTCTTGAGAAGATCCCGGTTTTATCAGGGGAGGCAATGTGCCCATCAGGGCAAGGCCAACTCTTCTCCTTTGCCAAGCTTTTCTTGCTCTCATATGTGAACCAGTACCTGCTAATGAGATGCTTTAAAAAAACTGCTGAGACTTTTCAGAAAGATTTTATTCCCAAATAGGACTTGAAAGAAGAAAGCCTCTTGCTATTTACTTCCAAGTGACATATGTCTCACAACAACAAACCATACTGTACTCGTTGAGGAAACAAACATGAGGACCAAAAAAAAAAAAAAAGCAAACATAAGGACCCAGAGGAATAAGGACAATGAACCTGGCTCCTTGGTAATAATTGATCTTTGCTACACGAGCACTGGATATAACCTAGAATCATTTACTTGTTTGTTTGTGTGTTTTGCCTGTATGTTAAGTGCACCCTGGGTATGCAATGCCCATAAAGGCCAGAAGAGAGTGTTGAATCTCCTGGAACTGGAATTACTGATGGTTGTGATCCGCCATGTGGGTACTGGGCCCAAACCCAGGTCCTCTGTCAGAACAGCCAGTGCTCTTAACTGTGGAGCCATCTCTCCTGCCCAAATAACCTGGAATCTTAAATGGTCTCAAAAAGACCAAAAAAAGAAAAAGAAAAAAATCGTTCAGTGCCTTCTGAGAATAGCTTCTCCAAGTTGCCTAATTCCAAATCCGATTCCATGATATCCATGAACAAGAGAATGTCAGAATAGGGTGAACATCCAGCAGGACGTTCTTACTAAGACAAAAGCTTCCACTAGACTGTTCATAAATTACATTAAGTCAAGCTTATCATTTGTCATAAACTTCATAGTACAGCTATTTTCCCATTTCCAGGGGAGGACACTGTTAAATTCAGTCACCACCAGACAGGACAGTCTTTGGTTATATAGAGACAAGTAACTGTAAAACTGGCAGCATTTGCAACATTTTTGTGTAACCAATGGAAGTGTTATCAAACAGAATGTGACAGCAACCAGTTATCAATATTGTAACAGTCACACTAAATATAAACCAAACAGGGCCAATGAGGAATGGCTACATATGAATAAACTTCATGCACATGCGCACACGTGCGCACACACACACACACACATAACATCTCTCATAATCACTGATCAATGTATAAGAGGAGAAATTTAGAACAATGTCGTATATTAAAATTTATTAGAGTAATCTAAAATCCAGCTACAAAAATGCTTTCTCACAACATTACTGTTAGAAAAACAGTTGATGGGGCATAAAGCACGGGCCTCCCCTCCAGGATCATGTGTCAGTACTTAGGCCCTTCAGGAGGGGTAAGCTAGTTCTAAAACATTTATAGGAATTATAGATTAGTCTGATTCTAGATAAATAGTCTGGCTGGAATACTGACTACATTAATTCTGAAGAAATATGCATAGACCACAGAAGCAGACCCAACAATTTAAGAAGTTTACAAAATGATAGTCTGGGTCAGATTTAGAAATGAGGGCCTGGGGTTTACCTCAGTGGCAGAGCACTTGCCTAACATGCCTAAGGGCCCCCAGGTTCAATCCCCAGCACCTTAGAAAAAAGAAAAAGAAAAATAATAATGAAAAAGAAAACCAAAAATGAGTGATTATTCATTTTCCCTGGCCTATCAGCTCAAAATTCTGAAGTCTCCATGATTTTGACTGTTACAGAAGTTACTTGCTTTGGCCAAGTTTTTTGTTTAAGGTTTTGTCTGTTCTGGTCAAGATTAACTGCAATGCAGGATTAAAACCAGCTACTCTGGAGTCATGTATCCTTTTTCTAACTAGTGGAGGACCTAGAAGAAATGGATGGCAAGCTTTTTCAAAGGTCCACCTGGTAAGATTTTGAGGTGCCCACTCAAGCGGGAAAGACCAAGGCAGAACGACACTTCTATTAGCAGGATTATCAGGATAACATTCAGGGCAATAATCAGCTCTGTTAATCCGGTCTAAGAACACTTGGTAACATTCATTTTCAACAAGCTCAGTTTGGTATAACCAATGCCCTAGTTCTAAACTAGGGAACCACTGCTGCCCACAATCGGGACAATGTGAATTATCGGAGAACATCTGGGCTTAGAAAGACAACACAAAGAGCAAAGAATGTAACCAGAAGAAGCAACAATGGCAAAGAGAGAAAGCAAAATAACCAATCCTGTTACAGGTTTCGTTTAGCAACTTCTCAGTACAACCAACATTACTTGAAGAGTGTTAAATCTGGCTCGCACCGCAGTGCAATTCTTCAAGATTTCGTTGTCTATTTTTCACTCAATTGCAACTCAGTCTCTCAACTCACGGACCAGTCCAGTCCAGACTAAAATTTTACCAGTCACTTACTAGCACCACAGATCTCTGAATAGCTCCTTCAGTTCCCAGCTTCTCAAGGAAAGACAAGGCTCTAGTCTAACTTGTTTATCTTTTCTTGTGCGTTATCAGCTGGTGATGATGTCACACAGAGGCACTTGGCTTACTCTGCTTTGCTGTTAATGTTATTATGCTTGGTGCAACAAGAGGAGCTGACGGGTCCAATGAGTCTTTTGTTGGCGCTGGCACTCTTGCTGTTGTAATACACGTACCCAAGTCTCACGGCCTTGGCACTTCACAGCAATGTAGTGGGCTCAGGGAAACTGGCAGAGTCCTCTTGATTGTGGAGCCAATGAAGTCCAGTCTTAGAAGGACCTTATCTGGAGAAGTAGATGATGTTGACTCGAGCGCCTGGGAATGCGTGGTATACCTGTAAATGATAAAACCTCAGACCACTCATATGGGGTTTGCAATTGCTCACAATAATAGAAACAAACATTTGGGAATTATTTGGGTCAAAGTATATGACAACTGTCTCATGAGTTTCCCCATAACAATTTAAAACAGGTTCAAACCAATTTACCTACTTGGGAGTTATTCTTATGGACAGTGATGAATTTTGAATCATTTAGGACTTACACAAGGATTAAGTCAATTCTTTTAGAACATTTCTTTTTTCTATTCCTTTTATTTAGAGAATAAAAAGTCTTTATATCATGTTTAACTTGTAAAATCTTGAAATCTCTAGTATATTTTTTCTGTGAAATGGGTGCTATATATGGTATTCCTATAACACGTGGGTAACCAGAAAACTATGACTGGCTTTCCAGCATTGGATCCAATTTTAACAAGGAAAAAATGTTACATTATTAGATAATATTCTCAGTAGCTAACCATAAAAAGTTAAGAATTCCTCTGAAAGTTGGAAAAGGAACCAATGGGGCAGACTCCACTGTCCATATTTATCTGTACAGGCTGATACTGTCAATTTGAGAAGACAAGTAAAGCACAATCCTGAGCAACAGACCCAAGTTACTCTTGGAGATGGCATACCAAACAAACAGTAATTTACAAATGCTATCATTCTTTCTATACTTCCTCATGACCCTGAACATAACACAAACAAGGTGGGGGAGTAGAACACGGATCGAGAATGCTAGGAAGTACCACTTTACCAAGTTACAATATGCACCCTGCTTTCTCCTGTTCTTTTTATAAAATCTGAGATTCAGTCATGTGAGAACAGGAACACTGGGCCAGTGTAAGGCATAAAATTGTAAGGAGCTGGCCCCAAAGCAGGAGGAGCTACAGCCTTGGCTGTACTCAGCCAGAGCACGTCCCTTACAGACTCTCAGAATAGATGTTATTCTCAGATTTTACAAAGGCAAGTAGAAGGGCCAATGGTAAGAGGCAAGTGAGCCTCTGGCAACGCTATAAAAATGAGGCTGTACTTTGATGGGAGCCCCGAAGAAGGTTAAAGAGTCAACATGGGCTTTCTATGAGGTCAGATAACTGTGTGGGCAAGGGCTACCAATTCAGCTCCTCAGTTCATGAATCAAGGACATACTTGGCACAGTAGGGAATAATAGATGTCACTAAACATCTGTTGACAAGAGCCCCCAAAATAAAAATTTCAATTTCTAGGTAAAATCTTAGGTATCCAATTTTGCTGTAGGTAATGAATAAAAACCCACAGTCTTTGAGTTCATGAAACACAAAATAATAAAATTATATAACTAACTCTGACATTTAAAAGAGAACTTTGGATTTTCAGAGTGAACTTGGGAAATACAGTTAAAAAGCACAGAAAGACGATACTTCAGATCCAGCAATGGCAAAAAACAAGCAACAAATATATCAATGAAACTCCATATACTCTAGGTTAAACCCCCTGTCCTTGCCTAAGAACCTGGAAACTGAAAGGTCCTCGGGCTCAGATAACTCTACCCTTCCCCCAGCCCTCAGCCTTCTAACTTCAATGTCAAAGAAGCACTAGAGCTCCAGGGATTCCCAAATTAAGAGACCATCACTTCTAAACAAGCCGGCCATGCCCCTCCCCTCAAACTATTACAGGAAGAGTCAAAGGGGACTCCAAAGCTCCAAGTTTTCAAATCACCATCCATCACCAGCCTCACGTCGTTCTTTACCATTACTACTGCAGATTAAGTAGGAATGAAGAGGGAGCCCAGAAATGTGCCTGAGAAGACTCTGCCCCCAACAATAACAACTTCACTACCATTATTTGCTTGCAAATATCAGTACTCATCCCATCTGTTTATGTCATTCACAAAAATCTCAGCCCTTCACCATTAATCCTCCAATCCCTTAGACTCTAATCTGCATAAAGGTGTAAGGGCAAGAAGAAAACCCAATCCCTAATTTTGTTTGCCCCACAAACTATATACCACTCTGCTATATTTTGTTGTTTTTGCCACTAAAGCATAAACTGCCTGAGAACAGGGCTTTTTATCATTTCATTTCCTGTAACAAGCCCCCAATACACATTTCTCTCAATTTTTTTTTTTTACTATTTATTCAGTGTGGTGTGTATTACATGCATGTCTTGGGGGGGGGAGGGCAAGGATACAACACAACAAATTGGAGACCAAATAATTTCTGCCTTCTACTATGTGGATCCAGGGATCAAACTCGGGCTGTCAAGCATGGTGGCAAGTAACTCATCATATTGACCAGGCTAGCCAAGAAGTCACAGACATCTGCCTGCCTCTGCCTCCTGAGTGCTGGGACTAAAGGCAAGGGCCACCAGACACCACTATAATACATACTTCTTAAATAGTGAAAATAAAAGACAGCTTGAATTCTTACACTCTAATAAGAATATAAATTAATATGATCACTTCAGCAACTAATTTGTCGGCACCCAATAAAGCTAAAGATCTGTGCTTCCTGTAACTCAGCACACTCTGAGGCATGTACTCTTTGGAAACATCCACTTAGAGCCAGGTGTGGTGGTGCACGCCTTTAATCCTAGCACTTGGGAGGCAGAGGCAGGTGGATCTTTGTGAGTTCAAGGCCAGCCTGGTCTACAGAGTGAGTTCCAGGACAGCTGGGGCTACAGGGAGACCCTGTCTCGGAAAAAAAAAAAAAAAAAAGAAACATCCACTTAGAACATGAGGGGAATCCAGTGCCCTCTTCTGCAGTGTCCAGCACTGCACAGTACAAGTGCACTTAAATACAGACATACAATACACTCATATACATAAAATAAAAATTTTTTTTAATGCTGAGCTTAAAAAAAGGACAAAGGCTTGGGAGGCAGAGGCAGGTGGATCTCTGTAAGTTCAAGGCCAGCCCTAGTCTAAATATGTATTCATTCTTTTTTTAATATTTTATTCTTTTTATTTTATGTGTACGAGTGTATTGCCTGCATGTATGTAAGTGCACCTGTTGAAACAGACAAGGAGGTCAGAAGAGGGATCCCCTAGAACTAGTTATGGATGGTTGTTAGCCACCATGTGGGTGCTGGGATTTGAACCTGGGTCCTCTGCAAGAGCAGCCAGTGCTCTTAACCACTAAGCCATCTTTCCAGCCCCATATTCACATTCTTACATAAACTTTCTTACATAATTTTGAAAGCATATAAAATTAATATTGCCTAAGAATAAACATGCAATAAAGCTAAAAAGGAAAGCTAAGCCAACAGGATAATTATCACCTTTGACAGGAGAGGGAAGGGGTTGGGATTTGGGAAAGTATTAAAAAAGTCTAAGATGATCTCTTCTCTTCCTCTCTCCCACACTGGGAACTGAACTTACACATGCAAAGCAAGCACTCTACCACTGAACACCCCTCCTCCATTCTTTTAACTGGGTAGAGAAACAAGACTCTTCACTGTATCACAAATCTTAATGGCTTATATCACCTCTGTTTATTACTTTACACTTAAAATAGCATACATAGCATTAAGACAGAGAAAAAGATTGTTTGGTAAAAACAAACTTTCACACCGAGGCCTAGAGGAGCAGTAGCCATTTCCCTGGCTGGAAACAGAGTGCTGTCAAATATTGGGATACAGAGAAGTTCTATTCTCAGAAACAGAGGCAGGAGGCACAAATTTCAGGCCAGCCTAGACCCCTGACTCAAAAAAACAAAGAGGCCTACAGAGGGTATATACCTTTTTCTCATAAAACTCTAAGTACCATCTCTTCACAGAAATTAGGTGAAGAGGCATGCTTGAATGAAAAATTAATCTTGGCATATTCTGTTAAGTAATATGTGTGTTTGCTCTACAGTGCCTTTGCACATATAAGAAATCTTCCTCCAAGCAAGATGATGCCTAGAGAAACTCACTTGGCCAGGTATTCAATCATACACAGTAACACTGTCACTTGGTAACAATGGCTAACATGTATAAGGGTGCTACTTTCTATTCTAAACATTTTAATAAATGTATTAACTATGTTCACAATAATCCACTGAGGGATTATCCCCATTTCATAATTATGAAACAGCTAAGAACTTGCCCAACATCATACAAGTAATTGTAGGAAAACCAGATTTAAATCCAGGCAAACCGGTTCTAGAGAATGTACTCTTAACCACAGTAACAAAGGTAAGAAAGTACTTTCACGAGCTTTTTACATAGGATAGAATATGTGTGGTATGTATTGGGGTACAGTGAACAACAAAAAAATACCCTCACAATTTTCTAAATGACAGAATAGATTTCAAGGAGTCCTGAATCCTCTGAAATCACATATAAAAACTTATATAGGGGCTGGAGAGATGGCCTAGTGGTTAGGATCGCTGACTGCTCTTGCAGAGGACCTGGGTTCGATCTCCAGCACCCACATGGCGGATGAAAACCGTCTTTAACTCCAGTTCCAGGGGAATCCAACACCCTCTTCTGACCTCCACGGCATTGCACAACATGGGTGCACAAACCTATATGCAGACAGTACATTCATACACATACAAGAATAAATAAAATTGGGGGCTGGAGAGATAGCCTAGTGGTTAAGAGCACCGACGCTCTTGCAGAGGACCCGGGTTCGATCCCCAGCACCCACATGGCGGCTAAGAACTGTCTGTAACTCCAATTCCAGGGAGACCCTCTTCTGACCTCCCCGGCATTGCAGACATGCGGTTAGCACAAGACCCTGCATTGCAGTACAGTACATGATACACATACAAAAATAAATAATAAAAATAAAAAATAAAAAAATAAAAAAAAAAAAAGAATAAATAAAATTGGAGCTGGAGAGATGGCCTAGCGGTTAAGAGCGCCGACTGCTCTTGCAGAGGACCCGGGTTCAATCCTCAGCACCCACATGGCGGCTGAGAACCATCTGAAACTCCAATTCCAGGAGAACTCCAGTTCCAGGGGAATCTGACGCCCTCTTCTAACCTCCGCGGCACTGTACAACACAGGTGCACAAACCTACATGCAGACAGTACATTCATACTCATAAATAAATAAAATAAAAATAAAAAAATAAAATTAAAAAAATTTTTAATAAATAAATAAACAAATAAATAAATAATAAAGGCTGGAGAGATGGCCTAGCGGTTAAGAGTGTTGACTGCTCTTGCAGAGGACCAGGGTTTGATCCCAAGCACCCACATGGCAGTTGAGAACCATCTTTAACTCCAGTTCCAGGGGAGAATCCGACACCCTCTTCTGACCTCCGCGGCACTGCATGACACGGGTGCACAAACCTACATGCAAACAGTACATTCATACACATAAAAAATAAAGTTTAAAAAAAAGACACATATTGGCAGCATACACTGAATGAACAGATTTCAACTATATACTGTCCACAAAAGGCACATTTAAAATAAAATAAATAAATAAAATAAACTTATATATAGCCAGGCATGGTGGCACAAGCCTTTAATCCCAGCACTAGGGAGGCCAAGGCAGGCGGGTCCCTGTGAGTTCAAGGCCAGCCTGGTTTACATAGCCAATTCTAGGCCAGCTGGGGCTATAGGGAGACCCTGTCTCAAGAGGAAAAACAAAACAAAACAAAAACAAAACACCTTATATACAAGCATTTTTATTCTAGAAAGATGGAGCATACTTTTGGAATTGCAAAGCAATCTAAAGTGATTTATAAGTGGGCATTAGGAGCCCCTGATCACCTTACCACCAACCTTTATTCCACACCTCTCCCCTTTCCCATTCTGTAGTAATGTTATTTTTCATTTTTACTAATCAGACATGTGGCTCTACCAGTAAGGATTTCCAATATGGTTAGTGTGGTGCACATGCCTATAATTCTAACACCTGGAGGGCAGAGACAGAACTGCAAGTTCTAGGCCAACAGGGCTAAACAGTGACACTTTCCTCCCTTCCTCAAAATAAAACAAACAAAAAGTATAGTTTTATTTAATCCACTGAAACACACATCAATTAACCATCAATACAGTTTTACAAGTATTAATTACCTTATCTAACTATTCCGATTCATTTCATTCTTTGACATTTTCTTAGTAAATTCAGTAGGAATTTTTTTTTTTTTAGATATATTCTAAAGCTGGGCATGGTGGTACATGCCTTTAATCCCAACACTCAGGAGGCAGAGGCAGGGAGGTCTCTCTGTGAGTTCAAGGCCAGCGTGGTCTACAGAGTTAGTTCCAGGCCAGCTGGGACTAAAGGGAGACCCTGTAACAAAAAGACCAAAAAAAAAAAAAAAATCTATTATTTTTATATTATGTGTATGAATCTATTACCTACATGCATGTTGGTACATCCATGGCATGCAATGCCCTCAGAGGTTAGAAGAAGGCATCGGATCCCTTGGAACTAGAGTTACTGACCGCAATTAGCTGCCATGTGGATGCTGTGAATCAAACCCGGGTCCTGTGCAAGAGCAGCCAGTGATCTTAACCACTGAGGCCCCTCTCCAGCCTCAAAATCTGCTTTTTCAAAATTTTTATTTATTTTTTATATGTATGAATGTACTGTCTGTGTGTAGGTTTGTGTACTCATGTCATGCAATGCTGCAGAGGTCAGAAGAGGGCGTCAGAGTCCCCCGGAACTGGAGTTAAAGACGGTTCTCAGCCACCATGTGGGTGCTAGGGATTGAATCCAGGTCCTCTGCAAGAGCAGTTGGCGCTCTTAACCGCTAGGCCATCTCTCCAGCCCAAAATCTGCTTTTTTAAAGACACTGTCAAGTTGCCCAGGCTGGCCCCAAACTCAGTATGACCTTTAACTTCTGATCTACTTCAGCCTTCAGTGGTGGTGGGATTACAATGTGTGCCAGCACCTCCAGTTTTATGTGGTGCTGGGCACACACACTAGATGAGCATTCTACCAACTAAGTAACATCTAACTCCAAATCTGCCTTTAGTAGACAAAAACTCCCTCATACTTTTTAATGGTAGGATACTAATAGTTTCGGACTAAGAATTTGAGGACTTTTCTAAACATCATGTCCCTTAGACTTCACCTCAACCAAACTCTTCATATAATGTATATATAAAAAACAAAAGTAAACATGTATTTAGAAATAAATGCTTTGATTCCTCTGGAATTTTCATTTTAAATTACTTTCTTCCATGGGCTATTCTAAGATTAGTTAACGATCACAAATGTCTTTTTTAAAATAATTTCTCTAAGTTTCCTTAACAAAGTAAAATGATCACAGCTTCCTATAACTAGTTCTGAATTTAGATAGGACATAAAGAACTTACTAAAAAAAGTCACTCTTCAGCTGGCTGTGGTGGCACACGCACTTGGGAGGCAGATCTCTCTGCGTTCAAGGCCAGCCTGGTCTACACAGTGAATTCTAGGCCAGCTGGTGCTAAAGGGACACCCTGTCTCAAAAAGATTAAAATTCACATGTACTAAGATATTTTTTACTTAATAGTATAAGGGGGCTGCAGAGATGCCTCAGTGGTTAGGAGCACTGGCTGGTATTCTACAGAACCCAGGTTCAATTCCCAGCACCAACATGGCAGCTAACAACCTACCAGTCTCTTAACAGTTGTAGGGAAGTCCAATGTCATCTTCTGACCTCCTCAGGGCATTGCACAGGGGTGCACTTACATATATGTAGGCAATATACTCATGAAATAAAAATAAAAAACATTAAAGAAACAAGTACTCCTGAGAAAAGTCGTTTCATCTCTTCAGTTAAAAGGAGCTACTTTTAACATCAAGATGTGAGATCACTAAGACATGTGGATAGCAATCTGCAGGATCACTGAGGGCACACTCTCCTCTGTTCAAGACAGAAAAGCCAATCATTTCTATGTTAGAAAACAGCTGCAGAATGTTCTCTCCCACTCAAGGAACTAACAAAACAGGTGCATGCTGGCATGTGCATTGCCAGCATACTTATGGGAGGGAGGGTGAGAGAAGCACCTTAAAGAACTAGTTTATAGACCTGTACTAGTACAGTTTTATCTCCTCCGCCCTAGCTGATCTAAAGTTCATAGTTCAAATTCTATCTACAGTTTCATTTTAAAACACACAGCCTTGGGACTGAAGAGATGGCCTAGCGGTTAAGAGCGCCAACTGCTCTTGCAGAGGACCCGTGTTCGATCCCCAGCACCCACATGGCAGCTGAGAACCGTCTGTAACTCCAGTTCCAGGAGAACTCCAGTTCCAGGGGAATCCGACACCCTCTTCTGACCTCTGCGGCATTGCACAACACAGGTGCACAAACCTACATGCATACACTAAAATAAAATATAAAATTAAATTAAAATAAAATAATAAAATAAAAAATTAAATTAAATTAAAATTAAAAAAAAAAAAAAACCACAGCCAAGGCCAGGCACACTTAGGAAGCAGAGGCAGGCAGATCTCTGTGAATTCAAGGCCAGCCTGGTCTTCATAGCTAGTTCCAGGGCAGCTGGGGCCACAGAGGCAACCCTATCTAAAAAGGACACCCCCCCAAAAAAAAAAACCTACAACAGCCAAACCTTTATGGCTAATGTGCAGCTTTTCAGCTGGTGCCAAGCTTGGGTATTTTTACACACCTCTACTGGGTAGTTCCATTTGTGTCTAATTTCTAAATACTGCCTACTTCTCTCCACTGAACCTATTGCGATAGCCTAGGTACTACCACCTTCACAACTTCCCCCTGGTTTCTCAGCATTTTTACTAAGTGGTAACTTATTTCAGGAATTTCAAAGGCAGTTTAAAAAGTAAGATATTACACATATTTTCTGAGTGCAAAGTCTTTTCTACTTCCCTTCTTCCTTCGTATCCTCTCTCAAATCCCTTGAGTCTTATCTCTGGTTTAGGCTAATCATAGAGGAACAGCAATACATAAATGATCTAAGAGTTTGCCAGGACTTATTTTGAATGGCATAACTGACTCAACTTTTATTTTAATGACAGGATCTCACAATGAGCTCAAGCTGGCCTCAATCTGGTAATCCTCCTGCCTCATCCTCATGAGTGCTAAAATTACATGGTGGGCTACCACCCTGGGCTATGACCCCAAATTCTGTCTCAACGTCTGTATTTTTTTTTCCTGGCCAGTTTTGCTATGCAACCCAAGCTGGCCTTCAACTCACAATCCTCTTGCCTCACTCCTGCCTAGGCCTTCTGACTACTAGGATTACAGGTTATTCACTCATTTCTTTTTTTTAATTTTATTTATTTTTTATGTGTATGAATGCATTGTCTGTATGTTGGTCTGTGCACCCATGTCATGCAATGCCGTGGAGGTCAGAAGAGGGCATCGGATTCCCCTGGAACTGGAGTCAAAGACGGCTCTCAGCCGCCATGTGGGTGCTGGGGATCGAACCCGGGTCCTCTGCAAGAGCAGTCGGCACTCCCAACTATTAGGCCATCTCTCCAGCCCATCACTCATTTCTTACCTAGGCTTTTAAAAACATTTTTTAAAACTGCTTTGTGTGGTATGTGGCAGTCATAGGATGTCATGTGGGTTTGTTCTTTCTTTGGTTTATTTCTTTGACAGGGTCTGT
This sequence comes from Rhizomys pruinosus, assembly GCA_009823505.1. Taxonomy (NCBI): domain Eukaryota; kingdom Metazoa; phylum Chordata; class Mammalia; order Rodentia; family Spalacidae; genus Rhizomys; species Rhizomys pruinosus. Next base: position 1,073,494 of record VZQC01011509.1, read on the forward strand.
CACTGAACCTGGAGCTAGGCTAATGATCAGCAATCTTCCTCTCTCTGCCCCCCCGGCCCAAGTGCTGGGATTAGAGGTGAGCTTGTGGCCACGCCTGACTTTTTAGTGTGCGCTGAGGTCTGAACTAAGGGCCTCATGCTTGTCTAAGTGTTGCCATCTGCTGAGCCATCTCTCAAGCCCCCCAAATCAGTTTTTACATCAACTTTGAATCAACATAGTATTAAAACTTTAAGATTCCTTTTTGACTTACAGAAAGTTTCAGAAATGGTGCAGAGTTCCCTTATATCCCTTCATCCAATATACTATATAAAGTATAATTATTAAAATCCATAAAATTAACTTTGATAAGGTCAATTAATGATACCATGTTCAAATTTCATCAGTTTTCCATTGATGCTTTCTGTTCTCGGTTCCAACCCAAGATTCTGTTAGATCACAAAGGATGCTCTTGTACAGGGGCATCAGCCACAGCTTACATTCCACCTACTACCTTAGCCAAACTGCTAAACTCTTAGAACATAACAGCCCCAAGGCAGGGTGAGACAACAGGGTTAACTTCTTCCCCCAGATTACCTGAAATCTGCCTCTAGGCATCTCTTTACTGAGCCCCTGGAAAGAACTGGCCTTGTTATTTCTCCTAGGTACCCAAGCAAAGTTTCTCTTTTTTTTCTAGTCTTTGTGATCCTTCCTTGTTTCTGTGACCTTCACACTTTGGAAGTGGTCAATCTGTAGAATATCCGTCCATTTGGATGTAATATTCATCATGATTTTTTGTTTGTTTTTGTTTGTTGTTTTTTTTTTGAGGTAAGTCTTCCTATAGCCCCGGCTAGCCTGGAACTTGCTTTGTAGACCAGGCTGGCCTCAATCTCACAAAGATCTGCCTGCTTCTGCCTCCCAAGCATTGATTTGAAAGACAAAGAGGACATTTTTGGTGAGAGTAACACACACTTAGGTTCATAATATCCCTATGTGTTCTGGGATGTAAACATTGACCACTAAGTTTACATGCTATCTCCACTGTCAAGTTACAATTTTTCCTTTGTAGTTAATAATTATCTTAGGGAAGATACTTTGGGACTATATAGTTATCCTGATTTTTCTCAAACTTTCACCTAGATGACTAAAGGCAATGTGAGAGTAAATGAGACGTAATACTACTGAGAAGACAAAACGATCATAAAAACTGTTATTCCTCAGGGCTGGAGAGATGGCCTAGCAGTTAAGACCGACGACCGCTCTTACAGAGGACCCGGGTTCGATCCCCAGCACCCACATGGTGGCCGAGAACTGTCTGAAACTCCAATTCAAGGAGAACTCCAGATCCAGGGGAATCCGAGACCCTCTTCTGACCTCCACGGCATTGCACGACACAGGTGCACAAACCTGCATGCAGACAGTACATTTGCATAACATACAGAAATAAATAAAATTTTTAAAAAAAACTTTTTCCTTTACTATTTTTTTTTTTTTTTTTTTTTTTTTTTTTTTCTTTTGGTCTTTTCAAGACAGGGTCTTCCTGTAGTCCCAGCTGTCCTGGAACTCACTCTGTAGACCAGGCTGGCCTTGAACTCACAAAGATCCGCCTGACTCTGCCCTCCCGAGTGCTAGGATTAAAGGCGTGCGCCACCACGCCCAGCTACTATTAAATGTAAGTGCAACTGTAGGTTTTATTTTGAGAATGGGAGAATGGGAAAAGCAAGGAGGACCTGTAATCCTGGGAGGGAGCTCTGCTGCCTTTCACTGGTAAAGCAGAATAAAGCAAAATCAGATCATTTTTGCAGTTATATCAAAATCTCCAGAAGAGAAAAACTAACTTTTTTTTTGTCTTTTTGAGACAGGGTCTCCCTGTAGCCCCAGCTGGCTCAGAACTCACTATATAGAACAGGCTGGCCTCCATCTCATAGAGCTCTACCTGCCTCTGCCTCTGCCTCCCAAATGCTGGGATTAAAGGCTTTTGCCACCAAGACCAGCAAAAACTAACATTTTAAATTTGATTTGGGGGAACCTATGGTCAAGCACTAAAGAGAAACAAGTAAAAGACAAAAAAATTCGATCTGTTGAGATACTGACTGAAACTGTACGTGAATTTTCTTCTTTTCCATTTTGATTACCAAAACTCCTCTAAATTTGTTTGAAATAATCCATTTAGTAATAGCTGTTTTTGTTTCTCTTCAGTCCTCAAATTATTCCAGCTAACAGTCTACATTTAATGGCGTACAACTCTCCACTGCACTCATGAGGAAATGTGCTCAGAAGTACAAAGTATCAGCCACAATCGTGTGATCCTCAGACCAGCAAAGGGAGACAGGGACAGAAGAGGCATTAGGATTGGCTACAGGTTCAAAGTCTATGTGCACAACCACTCACTGTTTGGGGCACTCTTCCTTACTGACAAATGATTGATTTTACTGTGTAAAATATATGATAAAATATGAACACGTTGAATTATCATTTGTGAGACACAATTTAACAAGGGGTTCATAGGACTTATTGAAATGCAAGACAAAATCAGCTAAGTGGGAGTGTATGCCTTTTTTTTTTTTTTTTTTTTTTTTTGGTCTTTTGGAGACAGGGTCTCCCTGTAGCCCCAACTGGCCTGGAACTCGCTCTGTAGACCAGGATGGCCTTGAACTCACAAAGATCCACCTGCCTCTGCCTCCCAAGTGCTAGGATTAAAGGCGTGTGCCACCACGCCCAGTCAGGAGTGTATGCCTTTTAACCCTAGCAGAAGCAAGATGATCTCTGTTGCATTTCAGATCAGCCAAGGCTACACACATTGAGCCCTTGTCTCAAAAACAGCCAAGTCCTTATTCTTTAACTTCCTAAAGGTTGTAGCTTTTACAGTTGGGCCTGATGTTCATGTAGCAAAGTGCTAAGCAGACAAGGCTTCTCTGAGAAAATTTTTCTTTGGGAAATTTAAGAAAGACTTCAAAGAAATATAGATTTCTTGAAATACAGTTTATAACAACTATAAGCTATATATAGTGGATTAGACAGTGCATGTTAATTAATGCCTTTAAACCCAGCACTCCCCAGGAAAAGGCAAGTGGTTCTCAGAGTCTGAGACCCTGTCTCAAACAAATAAGACAAAAAAAAACAAAAAACAATGTATCATTAAACCACTCTATTTCTCAAGTACTTAGCTAAATTCTGGCTACTTATTATAGGCTCCCAGGCTACCATCACTATGTTAGGAGGGAAAATAGATAAAACAGAGCTTAATGAGTCACCCCAGATCACAAGACAACCATGCAGCAAAACTGGTTATCAAGTAGTGGACTCCGCAACCAGAACAATCGTTACTTAAGAAAAGGGTCTCCAAGCTGGAGAGATGGCTTCGCAGTTAAGAGCTTTGGCAGAGGACCCGGGTTGGATTCCCAGCACCTACCTGGCAGCTAACAACTAGCTGAAACTTCAGTTCCAGGAGAATCCATTGCCCTCTTCTGACTCTGCAGGCATTGGACCATATGGGTGTTCTTACACATGCAGGCAATACACTCATAAACATGAAATATATATATATATAATATATATTATATATATAATATATATATATACACAACAAAGAAAGGGTCTCACAAAGTNATCCCGGTTTTATCAGGGGAGGCAATGTGCCCATCAGGGCAAGGCCAACTCTTCTCCTTTGCCAAGCTTTTCTTGCTCTCATATGTGAACCGTACCTGCATGAGATGCTTAAAAAAACTGCTGACTTCAGAAAGATTTTCTTTCCCAAATAGGACTTGAAAGAAGAAAGCCTCTTGCTATTTACTTCCAAGTGACATATGTCTCACAACAACAAACCATACTGTACTCGTTGAGGAACAAACATGAGGCCAACAAAAAAAAAAAAAGCAAACATAAGGACCCAGAGGAATAAGGACAATGAACCTGGCTCCTTGGTAATAATTGATCTTTGCTACACGAGCACTGGATATACCTAGACATTACTTGTTTGTTTGTGTGTTTTGCCTGTATATGTTAAGTGCACCCTCGGGTATGCAATTGCCCATTAACAGGCCAGCAAGAGAGTGTTGGATCCCATGGGACTGGAATTACTGATGGTTGTGATCCGCCATGTGGGTACTGGAGACCAAACCCAGTGTCTTCTGCAGGAACAGCCATGTGCTCTTAACTGTGGAGCCAACTCTCCAGCCCACATACTGGAATCTTAAATGGTCTCAAAAAGACCAAAAAAAGAAAAAGAAAAAAATCGTTCAGTGCCCCTTCTGAGAATAGCTTCTCCAAGTTGCCTAATTCCAAATCCGATTCCATGATATCCATGAACAAGAGAATGTCAGAATAGGGTGAACATCCAGCAGGACGTTCTTACTAAGACAAAAGCTTCCACTAGACTGTTCATAAATTACATTAAGTCAAGCTTATCATTTGTCATAAACTTCATAGTACAGCTATTTTCCCATTTCCAGGGGAGGACACTGTTAAATTCAGTCACCACCAGACAGGACAGTCTTTGGTTATATAGAGACAAGTAACTGTAAAACTGGCAGCATTTGCAACATTTTTGTGTAACCAATGGAAGTGTTATCAAACAGAATGTGACAGCAACCAGTTATCAATATTGTAACAGTCACACTAAATATAAACCAAACAGGGCCAATGAGGAATGGCTACCATATGAATAAACTCCATGCACTGCGCACACCGTCGCCGCACACACACACACACACATCAACATCTTCATAATCACTGATCAATGTATAAGAGGAGAAATTTAGAACAATGTCGTATATTAAAATTTATTAGAGTAATCTAAAATCCAGCTACAAAAATGCTTTCTCACAACATTACTGTTAGAAAAACAGTTGATGGGGCATAAAGCACGGGCCTCCCCTCCAGGATCATGTGTCAGTACTTAGGCCCTTCAGGAGGGGTAAGCTAGTTCTAAAACATTTATAGGAATTATAGATTAGTCTGATTCTAGATAAATAGTCTGGCTGGAATACTGACTACATTAATTCTGAAGAAATATGCATAGACCACAGAAGCAGACCCAACAATTTAAGAAGTTTACAAAGTGATAGTCTGGGTCAGATTAGAAATGAGGGCCTGGGGTTTACCTCAGTGGCAGAGCACTCACCTAACATGCCTCAGGCCCCAGCGTTCAATCCCCAGCACCTTAAGAAAAAAGAAAAGAAAAATAATTTGACAAAAGAATAATCCAAAAATGAGCGATTATTCCTTTTTCCCTGGCCTTTCTCAGCTCAAAATTCTGCAGCTCCATGATTTTGACTGTTTACAGAAGTTACTTCCTTTGGCCAAGGTTTTTGTTTAAGTTGTCTGTTTGGTCAAGATTAACTGCAATGCAGGATTAAAACCAGCTACTCTGGAGTCATGTATCCTTTTTCTAACTAGTGGAGGACCTAGAAGAAATGGATGGCAAGCTTTTTCAAAGGTCCACCTGGTAAGATTTTGAGGTGCCCACTCAAGCGGGAAAGACCAAGGCAGAACGACACTTCTATTAGCAGGATTATCAGGATAACATTCAGGGCAATAATCAGCTCTGTTAATCCGGTCTAAGAACACTTGGTAACATTCATTTTCAACAAGCTCAGTTTGGTATAACCAATGCCCTAGTTCTAAACTAGGGAACCACTGCTGCCCACAATCGGGACAATGTGAATTATCGGAGAACATCTGGGCTTAGAAAGACAACACAAAGAGCAAAGAATGTACCCAGAAAAGCAAAACAATGTTCAAAGAGAGGAAAGGCCAAAATAACCAATCCTGTTACAGGTTTCGTTTAGCAACTTCTCAGTACAACCAACATTACTTGAAGAGTGTTAAATCTGGCTCGCACCGCAGTGCAATTCTTCAAGATTTCGTTGTCTATTTTTCACTCAATTGCAACTCAGTCTCTCAACTCACGGACCAGTCCAGTCCAGACTAAAATTTTACCAGTCACTTACTAGCACCACAGATCTCTGAATAGCTCCTTCAGTTCCCAGCTTCTCAAGGAAAGACAAGGCTCTAGTCTAACTTGTTTATCTTTTCTTGTGCGTTATCAGCTGGTGATGATGTCACACAGAGGCACTTGGCTTACTCTGCTTTGCTGTTAATGTTATTATGCTTGGTGCAACAAGAGGAGCTGACGGGTCCAATGAGTCTTTTGTTGGCGCTGGCACTCTTGCTGTTGTAATACACGTACCCAAGTCTCACGGCCTTGGCACTTCACAGCAATGTAGTGGGCTCAGGGAAACTGGCAGAGTCCTCTTGATTGTGGAGCCAATGAAGTCCAGTCTTAGAAGGAACTTATCTGGAGAAGTAGATGATGTTGACTCGAGCGCCTGGGAATGCGTGGTATACCTGTAAATGATAAAACCTCAGACCACTCATATGGGGTTTGCAATTGCTCACATAATAGAAACACAACATTTTGGAATTATTTGGGTCAAAGTATATGACAACTGTCTCATGAGTTTCCCCATAACAATTTAAAACAGGTTCAAACCAATTTACCTACTTGGGAGTTATTCTTATGGACGTGATGAATTTGACTCATTTATGGACCTCACAAGGATAAGTCAATTTTTTTAGAACATTTCTTTTTTCTATTCCTTTTATTTAGAGAATAAAAAGTCTTTATATCATGTTTAACTTGTAAAATCTTGAAATCTCTAGTATATTTTTTCTGTGAAATGGGTGCTATATATGGTATTCCTATAACACGTGGGTAACCAGAAAACTATGACTGGCTTTCCAGCATTGGATCCAATTTTAACAAGGAAAAAATGTTACATTATTAGATAATATTCTCAGTAGCTAACCATAAAAAGTTAAGAATTCCTCTGAAAGTTGGAAAAGGAACCAATGGGGCAGACTCCACTGTCCATATTTATCTGTACAGGCTGATACTGTCAATTTGAGAAGACAAGTAAAGCACAATCCTGAGCAACAGACCCAAGTTACTCTTGGAGATGGCATACCAAACAAACAGTAATTTACAAATGCTATCATTCTTTCTATACTTCCTCATGACCCTGAACATAACACAAACAAGGTGGGGGAGTAGAACACGGATCGAGAATGCTAGGAAGTACCACTTTACCAAGTTACAATATGCACCCTCTTTTCTCCTGTTCTTTTTAAAAAGTTCTGAGATTCAGTCATGTGAGAACAGGAACACTGGGCCAGTGTAAGGCATAAAATTGTAAGGAGCTGGCCCCAAAGCAGGAGGAGCTACAGCCTTGGCTGTACTCAGCCAGAGCACGTCCCTTACAGACTCTCAGAATAGATGTTATTCTCAGATTTTACAAAGGCAAGTAGAAGGGCCAATGGTAAGAGGCAAGTGAGCCTCTGGCAACGCTATAAAAATGAGGCTGTACTTTGATGGGAGCCCCGAAGAAGGTTAAAGAGTCAACATGGGCTTTCTATGAGGTCAGATAACTGTGTGGGCAAGGGCTACCAATTCATGCTCCCTCAGTCATGATTCACGGACCTACTTGGCCACAGTATGGGAGCATAATAGATGTCACTACAACACATCTGTTCGCCAGACCCCCAAAATAAAAATTTCAATTTCTAGGTAAAATCTTAGGTATCCAATTTTGCTGTAGGTAATGAATAAAAACCCACAGTCTTTGAGTTCATGAAACACAAAATAATAAAATTATATAACTAACTCTGACATTTAAAAGAGAACTTTGGATTTTCAGAGTGAACTTGGGAAATACAGTTAAAAAGCACAGAAAGACGATACTTCAGATCCAGCAATGGCAAAAAACAAGCAACAAATATATCAATGAAACTCCATATACTCTAGGTTAAACCCCCTGTCCTTGCCTAAGAACCTGGAAACTGAAAGGTCCTCGGGCTCAGATAACTCTACCCTTCCCCCAGCCCTCAGCCTTCTAACTTCAATGTCAAAGAAGCACTAGAGCTCCAGGGATTCCCAAATTAAGAGACCATCACTTCTAAACAAGCCGGCCATGCCCCTCCCCTCAAACTATTACAGGAAGAGTCAAAGGGGACTCCAAAGCTCCAAGTTTTCAAATCACCATCCATCACCAGCCTCACGTCGTTCTTTACCATTACTACTGCAGATTAAGTAGGAATGAAGAGGGAGCCCAGAAATGTGCCTGAGAAGACTCTGCCCCCAACAATAACAACTTCACTACCATTATTTGCTTGCAAATATCAGTACTCATCCCATCTGTTTATGTCATTCACAAAAAAATCTCAGCCCGTCACCCATTAATCCTCCAATCCTTTAGACTCTAAGTCTGCCATTAAAAGGTGTAAGGGCAGAAGAAACAAAAAAAGAGAAACCCACGCCCTACTTGTTTTGCCCACCAAAACTCTATACCATCTCTGCATATTTTGTTTGTTTTTGCCCTAAAGCCATAAACTGCCCTGAGAAACAGTGGCTTTTGTATCATTTTCATTTCCTGTAACCAAGCCCCAATACACATTTCTCTTCAATTTTTTTTTTTACTTATATTCAGTGTGCGTGTGTATTACATGCATGTTGGCGGGGGGGGAGGGCAAAAGGTACAACACAACAAATGGAGACTAAATAATTTTCTGCCTTCTCCTATGTGGATCCGGGATCAAACTCAGGGCGTCTGTCAAGCATGGTGGCAAGTAACTCATCATATTGACCAGGCTAGCCAAGAAGTCACAGACATCTGCCTGCCTCTGCCTCCCATGAGTGCTGGACTAAAGGCAAGGGCCACCAGACACCACTATAATACATACTTCTTAAATAGTGAAAATAAAAGACAGCTTGAATTCTTACACTCTAATAAGAATATAAATTAATATGATCACTTCAGCAACTAATTTGTCGGCACCCAATAAAGCTAAAGATCTGTGCTTCCTGTAACTCAGCACACTCTGAGGCATGTACTCTTTGGAAACATCCACTTAGAGCCAGGTGTGGTGGTGCACGCCTTTAATCCTAGCACTTTGGGAGGCAGAGGGCGGTGGATTTTGTGAGTTAGGCCAGCCTGGTCTACAGAGTGAGGTTTCTCCAGGACAGCTTCGGGGCTTACAGGAGACCTTTTGTCTCGAAGACAAAAAAAAAACAAAAAGAACATCCATTCTGCACATGAGGGGACTCCATTGCCCTCTTCTGCAGGTCCAGCACTGCAAGTACAAAGGCACTTACATACCGACATTACAATCACGCCTACTACATACAAAGCCCAAAAAATTTTTTTAATGCTGAGCTTACAAAAGTGACAAAGGCTTGGGATGGGCAGAGGCAGGTGGATCGCTGTCAGTTCAAGGCCAGCCTGTTTTTTTTTTTTTTTTTTTTTTTCATTCTTTTTTTAAGTTTTATTCTCTTTATTTTATGTGTACGAGTTGTATTGCCTGCATGTATCGAAATGCACCTGTTGAAACAGGAAAGGAGGTCAGAAGAGGTTTGTTGGATCCCCTGAAACTAGTTATGGATGGTTGTTAGCCAATGTGGGTGCTGGGATTTGATCCTGGGGTCCCTGCAAGACAGCAGTGCATTCTTAACCACTAATGCAACTTGCCCGCCCATATTCACATTCTTACATAAACTTTCTTACATAATTTTGAAAGCATATAAAATTAATATTGCCTAAGAATAAACATGCAATAAAGCTAAAAAGGAAAGCTAAGCCAACAGGATAATTATCACCTTTGACAGGATGAGGGAAGGGTTGGATGCTTTGGGCGGAACGTGTAAAACATCTAAGATGATCTCTTTCTTCCTCTCTCCCACACTGTGGAACTGAATTTACACAGCAAAGAAGCACTCTACCACTGAACACCCCTCCTCCATTCTTTTAACTGGGTAGAGAAACAAGACTCTTCACTGTATCACAAATCTTAATGGCTTATATCACCTCTGTTTATTACTTTACACTTAAAATAGCATACATAGCATTAAGACAGAGAAAAAGATTGTTTGGTAAAAACAAACTTTCACACCGAGGCCTAGAGGAGCAGTAGCCACTTCCCTGGCTGGAAACAGAGTGCTGTCAAATATTGGGATACAGAATTGAAGTTTATTCTCAGTAACAGAGGGCAGAGGCACAAATTTCAGGCCAGCCTAGACCCTGACTCAAAAAACACAAAAGAGGCCTACAGAGGGTATATACCTTTTTCTCATAAAACTCTAAGTACCATCTCTTCACAGAAATTAGGTGAAGAGGCATGCTTGAATGAAAAATTAATCTTGGCATATTCTGTTAAGTAATAGTGTGTTTGCTCTACAGTGCTTTGCACATATAAGAATCTTCCTCCAGAGCAAGATGTATCCTAGAGAAACTCACTTGGCAGGTTTCAATCATACACAGTAACACTGTCATTGGGTAACAATGGCTAACATGTTCAGGGTGCTACTTTCTATTCTACAACATTTTAATAAATTATTAACTATGTTCACAATAATCCACTGAGGGATTATCCCCATTTCATAATTATGAAACAGCTAAGAACTTGCCCAACATCATACAAGTAATTGTAGGAAAACCAGATTTAAATCCAGGCAAACCGGTTCTAGAGAATGTACTCTTAACCACAGTAACAAAGGTAAGAAAGTACTTTCACGAGCTTTTTACATAGGATAGAATATGTGTGGTATGTATTGGGGAACAGTGAATCAACAAAAAAATGACCTTCACAATTTTCTAAATGACAGAATAGATTTCAAGGAGTCCTGAATCCTCTGAAATCATCATATAAAAACTTATATAGGGCTGGCAGAGATGGCCTAGTGGTTAGGACTCGCTGACTGGGAGTCATTGGCAGAAGGACCTGGGTTCGTGCGTCTCCAGCCACCCACGATGAGGAGAAACTTGCTTATAAAACTCAGATAATACATACAGGGGAATCCAACACCCTCTTCTGACCTTCCACGGCATTGCACAAACATGGGTGCACAAACCTAATGGATGCAGACAGTAATTCATACACATACAAGAATGAAAATAAATTCGGGGTTGAGAGAGAGCCTAAATGAGTTAACAGATGCACTAAAACTGTAGACGTCTTGTCAAGGAGACGGGTTCGATCCCCAGCACCCACATGGCGCTAAGAACTGGTCTGTTAACTCCAAAGTCCAGGAGAAATCCAGTTCCAGGGGCAATCTGAGACCCTCTTCTGACCTCCGCGGCATTGCACGACACGGTGCACAGACCTGCCACTGCAAACAATACATTTCTACACCTACAAACATAAATTATAAAAAAAAAATAAAACAAAAAATAAAAAAAAAAAAAGAATAAATAAAATTGGGCTGAGAGATCTTGGCTTGTTAGCGGTTAAGCAGCGCCGACTGCTCTTGCAGAGGACCGGTTCAATCCTCAGCACCCCACATGGCGGCTGAGAACCATCTGAAACTCCAATTCCAGGAGACTCCAGTTCCCAGGGGAATCTGACGCCCTTTCAACCTCCGCGGACACTGTACAACACAGGAGGCACAAATCCCATACTATGCAGAATGTACATTCGCATACCATAAATAAATAAAATAAAATAAAAAAATAAAAAAAATTTTAAAATAAGTAAAAGTGATTAAATAATAAAGCGAGAGATGGCCCATCGGTAAGAATAAGTGACTGCTCATGTGAGAGTGAGCCCCATGGTGGTTGTATTCCCGAAGCACCGCACCATGCGTTGAGAAACCATCTTTAACTCCAGTTTCAGGAGAATCCGACACCTCTTCTGACCTCCGCGGCACTGCATGACACTGGGTGCACCAACCTACATCAAACAGGTAACATTCATCACATAAAAAATAAAGTTTAAAAAAAGACACATTTGGCAGCTACATACTGAGCTCTATGAACAGAATTTCAACTATCATACTGTCACAAAAGGCACATTTAAAATAAATAAATCAAATAAAAATAAACTTATTATAGCAGGCACTGGTGGCCACACCCTTAATCCAGCCATAGGAGGCCAAGGCAGGCGGCGTCCCTGTGAAGGTTCAAGGCCAGCTGTTTACATAGCCAATTCTTAGGCCAGCTGGGGCTGCATAGGGAGACCCGCGTCTCAAGAGGAAAACACAAAACAAAACAATAACAAAAACCTTATACTACACGCATTTTTAGTCTAGAAAGATGGAGCTATACTTTGTGGAATTGCAAAGCAATCTAAAGTGATTATAAGGGGCATTAGGAGCCCCTGATTCACCTTACCACCAACCTGTATCCACACCTCTCCCTTTCCCATTCGTAGTAATGTTATTTTTCATTTTTACTAATCAGCATGTGGCTCTACCAGTAAAGGATTTCCATTATGGTTAGTGTGTGCACATGCCTATAATTCTAACCCTTGGAGGCAGAGACAGAACTGCCAAAGTTCTAGGGCCAACAGGGCTAAACAGTGACACTTTCCTCCCTTCCTCAATAAAACAAACAAAAAGTATAGTTTTATTTAATCCACTGAAACACACATCAATTAACCATCAATACAGTTTTACAAGTATTAATTACCTTATCTAACTATTCCGATTCATTTCATTCTTTGACATTCTCTTAGAAATTCAGTCGGAATTTTTTTTTTTTTCAGATATATTCTAAAGCTGGGCATGGTGGTACATGCTTTAAATCCCAACATCAGGAGCAGAGGGCAGGGAGGTCTCTTGAGTTTAAGGCAGCGTGGTCTACAGAGTTGGTTCCAGTGCCAGTGGGACTAAAGGGAGACCTGTAAAAAAAGACAAAAAAAAAAACAAAATCTATTATTTTTATATTATGTGATTATGATGCTTTACCTCATCATGTGTAGTACACCAGTGTGCAAATCAATGCCTAGTGGAAAAGAAGAGGCATCGGAATCCCTTGGAACTAGAGTTACTGACGCGCAATTAGGGCCATGTGGATGCTTGTGAATCCAACACCTGGGTCTGTGCAAGAGCAAGCCAGTGATCTTAAACACTGAGGACCATTTCTCCAGCCTCAATCTGCTTCTTTCAAATTTTATTTATTTTTTATATGTATGAATGTCAATGTCTGTGTGTAGGTTTGTGTACTCATGTATGCAAACTGCTGCGAGGTCAGAAGAGGCGTCAGAGTCCCCCGGACGGGAGTTAAAGAGGTCTTCAGCCACCATGTGGGTGCTAGGGGATTGAACCCGGTTCCTCTGCAGGAGCAGTTGGGCTCTTAACGCTAGGTCCTCTTCCAGCAAATCTGCTTTTTTAAAGACACTGTCAAGTTGCCGCAGGCTGCCCAACTCGTATGACTTTAACTTCTGATCTACTTTCCAGCCTCAGTGTGTTGGTGATTACAATGTGTGCCACCACCCAGTTTTTATGTGGTGCTGGGCCACACACTAGATGAGCATTCTACCAACTAAGTAACATCTAACTCCAAATCTGCCTTTAGTAGACAAAAACTCCCTCATACTTTTTAATGGTAGGATACTAATAGTTTCGGACTAAGAATTTGAGGACTTTTCTAAACATCATGTCCCTTAGACTTCACCTCAACCAAACTCTTCATATAATGTATATATAAAAAACAAAAGTAAACATGTATTTAGAAATAAATGCTTTGATTCTCTGGAATTTCTCTTTTAAATTACTTTCTTCATGGCTATTCTTAAGATTAGTTTAAGAGCGATCACAAATGTCTTTTAAAATTTTTCATGTGGAAGTTTCCTTAACAAAGTAAAATGATCACAGCTTCCTATAACTAGTTCTGAATTTAGATAGGACATAAAGAACTTACTAAAAAAAGTCACTCTTCAGCTGGCTGTGCGTGGCACGCACTTGGGAGGCAGATCTACTCTGCGTTCAGGCAGCCTGGTTACACAGTGCATTTAGGCCAGACTGGTGCTATAAGGGACACCGTGTTAAAAAGAAAAATTAATGTACTAAGATATTTTTTAATTAATAGATAAGGGGGCTGGACAGGATGCTCAGTGGTTAGGACGCACTGGTGGTATTCTAAGAACCCAGGTTAGATTCCAAGCACCAACATGGCAGACTAAAAACCTACCAGTGCTCTTAACAGTTGTAGGGAAGTCCAATGTCATCTTCTGACCTCCTCGGCATTTGCACAGGGGTTTTGCCTGTTACATATATGAGGCAATATACTCATGTAAATAAAATAAAAAACATATAAAGAAAAAGTACTCCTGAGAAACGTCGTTTCATCTCTTCAGTTAAAAGGAGCTACTTTTAACATCAAGAGTGTGAGATCACTAAGACATGTGGATAGCAATCTGCAGGATCACTGAGGGCACACTCTCCTCTGTTCAAGACAGAAAAGCCAATCATTTCTATGTTAGAAAACAGCTGCAGAATGTTCTCTCCCACTCAAGGAACTAACAAAACAGGTGCATGCTGGCATGTGCATTGCCAGCATACTTATGGGAGGGAGGGTGAGAGAAGCACCTTAAAGAACTAGTTTATAGACCTGTACTAGTACAGTTTTATCTCCTCCGCCCTAGCTGATCTAAAGTTCATAGTTCAAATTCTATCTACAGTTTCATTTTAAAACACACAGCCTTGCTGAAGAGGATGGCTCAGCGGTTACCAGAGCGCCAACTGCTCTTGCAGAGGACCCGTGTTCGATCCCCAGCACCGCACATGTGCAAGCTGAGACCGTCTTGAACTCCAGTTTCCAGGAGAAACTTCGACAATGTTATAGCATGAGGTGGCGATATCGCGACACGGAAGGAACTCTTCGTATGACCTCTGCAGGCATTTTGCAAAACACAGGTGCACAAACCATAATGCATCACTAAAAAAACATATAAAATCTAAAGAAAAAAACCAATAAAAATAATAAAATAGTCAAATATAAATGTAAATAAAAACAAAAAAAAAAAAACCAAGCCAAGGTCTAGGCACCTATCTAGGATCGGCATTAGCGCAGACGTGCGGAACAAGATCTCTGAATTCAAGGCCAGCCTGGTCCTTCATTAGCTAGTTCAGGGCAGCTGGGGCACGACAAAGGAGGCAACCCTAATCTAAAAGGATGAACCCGGCCCAAAAGTAACAAAACCTACAGCCAAACCTTTATGGCTAATGTGCAGCTTTTCAGCTGGTGCCAAGCTTGGGTATTTTTACACACCTCTACTGGGTAGTTCCATTTGTGTCTAATTTCTAAATACTGCCTACTTCTCTCCACTGAACCTATTGCGATAGCCTAGGTACTACCACCTTCACAACTTCCCCTGGTTTCTCAGCAATTTTTACTAAGTGGTAAGCTTATTTCAGGAATTTCAAGGCAGATTTAAAAAGTTAAGATATTACACATATTTTCTGAGTGCAAGTTCTTTTCTATTCCCTTCTTCTTCGTATCCTCTCTCAAATCCCTTGAGTCTTATCTCTGGTTTAGGCTAATCATAGAGGAACAGCAATACATAAATGATCTAAGAGTTTGCCAGGACTTATTTTGAATGGCATAACTGACTCAACTTTTATTTTAATGACAGGATCTCACAATGTAGCTCAAGCTGCCTCAATCTGGTCATCCTCCTGCCTCATCCTCATGAGTGCTAAAATTACATGGTGGGCTACCACCCTGGGCTATGACCCCAAATTCTGTCTCAAGTTTCTGTCATTTTTTTTTTCCTGGCCAGTTTTGCTATGCAACCCAAGCTGGCCTTCAATCTCACAATCCTCTTGACTCTACCTTCCTGCCTAGGCTTCTGACTACTAGGATTACTACAGGTATTCCTCATTTTTTTTTTATTTTATTTATTTTTTTATGTGTATGAATGCATTGTCTGTATGTTGGTCTGTGCACCCATGTCATGCCATGCCGTGGAGGGTCAGAAGAAGGGTCTGATTCCCCGGAACACTGGAAGTCAAAAGACGGCCGGCTCAGCCGCCATGGGGTGCGGGGAGCGACACCCGGGGTCCTGCAAGAGCAGCGCACCAACGATAGCCAGTCGTCCAGCCCATCCTCAGATTCTCTACCAGGCTGATAAAAACATTGTTTAAAACGCTGTGTGGGTAGTTGGCAGATAGGATCGTCAGGGGGGGGTTGTTCTTTCTTGGGTTGGTTTAGTCTTTGACAGGGTCCTGTCACGAACTGGAGCTAGGCACTGAGCAGCAACGTCCTCTCTTGCCCCCCCCGGCCCCAAGTGCTGGGATAGAGGTGAGGGCGGGCCCGCCTGAACGGTTAGTCGGTGCGCTGAGGTTCCTGAACGAGGTGAGGGTCTGCTGTCCTAAGTTGGCATCTGCGAGCCATCCCAAGCCCAACCCAATAGCAGGGACTAGAACGTGATAGAAACTTTTTTTAGGAGAAAATTTAGAAATTAGGTTCCGCAATTTGACTTACAGAACGAAGAATGGGTGCAGAGTTCCCTGATGAGCCTTCTCCATATATACTATATAAAGTATAATTATTAAAATCCATAAATTAACTTTGATAAGGTCAATTAATGATACCATGTTCAAATTTCATCAGTTTTCCATTGATGCTTCTGTTCTCGGTTCCAACCCAAGATTCTGTTAGATCACAAAGGATGCTCTTGTACAGGGGCATCAGCCACAGCTTACATTCCACCTACTACCTTAGCCAAACTGCTAAACTCTTAGAACATAACAGCCCCAGGCAGGGTGAGACAACAGGGTTAACTTCTTCCCCAGATTACCTGAAATCTGCCTCTAGGCATCTCTTTACTGAGCCCCTGGAAAGAACTGGCCTTGTTATTTCTCCTAGGTACCCAAGCAAAGTTTCTCTTTTTTTTCTAGTCTTTGTGATCCTTCCTTGTTTCTGTGACCTTCACACTTTGGAAGTGGTCAATCTGTAGAATATCCGTCCATTTGGATGTATGTAATATTCATCATGATTTTTGTGTTGTTTTGTTTGTTGTTTTTTTTTGAGGTAGGGTAAGTCTTCCTATAGCCCCGGCTAGCCTTGGAACTTGCTTTGTAGACCAGGCTGGCCTCAACTCACAAAGATTGCTCTGCTTCTGCCTCCCAAGCCATTGATTTGAAAGAACAGAGGACATTTTGGTAGAGTAACACACACTTAGGTTCATAATATCCCTATGTGTTCTGGGATGTAAACATTGACCACTAAGTTTACATGCTATCTCCACTGTCAAGTTACAATTTTTCCTTTGTAGTTAATAATTATCTTAGGGAAGATACTTTGGGACTATTAGTTATCCTGATTTTTCTCAAACTTTCACCTAGATGACTAAAGGCAATGTGAGAGTAAATGAGACGTAATACTACTGAGAAGACAAAACGATCATAAAACTGTTATTCCTCAGGCTGGAGAATGGCCATAGCAGTTAGACCGACGACCGACTCTCTACAGAGGACCCGGGTTCGATCCCCAGCACCCACATGGTGGCCGCAGAACTGTCTGAAACCCAATTCAAGGAGAACTCCAGTCCAGGGGAATCCGAGACCCTCTTCTGACCTCCCAGGCATTGCACGACACGGTTCACAAACCTGCATGCAGACAGTACATTGATACACATACAGAAATAAATAAAATTTTAAAAAAAAACTTTTTCCTTTTATCTTTTTTTTTTTTTTTTTTTTTTTTTTGGTCTTTTTCAAGACGGGGTCTTCTGTGTCAGCTGTCCTGGACACTCTGCTAGACCAGGCTGGCCTTGAACTCACAAAGATCCGCCCTGACTCCTGCCCCTCCCGAGTGCTTAGGATTAAAGGCGTGCGCCACCACGCCCACTACTATTAAATGTAAGTGCAACTGTAGGTTTTATTTTGAGAATGGGAGAATGGGAAAAGCAAGGAGGACCTGTAATCCTGGGAGGGAGCTCTGCTGCCTTTCACTGGTAAAGCAGAATAAAGCAAAATCAGATCATTTTTGCAGTTATATCAAAATCTCCAGAAGAGAAAAACTAACTTTTTTTTTGTCTTTTTGAGACAGGTCTCCCTGTGCCCCAGCTGGCTCAGAAACTCACTATATAGAACACAGGCTGGCTCCACTATCATAGAGCTCTAACCCTGCCTCTGCCTCTGCATCCCAAATGCTGGGATTAAAGGCTTTTGCCACCAAGACCAGCAAACTAACATTTAAATTTGATTTGGGGGAACCTATGCTCAAGCACTAAAGAGAAACAAGTAAAAAAGCAAAAAAATTCGATCTGTTGAGATACTTGACTGAAACTGTACGTGAATTTTCTTCTTTTCCATTTTGATTACCAAAACTCCTCTAAATTTGTTTGAAATAATCCATTTAGTAATAGCTGTTTTTGTTTCTCTTCAGTCCTCAAATTATTCCAGCTAAAGTCTACATTTAATGGCGTACAACTCTCCACTGCACTCATGAGGAAATGTGCTCAGAAGTACAAAGTATCAGCCACAATCGTGTGATCCTCAGACCAGCAAAGGGAGACAGTGACAGAAGAGGCATTAGGATTGGCTACAGGTTCAAAGTCTATGTGCACAACCACTCACTGTTTGGGGCACTCTTCCTTACTGACAAATGATTGATTTTACTGTGTAAAAATATGATAAAATATGAACACGTTGAATTATCATTTGTGAGACACAATTTAACAAGGGGTTCATAGGACTTATTGAAATGCAAGACAAAATCAGCTAAGTGGGAGTGTATGCTTTTTTTTTTTTTTTTTTTTTTTTGGTCTTTTGGAGACAGGGTCTCCCTGTAGCCCCAAAGGCCTGGAACTCGCTCTGTAGACCATGGATGCCTTGAACTCACAAAGATCACCTGCCTCTGCCTCCCAAGTGCTAGGATAAAGGCGTGTGCCACCACGCCCAGTCAGGAGGTATGCCTTTTAACCCTGCAGAAGCAAGAGATCTCTGTTGCATTTTCAGATCAGCCAAGGCTACACACATTGAGCCCTGTCTCAAAAACAGCCAAGTCTTATTCTTTAACTTCCTAAAGGTTGTAGCTTTTACAGTTGGGCCTGATGTTCATGTAGCAAAGTGCTAAGCAGACAAGGCTTCTCTGAGAAAATTTTTCTTTGGGAAATTTAAGAAAGACTTCAAAGAAATATAGATTTCTTGAAATACAGTTTATAACAACTATAAGCTATATATAGTGGATTAGACAGTGCATGTTAATTAATGCCTTTAAACCCAGCATCCCCAGGAAAAGGCAATGGTTCTAGAGTCTGAGACCCTGTCTTCAAACAAAAAGACAAAAAAAACAAAAAACAATGTATCATTTAAACCACTTCTATTTCTCAAGTACTTAGCTAAATTCTGGCTACTTATTATAGGCTCCCAGGCTACCATCACTATGTTAGGAGGGAAAATAGATAAAACAGAGCTTAATGAGTCACCCCAGATCACAAGACAACCATGCAGCAAAACTGGTTATCAAGTAGTGGACTCCGCAACCAGAACAATCGTTACTTAAGAAAAGGTCTCCAAGCTGGAGATGGGTTCGCAGTTAAGCTTTGGCAGAGGACCGGGTTGGTTCCCAGCACCTACCTGGCAGCTAACAACTAGCTGAAACTCAGTTCCAGGAAATCCATTGCCCTCTTCTGACTCGCAGGCATTGGACCATATGGGTGTTCTTAAACATGCAGGCAATACACTCATAACATAATATATATTATATATATATATATATATATATATATATATATATATATACAAAAAGAAAGGGTCTCCAAAAGTTTTCATGGCAAACATCAGGTTTTCAAACTATTCTAATCCAAAGACCTCCTAGAACCTTTTAGTTTCCCTACTAAGAAGTTCTTTTTTTTTTTTTTTTAATTTTTTTTTTTCTTATTTATTTTTGTAGTGTATGAATGTATTGTCTGCATTGCAGGTCTGTGCACCGTGTTCGTGCAATGCCGCGGCGTCAGAAGAGGGTCTTTGATTCCCCGGACTGGAGTTCTCCTGGAATTGAGTTACATACGGTTCTTAGCCGCCATCATGTGGGTGCTGGGATAAAAAACCTGGAACTTTTTGCAAAAACACCCAGTGCTCTTAACCGCTAGCTATCTCTCCAGCCTAAGAAGTTCTTTAGCTCCCTTTCTTTCTGTCTTGAGACAGGGTCTCTCCCTAGCTCCAGCTGCGTCCTGGAAACCACTATATAGACCAGGCTTTACTTGAACTCATACAGATCCTCCTGCCCTCTGGCTCAAAAGTGCTGGGATTAAAGGTTGTGGCCCACCACACCCAGCCGCAGCTTTACTTTTTTTTTTTTTTTTTTTGTTTTTTTTTGAGAGAGGGTCTCCCTATAGCTTCACTCTGTAGACCAAGCTGGCCTTGAACTCACAAAGATCCACCTGCCTCTGCCTCCCCAGCGCTAGGATTAAAGGCATGCGCCACCACCCCCAGCAGCAGCTTTACTTCTTAAAATAAGATAAATTCAAGACCAGGAAAGGAGCTTTCAAATGCATGCAAATTAAAATACTTTAAAACTTAAAGGCAGAGAAACAAAATCAGTATGTTTAATCAGGAAAGTCAACTCATCCTTGGATCTAATTAAGCATGTAGAAAGTCTGACATAAGAGTGAGTACTAAAGATTTTGTTGAAAACAAAAAAAAGGAATTAACTTTGGGGGTATGAAATACAACTGAGAGCATAGGTATGCAAAATAATTATGGCTCTTATTAAAAACTCCATAGTTTGGCCTTTTTAGCACCATTAATAACTGAAAAAATTAAATGTACTATCTTTTAAGGAATAAAATGGTGAATGATGCGATCATATTAGGAGATAAGAAATTGCCACCTACTGAAAAAATTTCCGTTTCCGTTTCGAAACTTAAAGGAATTCTGTTTCTTCTCTAAATTCATACCAAAAATTTACTCTCGCCTTAATCTGCTTTGTATTTAAAAGAGTTCATTTTGGTTTTTTTTTAAAAACTTCATTCCCCACCCTCCAAAAAACAGACAGATACATCCCAACCTACCTCGTTTTCTGTTTGTGCCGTAGGGAGTTGGAGATGGGGGTGGGGAGGGATCCTTTTCCAAAGACCTTTTGGAAAGGAGAAATAGTTCAGACACTAAGACATAGAAAAGTTGTATATTCGTTTTTGCTTACTTACAGATTCCAGCTGACTTTTAAATTGTGGTACTGTCAGGATGAAGGAAGACTCTCGGGTGTTCCTCCGGCTCCACAGGACGGATCCGCACCCTCAAACGCCACGGCAGAAAGTCTCCTGCCCCGCCCACGTGACGTGACCTCCGTAGGGAGGTGCCCGGGGAATGCTGGGATGGGTAGTCCCCTTGCCCCGCCTCCTCCTCATTTCTCCGCCCAGTGGGCGTCCCTGAACCCCAGAGCTGGCCCCTAGGGCCAGCAGTGGGGGCCAGCAGTGGAAGCCCAGCTCGCTCAGTTTAAATGGGTGAGCACACAGGACTGGTAAACGCTCTGACAGGGCTTCTGACTACCCTGCCCCTTAAAATAACCTAAAATTCACAGCCTAGAAAAACCCAACGAGACAAGCGCAGTAAAAGACAGTAGCAACAACTGTGCTCTTATATTGTGAATCCCTTAAATTAAAAAATAAATAAATAAACAAACAACAAAAAAAAGAGACAGTACCTCAGGGAATGTAAATGGCAAGCACCAGACATGACTTTGAACCCAGCCTCTGTCCTAACTAGAAGCAATCCTCAAACGTATTGCTTAATCAAAACCTTGGTTTGCTCATTTGTCAATGGGGACAAGGTTACATACTCCAAAGTTGTGAGCACATAAGTAGCATGTCTGCTAAATAGCAGCAGACCCTGAATCAAGAATAGCTATTATTCTGACCCACTAATTAAAATTTACAACCGGGGCTGGAGAGATGGCTCAGGGGTTAAGAGCTCGGACTGCTCTTGCAGAGGACCGGGTTCGATCCCCAGCACCCAGATGGCGGCTGAGAACCATCTTTAACTCCAGTTCCAGGGGATCCGACGCCCTCTTCTGACCTCCGCTGCATTGCACAACATGGGTGCACCAACCTACATGCAGACAGTACACTCATACACATAAAAAATAATAAATTTAAAATTTTCAACCATATGGGGGCATGATGGTGCACGCCTCTAATCCTAGCACTCAGAAGGCAGAGGCATGTAGATCTTTGTTAGTTTCAGGGCAGCAAGTTCCAGGCCAGCTGGGGCTTTGGGGAGACCTTGTCTCAAAACAAAACAAAATAACGAATATCCCAAAACCAATTACATAAAATTTGCAACCATGAAAACTGAGAAATAACAAGCAATTTTCCAAAGAACATAGGGTTAGGTGCAAAGTCATCTAAGTCTAAAATCCCTGTTTCTGGCCTATACTAATTCAAGACAACGCAGGACAAAATCTTTCCACCTCATTATCTTCCATAACACTTCTTACCAATACGCTTTTATTTTTTGTGTTATTCCTGATGAAAATAATCTCCAAGGCAGGAAAGGTTATATTTTGGTCTCTTCTGTTCACTGTTGCAGCCCCACCACCTAGAACAGGATCTGCCAGTAAAAGTCCAAACATTTAGCCCAGAGAGGTGTTGCATGCCTTCAATCTCAACACTCAGGAGGCAGAGGCAGGGAGATCTCTGTGACTTCTAGGCCAGCCTGGTCTACATAGTGAGTTCCAGGCCTGCTGGAGCTACAAGAGATCCTGTCTCAAAAAGACCAGGGGGTGGGGGGAGCCCAAACATTTTTTTAATGTGTAGGAGTGTTCTGTCTGCATGTAGGTAAGTGTGCCCATGTTGTGCAATGCTGCGGAGGTCAGAAGAGGGTGTTGGATTCCTCCGGAACTGGAGTTAAAGAGGGTTCTTAGCTACCATATGGGTGCTGGGTATGGAACTCAGGCCCTCTGCAAGAGTAGTCAATGTTCTTAACCGCTGAGTCATCTCTCCAGCCCCCCCCCCAACATTAACATACAAACTTGGTTGTCTTCATATCAATCATCCTCTTTGGGCACAGGATTTTAGATGTCATTTAATAACTGACTGCAATTTCTTTTTATTTTTCCTTTTTAAAGACAAGGTCTCCCTGTAGCCCCAGCTGACCTCAGATTCACTATGTAGACCAGGCTGGCCTTGAAGTCACAGAGGTCTGCTTGCCTTGCCTCTGCCTCCTGAGTGCTGTTGATTAAAGGCGTGAGCCACCACACCTGGCTTTGACTGCAATTTCTTTTTTTTCTTTTTTTTTTATTATTAATTTTATTTCTGTATGTGTATGAATGTACTGTCTGCATGCAAGTCTGTGCACCTGTGTCGTGCAACGCCGCGGAGTCCAGAAGAGGGTCTCGGATTCCCCTGGAACTGTAGTTCTCCTGGAATTGGAGCTTCAGACGGTTCTCAGCAATTCAACAGTAAGTTGAGTTTTTCAGATCAGTGTAACATTTCCAGGTATACCTTTTCTTTTGTTGTACTGGGGACTGAGCTCACAGATATCACACATGCTAAGCAAGGGCTCTACCTTAACTCAGGTACTTCCTCTGCCCTTTTTATTTTGAAGCTGGATCCAAGTTGCCCAGGCTCACTTGAAATACCATGGCCCTGGGGCTGGAGAGATGGCTCAGCAGTTAAGAGCACCGACTGCTCTTGCAGAGGACCCAGGTTCAATTCCCAACACCCACATGGCGGCTGAGAACCATCTTTAACTCCAGTTCCAGGGGAATCCGATGCCCTCTTCTGACCTCCGTGGCATGACACGGGTGCACCAACCTACATGCAGACAGTACACTCATACACATAAAAATAAAATTTTCTTAATTAAAAAAAATTTTTTTAAAGAAATACTGTGGCCCAAACTAACTTTGATCCTCCTACCTCGGCTGGGTGGGACTATGGGCCTGTTCCACCCTGTGTTCACCAGGCCACACTCCAACTACATTTTTCTTTCATAGTTTTTACAGCCCCAACATTTCATCTTTCATTAGTAAAATAATTTTATTTCCCTATCCAATTAGAAATTGTGCACAGTGAACCAATGAACTAATTTTCTGCAGAACTCCTATACGGATTTTTCTTTTTTTTTTTAATAAGACAGGGTCTCTTACTACGCAGTCCCAGCTGGGCTGGTACTTGAAGTGTAGACCAGGGTGGCCTGGCACTCATATTCACTTTCTTCTGCCTCCCCAGTGTTGAGATTAAAGATATGCAACACTATGCCCGACTTATACAGAATTATTTTAAAATAAGCTTCCCCAGGCATGGTGGCACACACTTTATTTTTAAAATTTATTTATTTCTATTTTTATGAGTTTGAATGTCATGCCTGCATGTGCCTGTGGAGGTCAGAAGGGGTTGGAGTCCATAGAACTGCAGTCATGGAGTTAGCCACCATGTCAGTGCTGGGATTTAACTTGGGTCTTCTGCAAGAACAGCCAGTGCTTTTAACCACTGAACCATCTCTCCAGCATGCCTGGCACACACAGCACTTGGAAGTTGTGGCAGGGAGATAGGGAGTTCGAAGCCAATCTCAGCACAAAGTGAGTCAGAAGCCAACCTGAGACTTTGTCTCAAAAAACTCAAAACAAGGGGCTGGAGAGATGGCCTAGCGGTTAAGAGCACCGACTGCTCTTACAGAGGACCCAGGTTCGATCCCCAGCACCCACATTGTGGCTGAGAACTGTCTGTAACTCCAATTCCAGGAGAACTCCAGTTCCAGGGCAATCCAAGACCCTCTTCTGACCTCCGCGGCATTGCACTACACGGGTGCACAAACCTACATGCAGACAGTACAATCATACACATACAGAAATAAAAATAAATAAATAAAAATAAATTTTAAAAAATTAAAAAAACTCAAAACAAAATAAAAAATATTCATTTAATATAGTTGCTGAGACCAAATCACAGGATTTCTAGATAGCTCTGTTAGCCAGGTATATGAGTTAACAGCAGTCATTTGAATTTTACTGTGTGTCTTCTTTAATACATGGCAAATTTCCTCAGTAAAGTGGTTGTCTTCATCTTTGTCATCACTGAATAAATGTTTAACAAGCATATGAACTAGTGAATACACTGTTATAAACATTTCTCCCTTGTCTTAATTCTGGAAATTCTTCCACATCTCAGACTCCAAAAATAACTCTTAACTTTCAGAGCTCAGATCTCCACATATTGGCGGCCCAGCGTATCCCTTATAATACTGGCAATGAGTCTACTTACTGTCTCTAATGTTATCTCTTTTAGGCCACGAAAACACCTACAGTAGAATATCTGGTTTGACAAGAATTTGGCTTTAATTGACAGTAATGAAAGTTCTGTGTTTATAAGGTTGCCAGGTGTAGGTAGCAGTAGTCAGAGTTAAGATGATTCCTATAACCTAGACAAGACAGAAATCCCTAAGCAAATATATGTGTTAATGCTAAAATTACACTACCTCTAAATTGTACTTTAACACTCATTTCTTTCTCTGAAAAGTCATTTCTAAGCCCTTATAAGAAGTTTTAATTACAAAATAACATATCTTCTAATTATCCAATAAACTTTAGAACCTCTTGTTGTCTCTGATTGTCCAATGATTGCCCGGCAGTTCAATTTCTTTTTATTTTATTTTATTTTTTTTAATTTCTGAATGTGTATGAATGTACTGTCTGCATGTAGGTCTGTGCACCCGTGTTGTGCAATGCCGCAGACGTCAGAAGAGGGTGTCAGATTCCCCTGGAACTGGAGTTCTCCTGGAATTGGAGTTTCAGACAGTTCTTGGCCGCCATGTGGGTGCTGGGGATCGAACCCGGGTCCTCTGTAAGAGTAATCAGTGCTCTTAACCGCTAGGCCATCTCTCCAGCCCTCAATTTCTTTTTAAATACAGCCTCTAAACCAAAGTTTCACAAGCCAGTGCCCAAGTTTCATCTGCTGTAGTAAATATTATATGCATAATTTTAATATATGTGTGTGTACACACAGAGATTTGAAATCTGCCTTGTCCCTGCCTCCCACGTGCCAGGATCAAAGGTATGTGCCACAATGCCCAGCGTGTGGTAAATACTTTTAAGAGGCTCTTAAAATATATATGAACGTGGCCGGGCGTGGCGGCACACGCCTTTAATCCTAGCACTTGGGAGGCAGAGGCCAGCCTGGTCTACAGAGCGAGTACCAGGACAGCTGGGGCCACACGGAGACCCTGTTTTGAAAAAGACCAAAAATATATATATATATTAATGTGCATAATAAGCTTAGTATATTAATAATATAAAATGTATATTCCTTTATTACTGTACATCTCTTTTAAAAACTTTTACTATTATGTGTTAATGTTATAGCTATTTTAAAAAGAAAGCATAGTGACTAAAAAAAAAGGCCAGATATTACCATCACTACTTTTCAGCACTTTGGAAAAAAAAAAGTCTTACAAATTTTCCAGGCTGCCATGTAATAGTATCATTTTCATTTTCCCTTAGAAAAAAAAGGTAGGAGCATCTCCATGTTACTGTTTCTCTGACTACATTTTTGTATAATAAAAGCTAAACTAGGCTCTAGACAGGTCAAACCCTACCTGACCCTAAATCATCTAATTCTTTGTGTTGGTGACCACACTGAAATTTGTGCAAGTTTGAGCAAGGATTTAGGTCATTATTTAAAATGTTGGAAAAAGTACACTCATTCTAACTGGTACCCAAATAATTAAAATTTATTCTTTCAGGGGTACGGATACAGCTTAATGGTAAAACACTTGCCAGCATGTTTGAAATCCTACGTCTATATTACTATTATTGGGGGGGAGGAACCTCTTCATTTCTATAGTTAGAAACCCCCCTCAAGGAGACATTCTGTGCAGGTTTTCAATAGTAATTCAGACTTTACACCAAGTTAACTGACCTTCGGTTTGTCTAAATTTGGTTACACACTTGTGGGTTATACACTCATGTAAATATAGTATGCAGAGCTGAAAGGTGCTTTTATCCTGCGTTCTTATTCTGTGAATTTAGGAACACTAAATAAAACGCAGTAATACCAAGTCCAGAACCGAAGTAAACGATCGGATTTCAAATTACAGTGCTGATTTAATCAAGGTATCTGTTCATCTCATACCGTGCATAACGCAGCACACTTCCTTCCCTAAAATCATCCCAACCGTGCTGCTGGAAAAGAACTTTTCCGTGCAGGACCAGCAACAGGCTGTTATGACTACGTTTCAAAAATGGAAATCCACTCAATGAGTATGACTAAACAGATTTTAAAGTACCAACAGGTGCTGCAAATTTTTTCAGAGTAACCGCCTTCATAAGGTGCTTAAAACTGTATTTTTCGCCTAGAGAAGATGACACTCCTACCAGGGACGCTTGAAAAGGAATGGCCCAAGTAGCAGTCCATCAAAAAGGTTGCATAGTAACTGCGCAACAGCTTGGGATCAAGGACTGAAACTCGCCCTTCCCGGCGCCTCCGGCGCGCGGACCGCAATGGCCACCAGCAGCTGGACTTGGCACAGGCCACTCGCCCCACCAGTCGCCCCCACCTTTCCCTCAAGGCCGAGGACAGAGACGCCCTCTTCCCCGTTCTCCTCCTCTTTGGTGTCTCCAGCCAGGAGGCGGGGGTGACCCACAGCAGCTGACCCAGCCTGGGCACTGCCTCTCCCACAGCCCTCAGGACACACCATGGGCCCAGAGGCTGGTTTGCTGCACAGTAGCGACGACGCAGGCGGCGGCCCTGGAGACTCTCAACTGCCTCCCTGACTACTGAGACCACCGCCTCAACGTCCCGAGAAGCCATCGCCACCACCGGCAGGGCAATCTAAGGGCCGCAAAGCCATTTTCAGGATCAACTAAAAGATACGTCAACAACTATGGCGGGAGAGGGGAGGCGGGCGGAGCAGCTAGGAGAAGGAGGGGGGATATACGTCACGCCCAGGGCCCCCATCAGGGAGGGAAGGCCCCAGTTCGCCCGTCAAAATGGCGGCGGCAGTGACGCGCCAGCCTACGGAACTCCTTCGCGCCAGGGACGACGGGAAGTGAGGTTTTCGGACGAGCCGCCAGAAGTGTACGGTGACTTCGAGCCCCGGGTGGCCAAAGAAAAGTCTCCGGTGGGAAGACGAACCCCGCCAGAAAGGTTCCGGCAAGATTATGCGAAAGAGGAAGTGAAAGAAAGCGCTTACTACTTACGGCCTCGGCAGCGGAGGCAGAGGGGACCCCAGGAAGCCGAGGAGATGAAAACGCGAAGGGCTGCTCGTCTGGAGCTGCACTCACAGCAGCTTCAGCCACAGCTATCTCCGGTTACGACCAGGAGAGGGTTACGGGACTCTCAGTCCTCTGAAGGTAAGGGCGGCGGAGATAACAGTCTCCACTCCAGCTTGGTCGGGGGCGCGCGCAGCGGGCGGCACGGGCGCACGCGGCTCGGGGAGCGCCTCCTTAAGCCAGTCTCCGCCTGCAGACCGGCTCCTCAGTGGCCCCTTGGGCGTGCACTCCCGCGCGGAGTCCACCGGGACCCGCAGGAGGGAAGGACGCGCGGACCGCGCAGAGATGGTTGTGCAAAATGACCCTGGCGGAGCCGGGGAGCTCTGCCTATCCCTGAGCATCCATTTAGGGGAGTCTGCAGGCTTTTGCGAGTTAGGCTGCAGCCGGGATTCAATTACTTATGAGTTCGGTTTCATTTCCTTTGCATCTGCGGGCGCGAAGCCACTTCTATTTCCCTTTTTTAACTCTGGGCGTCACAAGCCCCCAGCTGAGCATCAGTGTTCTAACCTTCCAGTCGTTTTCTCTTCCCATCCTAATGGGAAAAAGGAGGATACATTTTTTAAGCGAGCTCTGCGAGGAGTAAAAGTGAATCGACTTGAGACTTAAACTCCAATATATATTGAAATGGGGTGATTCAGTTTTCCTGAACTAAATCTCCCCAGTGACTTGTAAGCCTCAAGGAGCTTTATTTTATTAAGTATGGTGGTCTCTGCCAAAATTTCCCTCAGATTGGACGCCTTCACAGTCACCTCAAGTGGCCAGACAAATCGAGACTAACAAAGTATACAAAAAAAAAAAAAAAGTATCCAGACAAAACAAAACTCAATTGGGAAATTTTCTTCTAAATGAATAAAAAAATCGTAGTTTGTACTATAGTTTTAGTTGAGTAACAGGTGAATCAAATTCCTAAAAGGCATCCCCTCACACCCTGTTCTCAGATACAACTCTTGAGTCACGGGTAAAGTTTCTTGTAAGGCACCCACCCTACCTATGAGGAGGGTCTGAGTCACAATGGGATGATATATAGTTAATGGTAGACTTTCAGCCCAGAGCACAGTAAAAGACTACAAGTTTACCTGCTGGCCCTTAAAATCCTGACACACTTGAAGATCTGTCGATTTTGAAAACTATCTTAAAGACGTGCCTGTTTCTTCTGGACGTAGCAAGTGAAGACAATTTAGTCCGAATTTATGTTAGTGGTATTTAAGAAGACAAACTTCATGAAAACAAGGAGCTCGTCATGTATGCCTGGTAGTAACTTCAATATTTGCCTTGATTCAATCCTTCAGTATATGAGACAGTATGTATAGGAGCCAATGTAAATATATTCCATTTTATTGACTCTCCCACAGAGCCCCCTGCATAAAAGTTTACCTTTTGCCAGGTGTGGTGGCACACGCCTTTAACCCTAGCACTTGGGAGGCAGAGGCAGGCGGATCTCTGAGTTCAAGGCCAGCCTGGTCTACAGAGCGAACTCCAGGAGAGCTGGGACTAAAGGGAGACCCTGTCTCAAAAATACCAAAAAAAAAAGTTCGCCTTTTTAAGCCAGGGGGCCTGGTTTTGCCCATCTTTAATTCCAGCATTCAGGAAGCAGAAGCAGGTAGACTTCTGGAGATCCAGGCCAGCATGGTCTCTACAAAGTGAGTTTCAGGCCAGCTAGGTGTTCAAGGAAACCCTGCCTCAAAATATACCAAAAAAAACTGTACCTTTTAGTAGATCTTTAAGGATTTAAACATTTCTTCCACATCGTTAAGGGTTTTATTTATTTGCTTTATATGTATGATTGGTTTTACCTGCGTGTATATAAGTACATCCATTCTGAGCAATGCTCACAGAAGCCAGAAGAGAGTATTGGATCCCCTGGAACTGGAGTTATGGATGGTTGATAGCTGCCACGTGGGTGCTGAGAACCAAACCTGGGTTCCTCTGCAAGAGCAGCTAATGCTCTTAACCACTGAGCCATCTTTCCAGCTTCTACATCATTTCTTCTGCTTGAATTCATCTTTTAAATTTTCTAAAGTAACATTTTTTGTTGTGACAATGGCAAGTAGTTTATATTTGATGAACTAGTTATATCTTATTTTTAAACTAATTTTTATTTATGTATGTGTCTGTGCAAGTCTGCATGTGACAATTGTTTATATACATGTGTACAGGGCCCAGGGAGGCCAGAAGAGGGTGTCAGATCCCTTAGAGCTAGAGTTACAGGTGGTTGTGAGCACACATACACCCCCACCGTCCCTCCAGTGGGTGCTTGATCCATACTTAAGTCATCTAAAAGAGAAGAAAGCACTCTTAACTGATGAGCCCTTTCTCAAGCCACATTTTACTGTCTAAACAGGAATTTGGACTAGTTTCATCTCTAAGTTTTGGTGAATTACCCTTTTAGAGAAATTGCTTACCTACTTCTTTGCTTATACGTTACTGCTATATATGTGTGCTCTGTGCCATGATCTTGCCTTGGTCACCTAGCTTGAGTTTTAACTCTTGTCTGTTCTGTAGAGGATGAACCATCTCCTCAAACTGTTCCAAGCCAAACAATCTCAAAGAAAATTGTCAGAACGCCAGAGACTTCAGGTAAGAATGGTTTATTTTTGTTTTACTACTTACCCACCAACTTTTTACAGTACAAATTTATCAAGAGTTCATCGAGAATCCCAAATTGTACCTGGTTCAGGTTTGCTGGTTTTGGGGGATTTTGTTTTTATGTATTGCCTGCATGTACATAAGTGAATATTTTGGTTGTCCTCCAGCCCCTGCCTTGATAGTGCTGGGCCATGAACCCAGGGCCTTGAACATGCTGGGCAAGTATACCTCAATACCCAGAATTTGGTTCTTTTTTTTTTTTTTTACTGAGCATTGTTCATGAATGTACTGAGTCTGCATGCAGGTCTGTGCACCAGTGTCGTGCAATGCCCCGGAGGTCAGAAGAGGTCTCGGATTCCCCTGGAACTGGAGTTCTCCTGGAATTGGAGTTTCAGACGATCTCAGCCGCCTGTGGGTGCTGGGATCGAACCCGGGTTCCCTCTGCAAGAGCGGTCGGCGCTCTCGCTGGCTCCTCTCCAGCCCAGAATTTGTTCTTAATTGATTTATTTTTTCATTAGGTTTTTGTTCTTGGTGAGCCAAGGTCTCCTGTAGCCTAGGCTGGAACTCAAACCCAGTGTGTGGCAAAGGATGCCTGGAATGGATTCTTCTCCTGTGTGATAGACACAGAGACAGATGATAGAGGGGGAGGCACATCCCATCATGTGTCACTTAACAGAGCAAGTTAGAGCAATTTTATTTAATGTTCCCTTCTTTTTGCACAATATGTGGGTGCTGCGAAAATTTCAGGTTTCTCCAAGACCATAAATTTTGTCTAGCCGATAATTCATTAGTTCATAAGATGTTATCACTTTGAAAAAACTTGTCTTTTTTTTGTTTTCTAGCATGATAAAAAGCTCTGTAAATCTTTCTTTACAAATGAAGATAATTGCATGTTAAATCTTTTCCACATGTTTTTCTTCCTATACCAGTGATGAGCACAGATCCTCTATGTAGACCCCCACTAAGAAGTCCAAAATCAGGTAAGAGACTGTTTTTGATGTTGATATGACTCTCTCGGAAATATAGACCAGGCTGGTCTTGAATTCCCAGAGATCCAAAAGGTGTGCACCACCATGCCTGTGGAAATATACTTTTTTTTTTTTTTTTTTTTTTTTTTTTTTGGTCTTTCGAGAGACAGGGTCTCCCTGTAGTCCCAGCTGTCCTGGAACTCACCTCTGTAGACCAGCGCTGGCCTTGAACTCACAAAAAATCCACCTGCCTCTGCCTCCCAAGTGCTGAGTTAAGGCGTGTGCCACCACGCCTGGCTTATTTTTGGGAAAACATGTATTCATATGGATCAAAACTTAGCCAGCACCTTGGAGATAAAGGGAGTAGGATCACGGCTTCATCCTTGGCTACACAGTGAGTTTGGAGCCAGCCTGAGCTCCATGAGACCCTTACAAAGTCTTCCTGCATCTATTGTTCTCCACTACCCACTTCATCATCAGAAGCAACTACTGTCAGTTTTTATTATTTAATTATATTAAATATCCAGAAATATTTATTTCTACCCACATCTTTGTTGGCAGTGCTAGATTGAACCCAGGTCCTTGCATGTGCTAGGCAAGCATTCCTCCACTTGCTGTAGCCTGCTGCCTCAATATCCCCAAATATATTATATTTATACATATATATATATATATATATATATATAACTATTTTTTTTTGTCTTTTTTTGAAGCAGGTCTCCCTTTAAGTCCCAGCTGGCCTGGAGCTCACTGTGTAGACCAGGCGGGCCTTGACTCACAAAGATCCACCTGCCCTCTGCCCTCCCAAGTGCTAGGATAAAGGCCGTATGCCACCACGCCCGGCTATTTATTTTTAATGTGTATGAGGAGGTACTGTCTGCGATTTGTAGTTGTTGGTTGGCACCACCGCTTTCGTGTTCAGATGCCAGCGGAGTAGGGGCTATGGAATCCCTGGAATGTGGAGTTAAATAATGGTTCTTAAGCTGCCAAGGTGGGTGCTGGGAATCAAACCTGGGTCCTCTGCAAGAGCATTCGGCGCTCTTAACCGCTGAGCCATCTCTCCAGCCCATATATATATATATTTTTTTTTAAGTGTATGAATGTATTCCTTGCATTATCCATATATTTTATATATATATATATATATATATATTTTTTTTTTTTATAAGTATGTGAATGAATTGCTTGCATTGTTGGGAGCACACCTGTGTCATGGAATGCCTGCTGAAGTCAGAAGACAGTGTTGGATTCCCTGGAACTGGAGTTATGGGCGGTGGGTGTTAGCCTCCATGTGGGTGCTGGGAACTGACTGCAGGTCTGCTGTAATAACAGCCAGTGCTCTTAACTGCCGAGCCATCTCCCCAGCCCCCTTTTCCCTTTTTTTTTTTTTTTTAATTTTATTTATTTTCTATCTGTATGAATGTACTGTCTGCAGGTAGGTTTGTGCACCCGTGTCGTGCAATGCCGTGGAGGTCAGAAGAGGGTCTCGGATTCCCCTGGAACTGGAGTTCTCCTGGAATTGGAGTTACAGATGGTTCTTAACCACCATGTGGGTGCTGGGGATCGAACCTGGGTCCTCTGCAAGAGCAGTCGGTGCTCTTAACCGCTAGGCTATCTCTCCAGCCACCCCCCTTTTCCCTTTTTAAGCCTGAAGTTTGTGTCAATACTCTTCTACACCTTCTTGCTTCAGTTTCATTTCATGTGTTTAGAGATGTTTCCATATTAGTATATAAATAAAAAGCTTCCTCATTTTTAAGGGATTGTTTCTTATAAGTTGCTGCTGTTCTTTTGTGCTAATAAAAGAAAGTCAGGGACTTTTTTAGTCTTCCCAGTATATTATTAATAAAAAATTCAAGACTAAGGCTTTTATGGCACAGTATCGAAATGACAAAGCTGTGATAAGATCTTGAATCTGCAGTACAGAGCCTATGATGCATTTCCTTTTCCATTCTAATTATTTTCTTGATGTCTCGCAGATTCTACATATAAAACTAATGAAAATACTAAAAGATGAGTGAACTAGGTTCATTTCTCTCTAATTTTTACAGGCTTTTTATTGAGGGTTCTTAGCAAAATACACAAGTACATATGTGGTTTTACTCTGTCTGAAAACTTTTTATACCTCATACTATTACTTGGATTCATATAAGAACATATAATAACAAACTTTTCATGTGTGGTACTGAAGATTAAGCCCTGGCCTCACACATGCTAGGCCAGCACGCTATCACTGAGCCACATCCTCCAACCCTCTTTGTCTTGTTTTGGCTTGTTCTGTTTTTGGTTGGTGTGTGTGTGTGTGTGTGTGTGTGTGTGTGTGTGTGTTCGTTTGTTTCTTTGGAGACAGGGTCTCATGTAGGCCAGAAAACGGCCTCAACTTTTTATCTAAGGATGACCTTGAATTGTTGATCCTCCTGCCTCTGCCTCCCAAGTGCTAGAATTAAAGACATGGGCCCCTACCCTGGTAAAGTAAGGTACTTTTTGTTAGCCTTTATTAAATTTGTGCTATGGAGGTATCAACTTACAAGGTTTTTCCTTAGATTTAGAAAGTGGGTTTGGGGGCTGGAGAGATGGCTCAGGGGTTAAGAGCGCTGCCGACTGCTCTTGCAGAGGACCCAGGTTCAGTCCCACATGGCGGCTAAGAACCGTCTTTAACTCCAGTTCCAGGGGAATCCGATGCCCTCTTCTGACCTCCACGGCATTGCACGACACCGGTGCACCAACCTACATGCAGATAGTACACTCATACACATAAAAAAATAATAAATATGGGAGGCAGAGGCAGGCGGATCTTTCTGAGTTCAAGGCCAGCCTGGTCTACAGAGTGAATTCCAGGACAGCTGGGGCTACAGGGAGACCCTGTCTCGAAAAGACCAAAAAAAAATAAATAAATAAATAATAAATAAAAGAAAGTGGGTTTGATATATTTTTCATAGAATCCGGTGCCCTTTGCTTTATTTATTGTTCTAACTTATTTTTTAATTGAATTTTTATGTTTCTTACATACTTTTTCAGAAAGTCAGTCTTTTTTTTTTTTGTCTTTTTGAGACAGGGCTCCCTGTAGCTCTGGCTATCCTGGAACTTGCTAAGTAGACCAGGCTGGCCTTGAACTCACAGAAATCCACCTGCCTCTGCCTCCCAAGTGCTAGGATTAAAGACGTGCGCCGCTACACCCTGCTTCACTCAGTCTTAATCGCCATTATACCAGCTTCTCCCTTGGTACCCTCCTGCAGTTCCCCCCCAACCCCTGAGTTCACACCTTGTGTCATTTGTTCTAGGGTCCATTGCCCCAAATTTATTCTTCCCCACTCATTCCTCACGCCAGGGTCCTCACCCTGAACTCTAGTCAGCCTAATCCAAGTCTCTCTTTTCGAAGAAGGCCAGTCTTCCTCACCTGACCACCATCAACTGCCAATATTTCCTCAACCAAAGTTGGGCTCTCTACCCATTTCCACAGTTTTCGTGCTGTGTTTATGTCCGGCTCAGCTTGCGTGGGTCTTGTGCATGCTGATACCAATGCTATAGGTTCATGTAAACGGGGGTCCCAGGAGCCTGTAGGAATTCCATTTCCATGGTGTTGTTTTTTGTTTGTTTTGGTTTTGTTTTTTTTCACCTAAATATATTGAGTTCTTTTATATTTTAACAAATCTAGACCCATGTTCCCCGCTCATTCCCCCACCCCACCAGAGCTCGTGCATTCTGCCCAACATGCTGTTCACCAATCCGTCTTCAGTCCCTTCCACTATTTTCCCATGGGGAAGTTGACTGTGTTTGAGCAGAAGTTCACTGTTTCAGTATCAGTTTCTTTGATGCAGTAGTTTCTGTTGTTGTTGTTAGTGGTTGTTGTTTCCAAATTGCATTATGCCCAACTGCCTTTGTACAAAAGCTCAGGGGGCCCTACACAAGAAAATACTAAAACGTGGTGATTTGGCACAGCATCCACAGGTGAGTGATACCATTCATCGTTGTTTTTTCTGGGACTAGATGTGTTACTTCACTCGCATGATGTCCTCTAGCTCCAGCCATTTTCCTGCAAAGCTCTTGATGTCGGCTTTCTTTTACTGCTAGCATAGAATTCCTTGGTGTAGAGTGTACCCAATGTTCTCTACTCCACTCGTCAGTTGAGGGCATTTTAGGTTGGTTCCAGCTCCTTTCGCTCCTGTGCAGCGACGCTTCCATAAACCTGTGCCTGCCTGTATCGAACTCTGTGGTAGGCATAGAGTCGTGAGGGTACATGCCCAGGAGTGGGAATGGCTGGGTTCGGGTGGCAAGTTCATCCAAGTCCCGTCCAATGTTCTTCACACTGTTTCCCATAGTGGCTGTACAATTTTACATTCCCACCAGCAGTGGATTGAGTGTTCCCCTTCCCAACAACCTCGCCAAGTACTTGGTATCATTTGTTTCTTGATCCTAGCCAGTCATTATTGGAGGCGATATGTATCTTAAAGTGGATTTTACATTTGCATTTCCTTAATGATTAGTGCATTTTGCCAGTTTCTTGAGGTGTTTCTCCATGACAGCTCTACATTCCTCACGCTTGTGAAGTCTCTGTTTCAGTTCTTGCTCCATCTATTGAGCGGGTGTTTTGTTCTTCTTTATTTTCTTTGTTTTTGGAGTAGTTTATTGTATTGCTGGAATCCATGCTTTGTTAGATGGCTATCGTAGCATGGAGGTTTCCTCCCATTCTGATGTCGGATTTCCTCTTCACTTCCTTGATTGTTTTCTTTTGAGTAGCAAGGGCTTTGAGTTTGATGAGTTCCATTTGTCAATTGTACGACGTTATTCTTGTGCAGCTGCTGTCGATTTAGAAGCAGTTTTTCCTAGCCTATGTCTGAGCGCTGCAACGTTTTCTTCTATCCTTCAGAGTTTGAGGTTTCACGTGAGGTCTTATCCACTCTGGAGTTGGACTTTCTGTCAGGGTGAGAGGTAGGGATGTAATTTCATGCTACAAGTGTGGTGATCACGGTTTTTGCCAACCCCACTGGCTGAAGATGCTGTCCTTTTCTCCATGTGGTTTCTTGGCCCCCTTGTCAAATATGAGTTATGGCTGAAATTGTTGTGCTCAGTTGGGTCTTCGTTTTGTTCATGGTCAACTAGGTCTGTTTTGTGCCAGTACCAGTCTGTTTTTTATGATTATAGCCTGTAGTATAGTTTAAAATCTGGATATAGAGATCCCTCTGTGTAGATCTTTTTCACTCAGGATTGATTTGAGCTTATTCGGGGGTCTTTTGTATTTTCTCAAATGATTTCGACACTTATTGTTTCCAACCTGTGAAGAAACTCTATGGTGGATATTAATTGGGATTGCATTCATCTATACAAGACTTTTGGTAAATGGACATCTTTTACAATTTTAAGTTTCCCAATCCATGAGCATGGGAGGTTTTTTCCATCTTTCTGAGGTCTCTTCAATTTCTTTTTTAGGGTTATAAAATTTTTGTGTAGAGTGTCTAATTGTGTATACTTTGTGTAGGTTTGTTCAGTATTATTGTTTTGAGGCTTGTGGATGGACAAGGTCTCTTTGATCTTTATCCGTTCTCTGTGTTATTGGTAAAGTAAGGCCATGTGATTTTCTAAGGTTAATTTTGTATCTGCCACTGTTGCTGAAAGCTGTTAATCGTTCTAGGAGTTTTCTGGGTGGGTTTTTGGCATTCCCTTAAGTCAACAATCATATCTCAGCAAAAGGATTCGTTTTGACTTCTGTTTTCCAATTGTACTTCTTTAATTTCCTTTATCTGCCTTATTTGCTCTATAGCAATTGTTTCAAGCACTTAATATTGTAAGAGAGTGGTTAATTTTCAGCCTATGCCGGGTACCACATCTTTAAAGGGAAGTGTTTCTGTGATTTCCCCTTTAGATGATATTGGCTGTGGGTTTTCCTGTGATTAGGCTTTGATTACAGTGAGGAATGATCCCTCCAATCACATTCCTTCCTAACTTTAAGCTGAAGGAGATGCATGGATTTTGTACAAAGGCTTTTCAGACAATTGAGATTATGGTGTAGGTTTTTTGTCTTTCATCCATTTCTGGTGTTGATGCCGGTTTATGTGATTTACGTAAGTTGTAACCATCCCTGCATCTCTGGTTATGAATCCAACCTGGTCTAGATGGATGATCTGATGATCTGTATGCAGCATGTAGTGCGTCATCAGTTTCTAGTTTGCATTTTGGCATCTGTGTGCATGACGGGCCATAGGGCTTTATTCTCCTTTTTAGTTGTCTTTTGCCTGGTTTTGGTATAGAGTGAGATGTTGCTTCGTAGAAGGAATGTTGGGAGATTCCCTCTGATTGTATAATCTAAACAGTTTCAGAAATAATGGTTGTAGGTTTTAGGTTGATGTTGTTATAGATTGCTGCTGTGAAAACCGTCTGGGCCGGGCTTTTTTTAGTTTGGTGGCTTCATTACTACATCCTCTTTTCTTCATATGTTATGGGTCCTTTGTTAAGCTGACTGGTCCTCCTATGGTCAAGCTTTGGTGATTCCCAATTTCCAGATATTCATGCCATTTCTTCGAGATTTTCAAACTTGGTAGAATATAGGTTTTTTATTCCATTATTTTTTATTTTCTTGGACCTTTTCCTTGTCCGTTGTGAATAGTTCCCCGTTTCACACAGACTTGTATTGGATTTGGAGTTGTTCTTTCTGTTCTTTTGTTAACTGGGTAGAGTCTGTTTATTTGTTTAATTTTTCAAAGAACCACTGTTGGCTTCATTAATTTTGTATGTGTTTCTTTGTTTATCCTATTTCATTGATTTCGCTTGATTATTTGTTATTTCTTCCTGTCTGTTGGTTTAGGTTTCATCTGTTGTCTGTCTCTCAAGTGGCTTTTAGCTGTAGTGGTGTTAGTATCTCACATTTTGCTCTTTCCATGTTTTTTCTAATGTAGGCACCCAGGCTATAAATTTCCCTTTAGGACTGGCCTTTAAGTTATCCCATATATGGTTTTTTGTTGTTGGTATTGTCATTGTGCAGATCAGTTCCCAAGGAAATGTTTTTTATATCTTTCTTATCCCTTCCTTGACCCATTTATGTATTAAGAGTGTGTTTGTTTGCTCCATTGTGTCTTGTGGAAGGAGGGGTTGTCTGGTGTTGATGTTTGAGCTTTATTGCACTGGTGGTTAGCAGATAAGCACTGAAATTTATTTCAATCTTTTTGTATTTGATAGAGGTTTTTCTGTGTCCCAGATGTGGTCGATTTTGGAGAATGTAGCTGGGGTCTGAGTAGAAATCGTGTTTCTCTGTATTCGCTAGGTGGTTCGGTCAGGTGCTCTATGATCCATTTGGTGTCATCACTGTGTTCAGTTAACAGATCGTCTCTGTTTTATTTTTATGTACCTGGATTGCTATCCTAGTCCGCTCCTAGTGGGGTATTTGTGGAGTCTCCACTATGAGTGCGGTGGGTTAGTTTGAGTCTGACTTGTGGCTCTGAGAGAAGTTGTCTTAACTTTGGAGCACACAGAATTTGGGGGCATATATGTTTCATACATTGTGAATCTTCTTGGTGGATGTTCCTTTGATGGAAAGTGTAATGGTGCCTTGCTTTGTCCTTCTGATTTCTTTTAACTTTGAAGTACTATTTTATTCCGATATTAAAATGAAACATGTTTTTTTGGTACCATTTGCCTTGGAATATTTTTTCCACCTTCACTTTAGGGTGCCTGTCCTTGGACGTTACAGATTGTTTTTTGAGAAGCATATCGATGGATTCCTTTCCTATCCAGTCCTCCACGTCTTTGTCTTTTGATCTGGGATTTAGTGCCTTAATATTTAAGGTATGAGCTGATAGGTTTGTGTTGCTTCTTTTGCCTTATTATCCATCTGCGGTTTTGATATAGGTTTCTACTTCTGCCAGTCCTACTTTTATTGATTTTCTCTTACTAGGTGCTAGGGGATTGGTCTCGCTTTCTTCGTCTTTGAATTGCTTCAGTTTCTTGAAGGTTTGGTTTTTCCGGACAATTGAGGTACTTTCAAGTGTGTTTAGTGTCATGGAAGATTTTTTTAAAAGAGTGCAAAATGCAGAGAAAGAAGAGTCTCTCCTTCCTGATGTTGACATTTTCTGGGTATAGTAACCTGGCTGGCATCCATTGTCCCTCAAACTAGGAAGTCTTTGCTCCAGGTTCCTTCTTGCTCTTCATCGATTTGCAGGTGAGTCCGTTGTTATAATTGATAGCGTTTTCCCCTTATAGGTCAACTTGTTGTTTGTCTTATGTCGCTTTAAGAATTTTTCTTTGTTTTAGGGTGTGTCCTAGCATTGTAACTAATGATGTGGATGGAGAATTCTTTTCTGATCTTGTCTTGTTATGGAGTTCGGTTGCTTCTTGTATTGGTATTGGTTTGTCTCGCTTTTTAAGTTTGGGGAGTTTCTCATCTAGTTATTTGTTGAAGATTTGATCAATACCATTTCTATGGGATTCTTCTCCTTCCTCTTTCTCTGGTTTTTTTTTTTTTTTTTTTTTTTCATAGTGTCCCACAGCTCCTGGTTGTTGCTTTTTTTGTAGTATTTTAATTTTTCATAATCCTTCCCTTGAGGTTTTTAGTGGTTCTAGTGTTATCCTCCAGGACTGATATTCCTTTGTTTGCCTTACCTCCATTTTGCTATTTCTGAGGCTTTTTTCATCCTTTTCTCTTGAATATGAGTGTATTTAGATTTCTCCTTTTTCCTTTCCTCTTTCTGATTTGTGTTAGTGTTTTCTATTCTGCTTTTGGAGCTTTTCTATTCGATCTTTTTGTAGCTCCTTTTGTTTGCTGCGTTTTGGTTTCTTTTTCTTTACAGCATGGGTGCTTTTCAGTGTTTCTATTCCTCTCCAGAGCTTTATTCTCTCTTGTCTTTTTTTTTTTTTTCTTTACTTGTTCTTTTTATTGTTCTTTATTTGTTAGTCTTGTAGTTCTTGTAGTAATGTTCCCAATGTTTGTGTTTCTGATTGTCTGTGTCACTGGTGGAACCCCGGGGGGGGGGGGGGGGGGGAGGGATCCCACTGCAAGAGTCGTCCATAGGGTTGGTGACGCTGGCGTGGATTATCCTGGCCCCTTTCCCATGTGTCTCTTCTCGTGATCCTGGCATATGGGCTTCCCCTGCCTGTATCCGATGTGAGTCCTAAATACCTCTTCACTATGTGTGAAGGCTGTAGCTTTGCTTCCTCCTTCAGATCTCTTTTTCGTAATCTCAGTATTGGCGGGGGGGGGGGGTGGGCCTGCTTCAGGCCCGCGCCACTGGCACCGCCGCTGAGGCTCAGGAGATCAAATCCAGGATTCATTTCCATTTGGGTCTTGCTCACCTCCCTGGCTCGTCTACAATCTTATACAACCCCGCCCCCTTTCCACAATGGTCCCTGACCCTGGGGTGGTGAAGCTGAATGGGCAGCCGCTGTCCATGGAAACACACGCCCTGTAGATCGCAATCTTCATGGTTTGCCATTCAGGTCCTTGGGTTCCTGGATCTCCTTTGCATAGGGGAGCTTCCTTAATGAGAGTTAAGAGGTAGCTAGTGCCTTCCTGGGTCCTTCTATGATGATTGGGGCTTATATAAGAGTTGCATGAGAGTTATTGCATGAACAATTAACTAACATTTGTGTGGCCAGCTGTGGCTCTGTTACTATGTCTCATCTAGTGCAAAAGAACTTCTTTCTTTGATGGTGGTGTTTTTTGGATTTGTTGTAGTAAGATAGTTCTTTTTGATAGTTAGTAAAATGTTACCTAGTGGGGAATTCCTGTGAATCCAAGATCTTACTCTACTGGTGTGTGTTTGGCGTTGTTATACAACATGAGTTTCCTCCCAGCTGAGAGACTTTAGGACCAATTGGTTAGCCACTGTTATCCCTCCAGATAAGAAGTGCTGCTATTGCACAAGTGGGCCTTAAAAGCGTGCTGGTCATTGATACTTGGTTTTGAGGCTGATGTGTGGAGCATACGTTGTTCTCAACCCTTGTGGCTCTGCACAGTGTCTCCACAGCTATGAGAGCTTAACTTAAGGCAGTGGCTTCCAGGTCGAGGCGTTCCAGGTCAATCCAGTCATTGCTTAAGATGAATCAGTCTCGCAAGCGGTCTGCGGAGATATTTCAAGCAACTAGGGTTGTTCTTCATTTCTGGAGGCATCAAGGTGTTGGCAATAGCCTGTCTAATTTTAGGAGTTCTTGAGACTACCAGGCCAACAATTGAAATGGAAGGTATTCTCCTGTCTGGTACTGTTTCCTTGTACGAGGCCTTCCAATATGTATGATGGTAGCTGATAGTAGCTATAGGTATATTTGTCGCTAGAATTGTTGACTATTGATGTCAAGTTTTCTTACCCCAGTAAGGCATTATGCTTTTGCAATTTAATTCTTTTCATTGGTTTGGCTTCATGAAAAACGAAGTTTGAAATCTGGTATAGGGGAGGCTGGGAATGGGTCTGTGGGTAGGACACTTTTCTCTGTAATGATTGAGGACCTGAGTAAATCACTGCCATCCTTAAAGGCCAAGCAATGGCTTTGATTGCACTTATAACCCTAGTTGCTGGGGGAGAGAGAGGTGTCAGAGATAGAGGATAAAGATCCAGGCTGCCCTAGTCAAAGTGCGCAAACTTCAGGTTCAGTAAGGACCTTGTCTCAAGAGGCAATAATGCGAGGATCCAATGAGGAATACCCCCAGATACCCTCCCCTGGTCCTCAATGTACACAGATAAGCAAGAAATGTTAGAACTTTGTATTGCTTTAGGAGCTGGAGAAGTAGACTCAGCGATGATAGACACTGTGCTTTTCTTGCAGAGTACCCCAGTATTGGTTTCAGCAACCACTGATGCTATCACAACACTCAGTTCTGTAATTCTGAGTGTATCAACTTCTTTTCAGGCCTCAGTGGGCATTATACATGATAATTGGCACTTACATACATGAGGCGACACTCATTGACACATAGAAATACAAAATAAATAATAATGATATTAAAAAATCTAGGAACTTGGGAGCTGCGATCGATGGCTTCTCAGCGGTTAAGAGTACCGACTCTCTTACAAGACGGAAGCGTTATGCATTCCGACACCCATATAATAGTAAGAACCCGTTTTTAAACTCCGTGTCCGAAAAATCCGACACCCTCTTTACTCGTGCGGCATTGCGCACTACATGGGTACACCTACTTGATGCAGACGAACACCATCACAATATAAAATAATAATTTTTAAAATTTAAAATAAAAACAATATAAAATTGTACCTTTACCAAGTGGCATTATACAACGTGGATTGCACTTACGATACAGGCAGAGCATCATACGACATACAATTAAAATCATGAATTTTTTCAATTGGGGCCCTTTAGCCAGGCACTGTCAGTCTAATACACTGTCGTCCAGCACTTGAATAGGTGGGTCAGGACTACTTTGAGATCCTGTAGGGAGGTAGGGGAGGGGTTGAGTGGGGAGTCTGTGGCTTTAGCTGAACATACATTGAATGCAGTTGGACTTAATTTTGAGAACAGGCAAAAACAGGGACCTTTTCACCTTTTCTTTNTGTGTGTGCCAGTTGTGAACTCTGTACTATTCTCATCTAGTGCAAAAGAAACTTCTTTCCTGAGTAGTGTTTGGGATATTTGTCAGTAAGTAGTTCTTTTGTAGTTAGTAAAATGTTACCTGGGGGAATTGTCCAAGATCTATGATCCTACCAGTCGTGTGTATCTGGCTATGTTAACAATACCACACATGAGTTTCCTCCCACTGAGTGGACTTTAGGACCAATTGGTTAGCCATTGTTTTCCTCCAAGATAGAAGTGCTGCTATTGCACCAATGCCTTAAATGACGTGCTGGTCATTGATACTTGGTTTTGAGGCTGATGTTGGACCATCAGTTGATGTTCTCCCTTTGTGGCTTGCACAGTGCTCTCCACAGCTATGAGAGCTAACCTTCAAGGGCAGTGGCTTCCAGGTCAGAGGCTTCCAGGTCAGATCCAGCTCCATTGCTTAAGATCCAGTCTCCAAAGCATGTCCTCTCTTCAACAATAGGGTCTTATCTTCAGGTTCTGGTAGGCAATCAAGGGCTGTGGCAATAGCCTATGTAATTTTGGAAGTCTCTTGGACTACCGTGGCCAACAATTCAAAGGAAGGTTTCTCCTGTCTGGTACTGTTTCTTGATACGAGGCCTTCATCTTTGTATATGGACTCGTAGAGGTACTATAGGTATAATTTGTCACTAGATTGTTAGACATTATAATGTGATTCAAGTTTTTTT
This sequence comes from Rhizomys pruinosus, assembly GCA_009823505.1. Classification (NCBI taxonomy): domain Eukaryota; kingdom Metazoa; phylum Chordata; class Mammalia; order Rodentia; family Spalacidae; genus Rhizomys; species Rhizomys pruinosus. The sequence continues at coordinate 1,117,213 of VZQC01011509.1, forward strand.
ACCCCAGTAAGGCATTATTGCTTTTCTAATTTAAATTCTTTTCATTGTTTGGCTTCATATAACATACGAAGTTTGAAAATCTGGTTAGGGGGCTAGGGAAATGGTTCAGTGGGTAGGAACACTTTCTGTACAAATATGAGGACCTGAGTTCAAATCCCAGTGCCATCTTAAAGGCCAAGCATGGCTTTGATTCCTTATAACCCTAGTTGCTGGGGGAGGAGAGAGGTGTCAGAGGAAAGATCCAGCTAGCCTAGTCAAAGTGGCAAACTTCAGGTTCAGGAAGAGACCTTGTCTCAAGGGAATAATGGAGACCAATAGAGGAAAATACCCAGTACCCTCTGGCCTCCAAATGTACACACAAATAAGGCAAGAAATGTTAGAACTTTGTGCCTTTAGGAGCTGGAGAAGTGACTCAGCAGATAAGAGCACTGGCTTTTCTTGCAGAGTACCCCAGTTTGGTTTCAGCACCCACATAGTGGCTAACAACACTCCAGTTCTGAATTCTGAGGTATCAGACGTCCTTTTCAGGCCTCAGTGGGCATTATACAACATGGTTGCACTTACATACATGCAGGCAGAACACTCATACACATAAAATCCAAATAAATAAATAAATTTAAAAAATCTGTACCTTGGGGCTGGAGAGATGGCTCAGCGGTTAAGAGCACCGACTGCTCTTGCACAGGACCTGGGTTTGATTCCCAGCACCCATATGATAGCTAAGAACCGTTTTTAACTCCAGTTCCAGGGGAATCCGACACCCTCTTCTGACCTCTGCAGCATTGCACGACACAGGTGCACCTACTTGCATGCAGACAGTACACTCACACATATAAAATAATAAATTTTTTAAAAATTTAAAAATAAAAAAAATAATAAAATCTGTACCTTTACCAGTGGGCATTATACAACGTGGGTGCACTTACATACAGGCAGAGCACTCATACACATAAAATATAAAATAATTAATTTTTTAAAATCTGTGCCTTTAGCCAGGCCTGTCAGCTAATACCTGTGGTCCCAGCACTTGAATAGGTGGGTCAGGACTACTTTGAGATCCTGTAGGGAGGTAGGGGAGGGGTTGAGTGGGGAGTCTGTGGCTTTAGCTGAACATACATTGAATGCAGTTGGACTTAATTTTGAAAGGCAAAAACAGGGAACTTTCACTTTTCTTTATAAGTACACAGTTAAAACTTAAATTCATTTTTTTGCCTAGGCCTAAAAACAGGGAACTAGACCAGAGAGATTACTCATCAGTTAAGAGCATTGATTGCTCTTGCAGAGGACCAAAGTTGGAGTCCCGTCACATAGATGGTGGCTAACAACCATCTGTAACTCCTGTTACAGGGGATCCAATGCCATCTTCTGACTTCCTTGGGCATTGCATGACACAAGTGCACTTACACACATGTAGGCAATACACTCATACACATAACTTTTTTTTTTGTCTTTTTGAAACAGGGTCTCCCTTTAGTCCCAGCTAGCTTGGAGCTCGCTGTGTGGACCAGGCTGACCTGGAACTCAGAGAGATCCACTTGCCTCTGCCTTCCAAGTGCTGGGATTAAAGACGGTTCTTAGCCGCCATGTGGGTGCTGGGAATCAAACCCAGGTCCTCTATAAGAGCAGTTGTCACTCTTAACCACTGAGCCATCTCTCCAGCCCCTCTACACAATGTACTTCTAAGGTACAGAAAATAACCAACAACAACAAAATTCTTTGTAGCTCCAGCTGGCTTGGAACTCAATATGTAGACCAGGCTGGCCTCCATCTCACACAGATCCTCCTGTCTCTGCCTACTGCATACCAGGATCAAAGAAGTAGACCATCACACATCCCACCTGCTTTTTGTTTTTGCCTCAGCTCTTTGTAGTCCTAGCATTTAGGTCAGTCACTGACACAGGAAGTGGTTAAAAAGAAATTTGTTCATACTTAGCAACTTAAGAAAACAGCCTGAGATTAGTTCTCAGTAATTAGCCCTCGTGCAGGGTTTTAAACATTCCATCTGCTTTCTTTTGCCTTTTTTTTTTCTTGACAGAATCACAGGGCTTTGCCCTCCAACTCTTGAGCCTCCTAAGTCTGTTTTTTTTTGTTTGTTTGGGGTTTTTTGTGGGGTTTTTTGTTTGTTTGTTTTTTGGGTCTTTTTGAGACAGGGTCTTCCTGTAGCCCCAGCTGTCCTGGAACTCACTATGTAAACCCGGCTGGCCTTGAACTCACAGAGATCTGCCTGCTTCTGCCTCCCAAATGCTGGAATTACAGGCGTGAGCCACCACACCTGGCTCCCATGTCTGTTTTTAAATGTAATCTACAAAGGATATACAGAAAAGTACTTAAACGTGATCTGATGATGAATCAATAGCATCTATTACTTCCTGCTTTGATTTCATTTCCCTCTTTTGTTCATCAGCTCCCCCCCTTGAAAAAAAAGTCACAGTCTTATTTAGGAGTCCAGGTTACCTTTTTTTAAAATTTTTTTTTATTAATTTTATTTATTTCTGTATGTGTATGAATGTACTGTCTGCATGCAAGTCTGTGCACCCGTGTCATACAATGCCACGGAGGTCAGAAGAGGATGTCAGATTCCCCTGGAACTGGAGTTTCAGACGGTTCTCGGCTGCCATGTGGGTGCTGGGGATCGAACCCGGGTCCTCTGTAAGAGCAGTCGGCGCTCTTAACCGCTAGGCCATCTCTCCAGCCCCTACCTTTGAACTCACTATGTAGCCCAGGCTGGCCCTAAACTTGGGGCAATCCTCCTACTTTACCCTCCCAGGCACAGATATACCACCTCACCCTGCTAACATTTTTAAATAGAGAGCTTAAGAAACTCTTCAAGAAACTGGGCATGACAGTGCATGTTTGTAATCCTATACTTGGGAGGCAGAGGCAGGAGGACAAAGTCAGTTCCAGCTACATAGAGAGTTTCAGGCCAGCCTGGACTACTTAAGACCCTGCCTCAAAACCAAAAGAGGGAACTCTTGCAAGTAAAAGCACCTATGATGAGATATGTATTGCAAGGGTCATTTTAGAATCCAAATAGTATATATCCTGAAGTCTCCATGGAAAGCAGGCTAAGCCTAGACAGAAAATGAATTTAATAGAAGTTATAACTGTGTATTTATAAAGAAAAATAAAAGTCCCCTGCTTTTTATTTAATTAAAAAAATAGCTGAGCATGGTGGCACACACCTTTAATCTTAGCGCTTGGAAGACAGAGGCAGGTGGATCTCTGTGAGTAGAGTGAGTTCCAGGCCAGCTGGGAATACAAGGAGACCCTGTCTCAAAAAAAACGACCAAAAAAACACAAAAAAGTACATTGTGTGATAAGAAACATGGGATTAAAAATCATTATAATCAACGCCAAAGATCCTGGAGCAGGATTATGAGGTTTTTCTCTAGCCTTTTACTACAGAGTAACCAGATTCAGTCTCAAAAAAAACAAAAACAAGGAAGGGGTTGGAGTAAGAGCACTGGCTCCTCTTATAGAAGAGCTGGGTTTGAATCCATGGTCAGCTAACAACTGGCAGAAACTCAAGTTCCAGGGGAATCCAACACCGTCTTCTGACCTCCATGGGCACTGCATTACATGAGTGCACTAAACACACATGCAGGCAAAACTCATACACATAAAATATTTTTAAAAACAAGGAAAAAATAATCATTGCAATGTTATAAGCACTAAAATAACAGTTTGTGTAAAAGTTGGAGAAGTTCTCTGCCTGGAGAGGTCCAGCTTTATAAGTTGGGAAAGACATTTGAATTGAAATTTTCAAATACAAGAAGAAGCCAAAAGGAAGCAAAGAGACCTGCCAGTCCAGGTTAGTCGGGGAGTATGTATCATTAGCTGACCCTTAGAGACAGTTCAGTATGGGAAATTAAAACTGACGTTAGTGACAGCTCTCTACATTCCCTGTGTCTCTTAATGTGGAGGCTCTGAATAATTTTTAGAATGATGATCTAAGTCATAGCAAGCTTGAGTTTGCTTGTTTGTTTGAGATAGAATGACAGTGCACTTCTCAGTCCTCTTGTACCCATCTCCCAAATGCTGAGGTTATAGGCCTGCACCACCAAACTCAGCAAAGCTACTTGAGCTTCATTTAACAGAATGAAAATCATGGGATTTTTCTTAATGTTTTATTTTTATTATTTTTATGTGTATGAATATGTTGCTTGCACGTAGTAAGTACACCAATGTTGTGCAGTGCCCACGGAGGTCAGAAGAGGGCGTCTGAATTGTGCTACTTCTCTATATGATATTTGGTGTCTTAGTCTTAAGTGTTTAGTTGTGAATGCTTACATTTGGGCATGTATCCCTTTATTAAAAAAAAAAATCTTTTGGGGCTGGAGAGATGGCCTAGCGGTTAAGAGTGCCGACTGCTTTTGCAGAGGACCCGGGTTTGATCCCCAGCACCCACATGGTGGCTGAGAACTGTCTGTAACTCCAATTCCAGGAGAACTCCAGTTCCAGGGGAATCTGACACCCTCTTCTGACCTCCGTGGCATTGCACAACACGGGTGCACAGACCTGCATGCAGACAATACATTCATATACATAAAATAAATAAATAAATAAAATAAATAAAATAAAACAAATCTTTCAGAATAGCCTATGTGAAAATACTGAGTTTAAAGTTTGATATTTTTTAGTTGTTTACTTTAAATTCCTTGTTGCTCTGAAAAACATTGATGTACATGACCCTACTGAAACTAAAAAGAATTTTCTTTTCCTCCCTTTGTTACTCTAGTGCATTAAGGATCTGGTTTGTTCAGCTTGTTAGGTTTTTAAAGGAAGTATAGGGAATCTGCAAAAAGGAGAATTAAAATGTATAGTGTAAAACCAAGTGAGATGCACAGAGGAATACCACATAGTGATGCTCAAATTAGGAGTCCTTTTTTAATAGCTGGCAGTCAGAGATGAGGCTAATGCTTAGAAGAACTTAAAACCTCAAGGAGAAGCAGGGCAAGGTTTATAAAGCTTAAAACCATAATTATATCATGGCAAGGGCAAAGCCAGTAACCATAGTTATACCAGACCAGGGGCAGATCAGTTAAAGAGGTTTGCAGTTAACAGAAAGTTTTGGTTAGGTTGGGTGTGGTGGTGTATGTCTTTAATCCCAGTACTCAAAAAAAGAAAAGCTTTGACACCCTCTACTGACCTCCATAGCATTGCATGACATGGGTGCACCTACCTACATGCACACAGTATACTCATACACATAAGTTAAAAAAAAAAAGGAAAAGCTTTGGTTAGCTGGGTGGTAGGACATGTTACCTGGATGTCCTACCTGGCTACTTGTAATTACATTTCCCAGTTTTGTAGAAACTTTGAACTCCAACTGCCTGCAGGAAATATTCTGGCTGTGGGGATGGCTGGGCAGACACGGGGAAAAGCTGGGCATGGCGGCACACACCTTTAATCCTAGCACTTAGGAGGCAGAGACAGGCGGATCTCTGTGAGTTCAAGGCCAGCCTGGTCTACATAGAGAGTTCAGGAGAGCTGGGACTACAGGGAGACCCTGTCTCAAAAAGACCAAAAAGAAAAAAGAGGGGCTGGAGAGATGGCCTAGCAGTTAAGAGCACCGACTGCTCTTGCAGAGGACCCAGGTTCGATCCCCAGCACCCACATGGTAGCTAAGAACCGTCTGTAACTCCAATTCCAAGAGAACTCCAGTTCCAGGGGAATCCGAGACCCTCTTCTGACCTCCGCAGCATTGCATGCACGGGTGCACAAACCTGCATACAGACAGTACGTTCATACACATAAAAAATAAATAAAAATTTTTTTAAATCATTAAAAAAAAAAAGAAAAAAAAAGTCAACTAGAACAAGATGGAGTTTTACCATTTCAGTAGGACCTGTAGGAACCTGTAATCTTTGCCAATGTAGAGTTTAAAGTAAAATGTAACGATTTCTGCACACAGACAAGTAATTTAAGCATACAAAAAGGCCAGGTGTGGCGCCTCACACCTTTAATCCCAGCACTCTGGAGGCAGAGGCAGGTGGATCTCTGTGAGTTCAAGGCCAGCCTGGTCTACAGAGCGAGTTCTAGGCCAGCTGGGGCTACAGGGAGACCCTGTCTCAAAAAAAAAA